>PVLA01000723.1:0-471759 GCA_004027455.1 Hydrochoerus hydrochaeris
ATTGGTCAATAGAGAGATACAAATTAAAATCACACTGAGATTCCATCTCACTCCAGAAGGAATGACCAGGACAAAGAAAACTACCAACAACAAATGCTGGAGAGGCTGTGGGGAAAAAGGAACTCTTCTGCACTGTTGGTGGGAGTGTAGACTGGTGCAACCACTGTGGAGGTCAGTCTGGAGATTCCTCAAAAAGCTGGGATTGGAAGTCCAATTTGACCCAGCTATCCCACTTCTGGGCATATTCCCAGAAAAATTGAAACATCATACCATAGTGATATATGCACACCCATGTTTATAGCAGCACAATTTGTAATAGCCAGATCTTAGAAACAACCTAAATGCCCATCAACTGAGGAATGGATAAAAAAGATGTGGTATTTTTATACAATGGAGTACTATTTGGCTATAAAAATGATCACACTGAGATATTTATAAGTAAATGGATGCAACTCGAGACCATACTCATAAGTGAAATAAATCAAACTCACATGTGTAAATGCCATATAGTCCCCCTAGTGTAAGAAATGGTAAGAGTACATAAGATACAAAAAACTCAATAATTACAGTGAAAGGATAAGAATCTGCTTAAAGGAGAAAAAATAATATCTCAGGAAAAATGAGGAAAAAGAAAAAGGAAGGGAAAAGAAAAAAATCTCAAATTATATAAACACACTTAGGATAGTTAAGATGATTATGATACAAACTGTATAAGTTCTTGGAACAAAATAGTTAACATTCATAGGATTATAAAACTGTGCATATTATTGTATGATGATCTAAGGAACTCTTGAAGATCATTATGTAAAATAACCACCCTAATTGTGATCATACCACCTTGTTTTGAAGCCTTTATTGTCAGTGTTTTGGGCTCTTTGCTATTGTTATTTATTTGTCTTCTTTGTTTCGTGTTTTTCTAGGAATTTGTTTTGTTTTGTTTTTTCCTCTAATACAGAAAACATAGGTATAGATCTAGAGGCTCATACATGTGTAGAACTTCTCCTGAACAGTTTATGAGAATCAATTATATAATGAAATGAACAGCTACTTTGAAGAAAAAGAGACACTAAGGTACCCAGTGCTGATTCTGTAGCATCATGATGTGAAATTCAGCAATACTATTATTTTCTGTTCAGAGTGATTTTAGTCTGTTTTGTATTATTTAATTTCAACATATAGGAAGGCATGGACAGCTATTTTGAAGAGAACGAGAGACACTATGGCAGCCACTGTTGACTTCCCTATTATCTGGTTTAGAAGACTTAAAATGCCTTCATCATCCTGTTCTGATCAGTTTAATACTATTTTGTTTTGTATGAATTCATTGTGTGTGAAGGTATGGACAACTATTTAGAAGAAAACAAGAAGCAATATGATAGAAAGTGAAGATCTCTTGTCTTGATTTGAAATCTGTGTCTCTTACATTGTTATCTTCTGATCTGTTTTGTTCTGTTTAATTTTACCCTCTTTAAAATAAAATTTAAAAAAAGTTTAAAAAATAATCTTTCCATTTAAACAAAACTCTTTATTGCCCATGAAAAATCCTCCTTTGTTCTACAAGAAATCCCAATTATTTTATATATCATCAACCTATGTTCCCCAAGAAATAATTTTATTGGAAAAAGATTACATTTTTATGGGAACCTGCATTGGTTTTTTTAAAAAAAATTGACTATTTTGTACAAGTATATTAAGTTTCTGGCTGTGATAAGCCTAAGGCTTGCAACAGATCATTGTCCCTGCCGACCACTTAAGAAACACGGAAAAAGTGCAAAAGAAATGTTGTGTGAAAGAGGCCACGTCTGCTGGTACCTGAGGGCCAGGTTTTGGAAAGAAGGCTTTACCTAGACAAGCTCATTCTTCAGGAGATTTCATGAGTTTGAGCATATGGGACAAGATGCTAAGATTGTGGCAGAGACTTGCTTTCTAAAAGTTGGAAAAGACTTTAGAGTTGTAGCCATCCTATGAATACAAAAAGATGGGGAAATTAGGGTCCAGATTAGCAGGACAACCAGAAGCAAGAGTCCAAGATCCTGGAGAGAAGTGAATCAGACCCCATCTGGTCAATATCTGTTGAGTAAGATGAACAGAAAGCTGATGAAACAGAATGCAGTCTTAACACTGGGGAGCAAAAAATTGAATCCAGGATTCATCAAGGCAGAGGAAACATAGAAAACATCTCGTGTTCTCAATTGGGACCAATTGAGAACACGAGAGAGCTTAGCACCAGGAGTGGGAATGAACCAGAAATGATACTACATCTAAAGGAACAGCATTATGACAGCAAACTGCTCAACAGAAACAATGGAGTCTAGAAAATAATGGCATGACAATTATAATGAGCTGAAAGAAAGAATTGCCAAGCTGGAATTTTACATTAGAAAAATTACTTAAAGTTTGGGACAGAGAAAGACATTCCAGAAAAATAACGAAAAACTATAAATTAATGTCATACAGGCAGATAAGATATATTTTTGAGAATGAGTGAAGTGCATGAACAAGTATTTCACAGAAGAAATACAAATGGTGAATTAACATATAAGAGAAAAAGGAAGTAACGTGTCAAAATGAAACTCTTCTAGGTTCCAAAGCATATTTTCATGATTTATTAGATCCTTTGAATGGATACAATAATAATAGATGCCATGCCAGCCTTGAGTAATGAAGTGAGAGGAGAAAGCTCTGTCTCTTCCTTTCCACATTTGACTACACCTACTTTACAGAGAGGAAACAGATGCAAAGAGATTAAATCGGCTGCCCAAATGCATGAAGGTGGAGCAGTACTGAAGTTCATATTTTAGACCATGTGTTCCTTCAACATTTCAACTATTACTGAGTAAAGACAAAATATGACATTTGTCTCCCTTCTACATTATAGTAATAGGAGACAGATGATGTGCAAATGATATGCATTTTGGAGAAGAATTCAGCAGGTGAAAGGACAGAAAGTCAGGAAGACCCAAAGAGGTGGTGTTTAAGCAGAGGCCTCAAAAATGGGAAGGAATCACAGTGTGAATCCTGGAACATATGTCCGGGGGCCAGTACAACCAGAGCAGAGTGAAGGCATCGTGAGGATGGACAGACACTGTAGTGGACATTCTGCTCTCAGACCGCCCATTCATTAGACAACTTTTATAAAAGACATAACAGAGTCCAACCTAAGTTTTAAAATAAATACTTTCTCAAAAAAAATGTACTTTCTCTGCTATGTGGATAGTAAAGGAAAGGGGCCAAGTGAAGATGGTCAGAGACTCTACTCAAGAGGATGTTAGCATTAACCCAGGCAGGCAGTGAGAGCGACTTGGACTAGGATGGTAGTTGCAAATAAATCAGAAATGGTTCTATTGGGAAAATAGTTTTAAAATAAAGTTGATATGATAGAAATGTAAATTGGTAAGGTCGTTATGAAAACCCATAGGAGGGTCTTCAAAATACACCAATTACCATATGATCCAGCAATCTTATTTCTATGTGCTCAGATAATTTGAAATTATGGTGTTGAGTAGATAACTGAACTCTCTTGTTTATTGCACTATTATTCACAGTTACCAAGTTATGCAATCAACCTAATGATAGATGGATGACTAAAGAAAAATGTAGTATATGTAAACAACGAAATACCATTCAGCCTTAAGAAAGAATGAAGTCCTATCATTTATGACAACATAGATGAACCTGGAGGATATGGTATTATGTGAACTAAGCCAGGCACAGAGAGACAAACACCACATGACTGTGCTGCTAGAGGTGAGGGACATGGGAGATGCTGACCAAAGGGTACGAAGTCATAGGAGGAATCAGTAGTCTGAGATCCATTGCATGACCTGGTGGATCTGCCTAATAATCATTTATGTTTCAAAATTGCCAAAAGGGTAAATTGCAAATGTTCTCAACACAGTAGTGTGTAGGTGATGGATATATCAGTTAGCTTGGGGTTTAATCATTCCACATTGAACTGACACTGGTTTGTACCCTGTAACTATAAGTAATTATAATTTTTCAGTTGGCTATAAAGCCACAAATAGAGCCATCAAGATTTATTGTTGGGTTATTTGTGTCAGATGAGAGAAAGAAAGGAACCAAAGGATCCCGAAATTTACACTGGAGGCATGAAGGGAGACTATCATTACAGTACAGCAGAACACAGTACAGCACAGCACAGCACAGCACAGCACAGCACAGCACAGCACAGCACAGTACAGCACAGCACAGCACAGCACAGCACAGTACAGCACAGCACAGTACAGCACAGCACAGCACAGCACAGCACAGCACAGCACAGCACAGTACTCCGGAGGAGGGGGAGGGAGGGAGCCCAGCATAGGCATGGGGGAAGGGCAGTCATGAGCGGTTCACTGCTCTCTTCACCTGCTAGTTTCATCACCTTTTTGGTTTTGTCTGATTCTGACTTTACGACTTTGTGAGTTTTCTTTTTGTTTTTCTTCTCCTTGGGGAATTGTCATGGCCTGATTCTGGGCAACTGATCTTGAGATTGGCCCCAGGGTTTGCTGCTAAGCCAACCAGCTGAGAAAGGGGTCCCTGGTCTCTAGGACTGGGATCTTGACCTTTGTACTGAGCTCAAGAGCTCAGTTCAAGTTATCTGAGCCCATAGAGCTGAGGACTCATCTGAGACCCAGCTGGCAGGGGCACAGCTCTAAGCAGGGCAGACACCTCAGTCTTCAGGCTGACCTCAGCTTTCTGAACACTCAAGAGCCTGTGGTGTCAAGGTTCACCCATGCAACAGGGAGTAAGGCTGGTTTTTCTCCTTTCATAAAATGGAAATGCATAGTTGAATAAAGGTTAAATTTCTCTTGCCATGTGATGGGGGAAATGTATTCTGAATGGTCCAAGCAAAAAGTATCTCCCACATGAGGGGAGATAGATGGCATGCTCATGGGGCAGGTGGGCAGCAAAGTGCTCGGGGCATCTGTGGTCCACAGACAATGACTGCTCAAGGACTGTTAATGGAAGAACATGACACAGAGAATCCATTCTGAACTCTGAGCTCATGCACACACAGGCATTTCCAAAGACGTATGCAGGGAAACCACACCTTCCCTGTAGACACTGACAGGAAGTGATAATGCACATCTGTAAGTCAGAGCTCATTTTACCAAGGAACAGAAACTTCTCAGAAATAATGCTTGGGTTAGCCTTCCCAGCCACCTGAGAAGCCAGTTATTTCTCTCTGAAGCTGAAGGCTGTGCCAGCCCTGCTTTTGTTTGGAGGACAGAGTTCAGAGATGGGAAATGACTCAGTCTCACAAAATGTCACGTCCAGGTTATACGATGTTGGAGCTGCACAGCAATGGATGCCTCTGTCCAAGCTCAAGGCATCAGCGAAGGCCCCCTTAATGCCTCTAACCAGGTCACGTGGGTGGCATGCAGAGTCAGATCCTGGTCTTGCTCTGGATTTTTGCTCAAGTGTGAAGTGGCTTGGCCATGAAAGGTACTTTAGACTAAAGCTCTGGTTAACGCTAATCCTGTTTTTCACATATACAGCCGACATACGTACAACTTTACATATACATATGTGATGAAAGGAGGAAAGGAAGAGAGGGAAGATAGTGGACTATGAGGGGAAGAGACAAGAAAAAAGCAACAGGCAAAAAGAAGTAGCAACCAAAATACCTCATGCAGCTGTAAAACAAAATTTAGGCACTGTTATAGCCCTATATATACCACAGTCTGAAATTGAGGGGTGAACTTCTCCCCTCCATGTCACACATGGGGAAGTTTCGGCCTACTGGGGACCTGATGGCTTGGATTGGATGGCTCATTAAACTCACTTGGCTCCTGCAAATCACACTCTGCTCACGGCTAATGGCAGGCCTTCCCCTTTAAGACCAAACTGCCTGTGATCAGGTAACTGATTGGTCAATTTGAGTAAGAAACACCCAACTAAACGGGATAAGCATAGTTCTGAGTTTGGCTGAAGAGATTTACTGAATATTTGCTGGAATTTACTGGGTGTGAGTGCTAGCAACCAACAAAGAAGGAAGGTTGCTTCTGTTTCTTTGGAGAAGTCTTTACCGTCACCTTGGATGTTCTCACCTGGCTTCCAGTGCGTTCCCTTTGACATCTAATATGGACTCACACAGGTCACTACAGTGAGCTCCAGGTTTTTGACAGGAAATTTCAGATCTCCAGCATGCAGGCAGACCCTCTGCACTCTTCCACACTCAACTCTAGAAGGCCATTGTAAGCCAGTGTTGTAAATTTTTCTATGGCTGCATATTTTGCATTAAATCTGTTTATCTAATAAGCAATGGTTGATACACCCCTCAGTTAATATGTTGAGGAATCATGTTGTATCTGACATGATTAACTTAGTGTACCCAGTTTTCTGCTGATTTCCACTAGGGCCCTCTCAATCCCCACTTCCTTCACTGACAGCAAATCTTGTAGCTGCTTCTGTGGTCTCCCTTCTGGCCTTGGTTATTCTTCTTGTTGTTGAGACAAAACACTCAACACCCCAAAATTAAAGTAGGAAAAGTTTATTTGGCTTACAGTTTGTAGAGGTTTCAGTTCACAGTCGGCTGGCTCCAATCAAGAGGGCATGGCAGAGGGGCATCACAGAGGAGAAACAGGTCATGGCAGGCAGAAGGCAGCAGAGTAGTGAAGTAGTGAAGCAGCAGTAAGTGACAATCGGGCCTTCTTTCTGTCTTTTATAACGTGTCTGGTCCACATACGTGTAGGGTGGGTAGAAGGTTGGATCTCCCCATTATCTACATCTAGAACTATGCTAAACCTATCAGTGGGCTGATTGTAATCACACCATTGATCCAGCGTCATACACCTAGGCACAGCCACCTCTGAAAAGCTCCACTTATGACCACATGAGGCTTTGGGACAAGTAGGTTTACCATAACATTCCCTAAGCCTTCTGCTAAGTGCACCCCTTGATATCTGCTGACAAGGCTGCTACTTTTAGACTCCACATTTGAGGTCTTTTCCTATTCACTCTCTCCAAAGTATCATGCTTCAACCTGAAAATGGCAGACCCGTCTGCTGGCAGGGATTGGCAAGGACACACTGACCCCTGACAGTGGACAGTGGCAGTCCACAGCACATCCTGTAGGCAGAATACTCTGGCATTTGGGGGAAGAATGGGTGAGGACCTATTCCTGCACCAGCCTTGGTTTCTTTTGTCATCATGGAATCACTATCGGCATGACCCCCCAGTAACAGTTTTCTCAGGTCAGAGCCAGACCCCTAAAAGGTTTTGTGACTGTTTTCAACTTCTGCAAGGACATACCCATGTTTTCCAGACACTGTTTTCTGGCTTTCAGTTTTTCTGATGCCCTGGTTTGCAAATACTTTGCTCTCTCTTTTCCTTTCCTTAGTGGGGAGGGTAGAAGAAGGTCAGAAGTCTATTCAATGGCCAGGTTGCTGCTGAAGTGCAGGCTGCTCCTTCAGGGCACTGGACCCTTTCCCAGCATGGCTCATGCGCCAGCCCTTGGGTGCAAGAGGCCCTATCCAGGAGTGGACCTGCTCCCCATCCAGCCCCTGGCCCTTGGTTTGGATCTGGTTTGCTCTTCCTAGTTTGCCTTTCTGTACCTGGCTTTCCGTTCTGCCCTAGTCCAGTGTATCTATATTTTTCCAGTGCTTCCTACTCTCACTACTGCCACTTAATTGGCCTAGTGGAATTTAAAAACAAAACAAAACGAAAACCCTATCCTACTCTCACACTGACGTTTTTTGTTTGTGGTATTGGGATTCAAACTCACGATCTATATTTCCGACCGCACATTGACTTTTTCTTAGCGACCTCATATGAGAAAAAACATGAAGCACTTCTTTTTCTGGCTTCTTTTACTTATTGTAGTGTTTTTGGGTGATCTCCTTTTTGTTACAAATGCCAGGATTTTATTCTTTTAATGGCTGGCTAATCTGCCGTGTGTGTGTGTGTGTGTGTGTTTCTCTTTGTCTATCTACCTCTCTAGCTATCTCATATTTTCTTTATCCCTTCATCTGTGGACAGACACTTAGGCTGATTACATATCTAGACTATTGAGAACAGTACAGTAATAAACATGGAAATGTAAGTATCTCTTCAGTATTCGCCTTTCTTTTCTTTTGGATATATTCCTAGTGGATAGCTGGAGCTTGTGGTAGATCTATTTTACTTGTTTGAAGAACTTCAGTACTGTTCTCTACAATGACTATACTACTGTACATCGCCACAGGCAGTGTTCAAGTATTTGGTTTTCTCCACATCTTCACCAGTATTTGTTGTTATTTTTGATAATAGCTACTCTACTGAGATGAGATTACATCACTGTGGCTGCCTTTCTCTGATGGTTAGTATTTTTCATATATTTATTCATCATTTGTACTTCTTTTGAGAAGTATCTTTTCACTTGCTCATATCATTTGCCCACTGTTCAGTTGGATTATTTGTTTTGTTGTTGCTAAGTTTTTTTTTAGTTTCTTATATGTTCTGGACATTGATGCTCTGTCAGATGAATCATTGGCAAATATTCTCTCCCATTCTATAGGTCTTCTGGAAGAACATGATAAAACTAGTGGGATACTCGGACTTGTTTTTGTGAAACTGATGTACAGGGTCTGGCTCAATGAAGTGGCTGCAAATTCTAGTGAATTTTCAAGGTGCTCATCAGAGCTTTTGATCTAAATTTTTGCCTCATCCTTGAAAATAGCTGTTCACTACTATTCTAGGTTAAAACACTATTCTTGGTAATTTTGTTTTTTATTTGCCAAGTTACACAGGCACAGGTCACTTCTGGTGCTCCTGAGTTTGATTTGACTGTGTGTAGAGGTAGGGACACACAGTGTCCCCCTCTGCACAGCGCTCCTTTGTCACTTACATAGTCCATACCTGGCACCATGCAATCAAGTCATGGAAAGCATCTCTGAAAATCATGTAACACTGTTAAAAATTTATGGGCTTGTGGAGCTACATTACTCACTGTCCAGAGCTGCAGGTGGCCTGTGGGCTACAGGGCAGAATAATCATAGTTCATTCTTTGGGTCTAAAATGATAGTAAGATTCCAACATGCTATGGAAGCAGGGAAGAATGGCTGCAGGTAAGAAGCATGTTTCTTTGCTAGGGTTGCCATAACAAAGTACCCTAAACTAGATTTCTTTAAATAGGAGCATATGGTACTGTCTTTTAGTGCTGAGGCTGGACATTCCAACCAAGGCATTGGCAGAGTTGGTTCTTTTTTAAAGCTGGTAACTCCTTTTAGCATCTGGTGCTTTGCTGGCACTCTTTGGGGGATCGTTGGCATGTAGGAGCATCACCCTTACCTCTGCCAGCATCTCCATGTGGTGCTTCCCTTCTATGCACACCTGTGTCCAGATTCCCCCTTGGTAAGGGAACCAGTCCTAGGCGATCAGACACCTAACCTGTTCTAGTGGGATCTCATCTCAGCTTACCATATCTACAGTGACTCTATCCCCAAAGAAGGCCACAGTCTGAGTGCTGAGGGTTAGGACTTCAACACAGGAATTTTGAGGGGGACACAATTCAACCTCAGCTGAATAGCAGTCAACAACCTCTGTCTGCCAAAGGTAAAAGTAGGTGAACTGATCTAACCCTGAAAATCTCAGGTATTTTATGTTCTTGTTTGAATTTAGCATTTTATTCAGTTGAAAGAGTTGTGCTCTATAAATGTCAGAGAATAATAATAATGTTGATAAATCAATCTAAAAGGGGTAAGGGCTCGAAACTTCAGACAACATAAAATTTTTAAAAATACCTTCATCATTGTTTTCATCATTAACTCATCCAGTTATACATCTGCCTACTCCCTTGCTATAATAGCAGCAGAAAACCACAGCTACTCAACTGGAAAACAGATTTGAAGCCCTCAGGTAGAAATCTAAAAAGCAATACCATTGTGTAGCTACTAAACTCCATGCTCATGAGACTCGTTAAGTAGTTCTAATCATTTATGAAATTTAGTCTACTGGAGTCATAAAATTGATTTGTCAAGCATTTCTATTCATTATTTAAATACTCGATCTCAGACTTGGTCATGGACAACACAGAGGTCGTTTATTCATTTCAGGCATTTTCAGACTATGTATTTATCAAAATTTATAAATATTTAAAATATCTTTCAGAGCACTAAATGTTATTATGTAACATTCTTCTCTTATAGTAACAATCTATGAACTCCACTTTTATATTTCATTGAAATTTCACTTCTAAGAAGATAACAGCATGACATTTTTTATCTAAAACTTAAATTCATTAAGAAGCATCAAAGAAAGCTAATAAGAAACCCTGAAATCAAGCTATTTTTCGCCTGTGGTAGTGATGCTTCAGTCATTCCTGCTGTCCCCGAGTACTTCCTGATGGGGGTTTGAAGCCTGCCAGGGTGCCTGCCAACTGGCACTGGCAATGGCAGGGCAAAAGAGCCACCGGGCCCATGTGTCCAGTAGGAGAAGGTGCGCAGTGGGCCCAGAAGAGGCTGGCTTTGTGGGTTCCAGCTGTGCCTGTGGGCAGAGCCCAGCAAGGGAATGGATCCAAAGCTGGCTGCAGGGCTCCAGCCCTCCCCATGCAGGGTCCTTTCCCGTGATGCTGTGGGAACAAGGTCTGTGTAGCCAGCTCTCCTTGGGGACTGGCCAGACGACAAAACCAAGGCCAGCCTTTTTTTTTTTACTGGGCCATGGAAAAGGGCTCTGTGGCCTCAGGAAAAAAAAAAAAAAGCTTCCTCCCTGAGTCCTTCCCAAGCCAGGGCAGAGAACCACACCCAGGGCTCCACCCAAGCTGCGTTCACAGTGCAGAGCACCCCTCACTGGGGGTCACCCCGGTGACTGTCAGGGCATCCTTTGTCCTTCACCTTCTTTCTTCCTGCTCGGCTTACACATCTGCCACCCGTTCTGCCAAAAACCTGGGTGCATTCGTCTGAGGGATGCTATGATTTTTTTTAAGGTGAAATTCATATAAAATATAATTCACCATTTTAAGTGTGTGATTCAGTGACATTTATACAGTCACAATGTTGTGTAACCATCACTTCCAAGTAGTTCAAAACATTTTCATTGCTCCAAACAGGACCTCACTCCGGGTAATCTGTCAGGCCTCACTGTTTCCTGATACCCTCGCTCTGGGAAGCCACTGATCTGATTCCTGTCACTAAGGGTTCTCCCGTTCCGGGTATTCCATGTGATGGAATCATGCAGTCTACGTGTGGCTCTTATGGATGACCCCTCACCCTTGCTGCACTGTGTAGAGGGTTACTTTTCCCCACTGTCACATGTGTTCATATTCCCTTACTTTTTATGGCAGAATAATATGCCATTGTGTGGCTTGTTTTTACCCAGTTGGCCCACTGACAAGCATCTCAGTTGCTTCCTCCTTGTTTTCAAAGGTTGTTCTCTTGGTTTCCTTCCTCTTGTGGGCAGAGAACTCTAGGCCATGTCTGACAAGAGGCAAAGCTCAGCGTGCAGGGCTCTGAGCCCCGACGTGCTCACCTGCCCTTTCCTAATAGACTTCCTGGCTTCATTCATGTCCTGCATGACTCCTGACTACCCTCACCTTCCTCTTCACCCCGACTGGGTGTGCACATCCACTTGGGAGTCATCCAGCCCGCCTTTCGCTATGGCTGACGTCTCTCTCAGAGAGTGCCTTTCCTACTCCCTGCCCAGACTCGCCTTTGCTTAATCTCGCTGCTCCCCACATGCTCTGTGGGCTCAGAGTCCTCCCACTCCAGCATAGAACTCTGGTGCTGAGATTGACAGAAGCCCTGCAAAGTGGCCAGCACTCTTTGGGGTTGGGTTTTCCTCTCTTGGGAGTGGGGCCCTTGGAAATACTAAGCTGCCTCATGGTTTATGTGTAACAAGTGCTAACACAACTGAATGCAGAATGGAAGGCTTAGGTGAGAGGGATTTAAACACTCTCTGCAGTTTGAGCTCCCCGCCCTGCTAAATGCTACCTGACTGGACCTCCTGGCTTGGGTTCCGCTGACTCCGCAGCCATCCAGGCTGTCTTGAGTTTCCTGATGTCCCAAGCCCTCCACAGGTGTCATGGCCAGCCACTGTCCCTGTCTCTTGGGTCCCAAGGCAAGAATTCTGGCTCCCTTTCCGTGCTGAGAAGGGTTTATGACCACCCGGAAGTGACTCTACATCTCTGCAAAGACCCTGTGTGCTGACATGCTTGAGTGCTAACTCTTTAAATGTATGGAGAGTTTTCCTCGGTGAAGCACAGACAGGCCCCAGGGCAATATGGGAAACCTGCTCTGCCACAGTTCCCTAGGGTGTCGGGGCCTTGCTGGCCTCTTGTTGCTCACCTCTTTGATGGCTCCTAGTTTGTACTTCAGGCATTACTAGAGTGAGATGACCGCTCACAGTGGAAAATATTTCAGCTCTATTCTGGATGAAAGAAATATTTGCCTGCCTTTCCCCACCCAAACATGCCTAATGAGGTAGAAACAAAAACCTATAAAGCTTTCCTGTCCTGAGGGGGCCTTGAGTCACATATTTATTCAGGCCTTTCCTGAAGCTGAGGTGACTAACACATTGTGTGAGGTGGAAGGGCCTCATGGATGGCCATGGGGATGCCCAGGCCACAGTGCTTTAGGACAATGCCTTCTGGTTCAGACCTAGGGATGGGGAGGGGTGTTTCTCCCCAAGGCTCTGTGCAGCCTTACAAGGCAAGGAACCCAGGGACACCTTCCGGCTTCCAGCTGCACTGAATGCAAGCCCAGAGTGGCGCAGTCTCCACCACTTTCTCCCTCTGCCTTTCCCCTACCCCAGCTGCTTTTAAGAAAAACTAAGCAGAAATTTCCCCTGTCTCCTCCCTCTACATCATTACCAGGACACCTTCCAGGCAGAACATGAGGGTCAGCTCTGCGAATTCCAGGTCAACAATGCTTTATGGGGCCTTCCGTCTCATGACCTGCAGTGGAAGGAATTGTGGGCCTTCTGCCCACAGGCTGATGTCAAAAAGTTACCTACCATTAAAAACAGGGAGGAGAACCCCATCAGTTCACAGCAGGAAATAAGATTTGGGACTGCTTCCATGGCCTGACTAAGCAAGGAGCTCTCTCTTGGCAAATCCTGTCCCCACAAGGAGGCTCAGCGCCTCGCTTTACCTGGCTGTCTGCCACCAGATGCTGGATGATTAGGTCAGTGTTGTCTAATAGGCTCATGGTCTATACTTGACAAAAAGTGAAATGTTCTGGGAAATGGATCTGATGACCCCAGGTCTAATAGGTGGACATGAAGGAGGCCAGGGAGGTCTGGGGGGACCCAAAGGTCAGCCAAGGTCTCCTTGATCTGCTCCACACTGGTCACATTATGCAGGCTAACATGGCTTATCTTTCTCATCATTCTTTACAGTGGGAATTATCATCATCATCTAGTTGAAGAAGCATAGTCTTAGCAAAGTTTATTTATTTCACTCCCTGTTACTCTGAGGAATCTGAAGTATTTAACAAATCTGTTTATGATTTGAAAGTAAAATAATCAAAACTTGATGGAGAGAGGTGTAGGGAAGGCCAGGCATGGAAGGAACCATGGAAGTGCATGCCATGGCGTGTCAGGCTGTTAGAGAAAGCCATCAGTTTGGTAAACAGTTTCTGAGAAGCAAAAAGAGAAGGGACACAATTAATAGTTAGAAAAAATGAAGCCTCTGATACAGAAGTAGAGAAGCCAGGGTTTTAATACAGATTTGTCTGCTGCCAACTTCATTCATTCACAAGGTGGGATTTATATATGGTCTTGACTGGAGATGTATTAGTCACTTTCCCACTTCTAGAACAAAATATTAGATGCCTGAACCTTAAAAGAAGAGAGATTTGTATTAGTTCATGATTTCAGAGCATTCAGTCCATGGTTGACTGGCTTCAAGGCAGAAGAGCTGCATAGCAGCCAGAAGAGAGGGAGGTAGAAAGGGGAATATAACCTTCAGGTCACACCTCCAGTGACCCACCTCTTCCACCAGGTGCTGCCTCACTGCATACCAAGCTATGAACTCATGAACTCAGGAATCCACTGATGAGCATATGTAACAACCACTTGATCAAATAACCTTCCCAAAGCCCCATTTCTGAACAGATGAGATTTTCAGGGGGATGTTTTAGATCTAAATCAAGTCTGGAATAAGAAGCAGAAGCACCACATCCTGCCACACAGTGCAGAGAACCAACCACCATTATCTGCCAAGATTTGGACCAGACACTCCACATGTGGTTATCAAAGAGCAAGCAGACGGGGCCTGCTGCTACCTGCTACCTCCTAGCAGCCTCTCTCCAGCCTCTGAGGGAGTAGACCTGGGGGGCTAGGGAAGGGTGGACTCCCTGGCTCTCGGGCCATGTGTGTGGCGGTGGCTGGGTCTCGGCATAGGAGAGGGACTGCGTTCCCCTCCTTGATGCCATATGTGGAGACGGGACCCACACAAAGGAAAACGAGCTGGCTGGAGTTTTGCTGGACACCGGATTTCGCAGACTCCTCCAGGGCTCCCACCAAAGTTCAGCATGATGAAAGAGCTCTTGGATGGACAGCAAGGGACCCTGAAGGTGAGGGATATTGGACAGAGAAACTGGAATTCTGCAGAAGAGGCTCCCCAGTAAATGGAGTTGCTGCTACCAGTAAATTTGAGATTTGGGGACTGTGTTTCTGGGGAGAGAAGGGTACTTCCCACACTACCTTATTCTCTTCAGCTTTTAAGAGTAAGAAAAATATCCCCAAGGCTTATTTTCCTCTTGGTCTATTCTTAGAAAACTTATTTGGGCAGGTAAAACCAAAAGTCAATCCGCTTTAACTTGGAAGCTTCAAAGAAGTTGCTGAAAGCCAATAAATCCTCACCTTTGTCATTTATAAAATGGGCAAAGGATCCACCATTCCCTCCCCCTCCACATGGCTGGGGTCTTACATGTGTTGTTGGGAGGTGGTGGGACTTTGAGAAGGTGGCCCATTACTCTTGAAGGGGACTTTGGACCCCTGCTTTGCCCTCTCCCTCTTTTTTGTTCCAGGCCACTATGGCATGAGAACCTCTACTCCTCAATAATATTTTCCTCCTTACAGGTCCAGGGCAACAGGGCCAAGTGAGCATGGACTGAAAGTCCTGAACTGTGAGGCAAAACAAACCTTTCCTCCTTTAAGTCACTTACCTCAGGCAAGTTGTTGCGGTGATGGAAAGCTGACTCGTGGCCTCCCAATCACAGAACTGCGTGAGGTTTTGGTGAACTGATATAGTGGGCCTCATGCAGGACACTGGTAGCACAATCTGGAACCTTTATTACTTTTAATCACTTCCTTTCCCTGACTCCACTTGGTGTGGAGGAATCCCCAGGGTGCACTGTGCCTGCGAATTTTAACTCTTTCCTCAGGTCTTTTGGGTTAGAATCTCCTGGCAGATTTAACATTGGATTCCTGAGCTCATTCAAGGCACTTCAGATTCAGGGATGAGGAGAGGCTGGTGGTGTCCAAAGGGCTGAAGCTCTCCAGATCCTGCTGCTGTGATACAGCTTAACTGAGCATTTCTGCCTCAGGCAACACTCAGAAATCCTGCTCCTTGCGCCTTTTGTGTGGTTTGAAAAGAGTGTTATCCTTGTTCACATTGTGTTCAGTCTAGTTCTGTAAAATGTGTAAGATTCCCATGAGGTCACCTTTGCCTGCAAGGCCAGCTTCTTTCAAAAGGCAGAAACAGAGGGCCATTATTAACTGCTCATCTCAGACTGTTTCAGCATATTGTCAACCTCAAGAGTCCCGAAAGAAACAGGTCAGCACAGATCCCTTTTGATTGGAGAGAGGGAGAAGATGACTCCAAGCCCCAGAATCCTGCTTGAGAGACCGGAAGCCCAGCACAGCCAGTTCCTGGAAGGAAGACAGGACTGAAAGGGCACCAGGGACATTTTCACTTTTCACCTGGAAATAATTTCAGGTTCATGAAAAAGTTGTACAAATAGTGCAAAGACCTCCATACCTATTTTACTCTGTTTTTTCAAATAGTAACTTCTTAGAAAGGACAATGAGCAAAACCAGTAAATTAATAGCGAGATGACACTATTAATATACAGATTAACTTTATAGACTGTTATTTCAATTTAATTACAAATTATCTCCTTTAGATTTCTTGAATTGTCCTGTGAATGTACTTTTTCTGGTCACTCCTCAGTTTGTTCTTTCACATCCCCAAAGTGTGATTTACTAATTTCTTAGGCATCACCAAACCAACCAGCTCAGCTGTCAAGGTTGACCATCACTCCTCTTTCTACCTGAACAGTTTCTCCTCTGTCTTTTGTTGCTGATGCTTTTGAAGCATTCTAACCAGCTAGCCATTCTGTAGACTGCCCACGAGTTTGAATTTGTCTGATGTCTCCTCATGATTGAACTCCAGTTATTCATTCTTGGCAAGAATATCACAAGAAATGCTGTTTTCATTTCTGTTTGTCCTTTTTCTATTCCTTTAACAAAATATTTGAGGTTAAGCACTTTTGACACAACAGAAGTTTATTTAGCTTCCAGTTTTGGAGATGGAAATTCCGAAGGTTGGGTGGGCCCTTTGTTTAGCATCTGATGAGGGGCCTCTGGTCTGTGTCACATCACGGTGACAGTGTGTGTGAGAAGGAGAGGTCACATCGCTACACAGAAAGCCAGAAAGAGACAGAGAGGGATGAGGTTTGCTTTTGTATCACAAAGCCTTTCAACATTTACTGGGGTCCCATAAGCACTGTGTCAGCTCCCCTAGGGCGGCACCCTGGTGGCCTAATAATATCCCATTGGACTTCCTTCAGGGTCCCCCTCCTCTTATACTGGGGACCAAGTTTGCAGCACATAAACCCTGGGGACAAACCACATTCAGACCGTATCTCCTCAGGACATAGTCAGGGGCATAAAGTTCAAATTTTTTCATCTTCAGAACACATGATCATCTCGACAAGTAACAAAAACTAGTTAGCTGTACTGAAGAGGCGGTGAAACCGCACCACAGACTTGCTCTCTCAGCAGCCATTCTGCCCTCCCACCTGGTCTCAGCCCAGAGGTCAGCTTCTCCTTTGGTGCCTCACAGGGAGCTCGCCGCCCCCCTCCCCCCGCCACGCATGAGGCACTCTTGGAGTGACGCACTGCTTTGGAAGTGATTTGTGCAATCTCCTATCAAAATAGCACCCCTCCCCCCACATATGACTACCACCTGTAGTTACGTGCACTTTTCTTTGGGAAGGAAATGGGGGATGATAAAAAGAATTAATGTGGTTGAAGAAACAAAGGCATGCGTGCTTCTGGACGTGCAAGATTTGCCAATAAGGAAAAATAAAAAAATAAACTCCAGAAAATGTGTTTGCTGAGACAATTAGCTCATGCTTCAAGGAATTAGGAATGGAATACTTCAAACCAGTGGAAGGAAAGAGGAAGCTGAGTGGGATTGTGAGCAGGACGGCCAGGTCCACTGTGAGGTCACAGGATCTTAAAGTGGCCAGGCTGGTGCGATCAGGTCCAGAACCTGCTTGTCTTGCATGGTCTGTGCAAGGACCCTCATTGGGTCCTTCTGGAATAAATTAAGAGCTTTAACATAGAAAAAGTTTAAGAGCATTGAAATAAACTTCAGTTTCATACTTGTTTGTTCTGTGGGTGTCGTTGGCGGAGATGGAAAAGACCGAAACAGGAGGCCTTTATTCTTAGATTTCAGTGCCAGCAGGCACGTTATTAAAGATAATCATGTACGCTCAATTTAAAAACTAAAACAAAAAGGGCAAAATACACAGGAAAAGGAAGTAAACATCCGGATCAAACCCTGGTAGCATTTTGACATCTTTCAGGGTCTCACATGGAGGTAGGTTTGCCACCTTACAGCAGGGTACCGCACATGCTGGCTTGCATCCTGTTCTCTCTTTAGTCTTTATCTGCTTCAGTCAAAACATTTCAGACCAAATGTTTTTTCCAAGTGTAGAACACAGACACAGAAGCCACCTCCTGCACTGCTCGGCACTTTAATCACTGGGTACATTCTCCCTGATTTGCTTGACCCTGTTTTGGAACTTATCACTCGGGGATTTTAGAGCCAATCCTAGTCGATCCTGATTGATGGGGTCACTGAGCCCTTGTGGCATCCAGAGGTTCATTTCCTTGAAACACAGGGGTCCCATGTGCTCCTCAATCACCTGCCTCTTAAGAGTTTCTCTTGTTTCCTAACTTGTTCACTAGTGAGGGTACATCTCTCTCGACTGACAAGCCTGTCCCTCTCCAACATCCTCCTGCTTTAACATCACGACACTGCCCTTTTTCCCTTCAGCAACCCTGGCTGGATCCCCTCAGTCCTGCACATGTGAGCTTCATTGCTTTCTACCCTTGCACATGGTTCCTTTCCCAGCTGTCCCATCTGGACAGCCTGCTTCCCATCATCAGAGAATCAGCTCTTACCCTGATCCTGCCCCGCAAATCTCCTGGGCCAGTTTCCTAGGGCTGCCATAATAAAGCACCTCCACCTTAAAACCACAGATTTTACTTGCTCCCAGCTCTGGAGGATGCTAAACTCAAGGTGGTAGGGGCCTGCACTCTCTCTAACACCGCTAGGGGGAGCCTCTTCCGGGCCTGTTCTACCTGTTGGTGGCTTGTGGCAACCTGTGGGACTCATTCCATGGTTTGTAGATGTGTCTTCCTGATGGCTGCCTCCGTCCCCACATGTCTATCACCCCTGGGATTCTGTCTTTCTACATCTTCACTTGTTCTTCTCCCTGTATCTGTGTCCAAATTCCCCTTTTTGTGAAGATACCAATTGCTGTGTTAATCCTGTGACTTCACCTTAGCTTGCTTCATTACATTTGTAAAACACCTAACTCTGAAAAAAGTCCTATTCTGAGGTTTCAGAAGAAAGCATTGGCAGGCATTATTTTCAGTCCAGAGGCCTGCTTCAGCTTTGCCCTTGAGGATGTTTCTTTGTGGATGATCCAGTGGTGTCTTCAACTCAGCATGTCCAAAATAAGCTGAGCAGAGGGCTCATCCTATTGGCTAACTCTGCCTCTTCCAAAGAGATTAATGGAGAAATCTTCGTTCTGGGGACTCAGGCTAGAGACTCTGGCTTCGTCCTTTGCTTTCTCCCAAGATCAGTTCCCCCCGCTCTGACTCCCATGCCGGCCATGCTCACAGCAGTATTTCTGCTCACTATCTCAGCCACTGTGTTCGTGCCTGGTGAACCAGAGGGAGCATGAGCAATTGAAACGGGGGCTGTGGCACTGTGAGAAGGAACAGGGTCTCTGGTGGGCTGAGAGGCTGGTGAAAATGTTCCAATTCAACCCCACTGCCTGCTCCAGCACTTAGTGCTGTTACTCTTGGTTTTCATGTTTGCTATTAGATCCACTGTCTCCAGCCTGGATTCAAGAGACAATTTCCTCCATGGATGATTGGTGGGAACCCTGACTACCTACCTACGCCAGTGGGCAAGTCCTAAAATACAGGTTGGAACCTGCCATCCCCACCCCTTTGTGCAGGGGCCCCCATCATCTAAGCGGTGACTGGCCATCATGATGGGGGCCCAGTCTAGGTCATTCTTGAGAGGAGGCAGAGGCACTCTGGAACTGTGTATGCCCGCATGGCTAAATACTCTGATTCAATCTGTCTGAGAACCCGTCCCTGTCTCCTATGGTTCTTGCTCGACTAAGAAGGACCAAAGCTGCTCCTGGATTCATCCTCATGCCACCATCTACAGGGGCCCAGGATGACAGTTCAATGTCATTTTAACTAAATCACACCGGGGGAGCAGATTAGAAGCCCAAGACTTCCCGAAAGGCGGGAGAGCTACGTGGTGAGGCACACACAAGCCGAGGACCTAAGTGGACACCTCTGCTAGGTCTGGCTGCAGCCTGTCAGATCCATTGTCCCAGGACACGGCAGTGCTGGTTGCAGGAGCTCCAGCAAGAAGCTGGCTAAACGCATTCAAGGCTACCAAGAGGACTCGGTGAAGTTAAATTTTAAATACAGTTCTCACAGCCACACACAGCCATCATAGTTAACAAGGCACTGAGTGTTAGAGTCACACTCTTTTTGGTTTATACAGGTGTACATGGTCTATAAGATGCACAATGCCAGGAATATAAGGTGGAGAAAAGCAGGTTTCTAAGTAAATGTTTACACTCAGGTTGTTTCAAGATTTTCTAATACATGCAGTGTGCAGCACAGTGGCTCATATACTTTGGGCGTGCAGGTCAGGCCTTGGGTTGTATCACCCATCTTTTTTCCACCGTGTCCCCTCATAGCTTTCCCCGTTGGCCAGACCCAAGCCCTGTGCACTGCTGTGGCTTGAATGTGTCCTCCTGGATGCAGACATCAGGAAACAAATCCCCAGAGTGACGGAGTAGGGGATGGGACTGAAAAGTGGCCATGAAGATGAAGTGGCCAGATTGGTGCCATTGCCCAGAGTGAGTCTCTCACCCCAAGGGTGAGCTTACAGTCAAAGGGGGATGTGGTCTCTGGTCTTGTTTACTTTCTCCCACCCTCTTGTTGCCCTTCTGTCTGTGAGAACACAGCAAGAAGGCCTCACCAGGGCAAGGCCCCTTGATTTCAGGCTTCACAGTTAGAGCTGTGAGGATTGCTTGTTGTATGTTACCCAGCCTATGGCTCCTCTCTTAGCAGCGCAGACCAGACTGCACCATGGCTGTCTGCACCCTTGGTTCTGAAGCGCTGGTGGCACCCTCTCCTGACAGTGCTTTCTCAGTGCCCGCTGCTGTAGTCTGGGTGTGTTAGTTGGCCTTGTTCCTGTGTAAGTCTAGTGTGACCATGGGAGCTGCTTGGAGGGAGGTCCTGGTATGAATGGGCCATGGGCCTGACCCCTCCATCTTCCAGGTCTGCTCCTTGGCCATGAGGTGTTGTCCACCTCAGCATGGCTGATTCTCCTGCCACCTGCCACCTGCCATACCCACTGGCGGTCCAGAGCCTTGGGTCAGCTGATTGTGGACTAGAGTGACCATGGAGGCCCTGTAAGCCTCTTCTGATGGGTGAATTTTCTTAGATATCAGAGGGGTGGAGAGCTGACCATCATACTGTGCTCCTCTGGCAGCTTTTTCTTCTCACCAAGGTGGAGTCACGGCATCTGTCTCAGTTCTCAGTCACCTAATGACTCTCTGCTCTTGCTCACAAGGTTCTGCACAGTTCTGTCCAGTTTTTCCACTGGGGCAAGGGTTGTTGATTTGTGGCGTGTGTATGTGCACACGCACGTGTCTTCAGACGCTGCACTTGGTGACTGCTCCTCTTCCTTTGTCACCCGCTTCTTTGTTCCCACAGGGCACTTTGTATGTACTCCATATGTTTGTGTAGAACTGATCTGTTATTTAAAGGTTCTCAGATTCATGAACTGTAATATTTGAACATGGTCTGCATTTCCTGTAGAAAGAATGGAGATCATTGGTAGTAGAGGGAAACATAAAAACCCAGCAGTTCTGACACTGTTTTTGTCCTGCCCAAAATTGCTTATTAGGGAAGTTTTCACAGTGACAGAATATGGTAAAGAGCAGAGGACACAATCTCCCATGAGACAATGAGATAAAAATAGAAGATTTCCCATTCTGATCTTCTGTTACAAAAGCCTCACTTTAAAAAACAATCTTTCCCTACTCCTCAATAGCAGTAGTCACTTCCCCTAGCTAGAAAAGCATTCCCCACGTTTCTTCAGTTCTCTAAAAGGTGTGTTATCTCCATTTTTAGCATTCTGTTTTTGGCAAAGAGGAAAAATTTTAACTGGGTTTGAGTAAATTGTAATGCGAAATGCAAAACAGACAAGCTCCTGTAGTGACCGTAGTTTATGCTTGCATTGACCTGAGAAGTGACTGCTTCTGAGTGGGTGGGTGTGTGACACACAGCTGAATCCCAGCACTCAGGAGACTGAGGTAGGAGAATTGGGAGCTTGAGGTCAGCCTGGGGGGCATAGAAAGTTCCACACAGCCAGGACAATACAGGGAGAGCCCATCTCAAACTACCTCCTTCAAAAAGAGGTGACCACAAAGGGGAGTGGCTTGTGATGAAGCTGCCAGTTCTGTGATTTTGTAGGTTGCCTACTTCATTGGCTCTGAGCGCTGCCTGCAGTGACCTTTGCTGCACAGATAGTACTTAGGCTGCTGATAAGAACCAGACTAGAAAGTAATTCTCAATCATGTTACTCATAATATATTTAAGTAACTATAAAAATACACATCCATCACGCAAAAATCATAAATCTTTTGACTATATGGTGGGGCAAAGTAGACTCTTAGTTCCTCTTGGCAGTGAGTTTGAATTGGTATAATTTTTTGAAAGAAAATTCAGAAAATGTATTAGCTACTTACAAGTGTCTTTCTTTTGACTCAACAATTCCATTCCTTGCAATGGATTCTAAAGATATCATTATTTGGGGAAGAAACTTAGTGACAAGGACACTTGCTACAGTTTGTAATGGTGACAAAAATTTGGAAATGACTTATATGGAAAACAAATGCTCCAGGAAATTTTTAAAATAAATGATAGTTATTTTCATACCATAGAATACTTCATGGCCAATACGAACTATCACAGAAAAAATTTGAATAATGCAGTGCATTGTGAAGTGGATCAGGTAGGCTACAAGCAGTATGTTCAGCTTGACTGCAATTTGTTACAAAGAATAAGCTTATGCAGCTTCGATTCTCCAGCTTCTTCTAGCTAGGAAAGGTTACATCTCTTTTTAATACCTATTCACACCCTGTCGCTGTAGCCTTCATTGGTGAGACTGCAGAAAACCCCTCCGGAGAATGGCCTCCATCTGCCCTCAGCCCAGCCTTCGCCCTCTCCCCTCCTGGGAAGCCTGCTTCTCCCGAGTGGCTCTTTCCTGGCTCCACTTTGCAGAAGTACGATCCGTTGGTTCCCTTTTTCCCCTCAACACTGGTAAAGTAGAGCTGTGATGCCCAAGTGCTTGAGTGTAATATGTGGGAATTGCAAACCAAAGAAAGGGAAACTGAAAGTGGATACTAAATACATTTGGTTCCAGGAAACTTCTGCTGGGGTCATTCTTCTCGCCTGCTCTGTCCTCTACTGGTAGCTTCTTTCCTTTCCCTGCTGATCATCCCCATTTTGTAAGGACAAATAAACCACCTCCTTGCACATGTGCTTCAAGCTTATCTCTGCTTCCAGAGGCCTTTCTACCAATTCCTCTGAGACCCCAAAGAAAGGAAAAGGCTTCCCTGAAAGGAAGCATATTTTCACGCATTAATTTCAGCCACTGGAGGAGGGTCATAATGTGTATACTGTTGCATGAAGTAACGGAACCCAGTGTTTGAAATCTCTCCTTTCTGAACAGGACCTCATGTTTGTGTGACCCAAAGGCCCTGAAAGACGACATCTTTTCCTTTCTACTTCCCAAAGCAAAGGCACAATAAGATTCTGAAGAAACACCAGCGATCAGCCTGCAAGGTGAAAGCTACCTATAACAATAAACAGAAAGGATGGTACCTTTGTCCTATGCTTTTGTTTTTTGCTGATAATGTTCACCACACCAAAAAAGGAATTGGGTGGCAATTAAAAGTTTCAACAGAGTCACAGATATAGTACAATGAAGAGAAATGCCTTAGAATATTATTTGTAATACTAGTGTAATAAACCACTATCCTAACATTCAGCCACTTGAGACAGCAGACATTTACTCTTTTGCAGTTTCAGTAGTGAGGTTTGGGTGTGACTCTGGCACAAGAGCTCTCAAGAGTGATCAGTGTGGTGGCTGTGTCTTAGGGAGCTCAGCGGTGCATGCAGAGGGAAGAGTGGTTTAATGTAACCTGAGGTGGCTGTGAGGCAGGCTCAGTGCTGGATGTCAGCAAGAGGCATCACTTTTCTTCCTGCTGGGAAGATCAGGAAGGCAGCTCCCAGTGTGGCAGCTTGTTCCAAGTGTGTGTGTGTGTGTGTGTGCGCGCGCGTGTACAGAAAGTGGGGGTCATAAACTCTTTGCACCTAAGGTGTTAGTAGTCCACAACACCCACCCCAGGTTTGATGACTTATTAAGACTCACAGGCATCCGCATATGGCCATGCTCATGGCTCTGATTTATACCTCTGAAAAGTCAGAGCGAAAGCAGCAGAGAAAATGTGCATGAGGTGAAATGCAGGAAAAACCAAGGTCAAGTCCTCTCCCTTGGAGTCATGCAGGACAGACCAGTGCCCTTGGGTCAGGAGTTGTAACCTGAGTGAAATGTGATCTATCAGACCACTCACTGGAGACTCCGTTCCAGGGTTTTATTGTGGGCCAATCTCTGGTGCTGTAGGCCTAGCACTTACCAATACTCCAGACTCCTGGAGGAAAGGTTGATTTTCACTATTTGCACTTTGTTTGCATGAACAGCTTAGGCACAGGAAACCCTTCATATCATGGAATGGTGGGAAACTTCATTTATAAAATCTGAGTTCTCAGTTGCCAGCTAAGGAACAATCTCCTGTGAATGCTTCTCCCAGGAGAGCAGCCAGGCCTGCCACATCAACTTCTCCCTTGAACACCTAGGGGCAGAAGTGATACCACGGCTCCTTCTGCAATTAGACATGAGCCTACACACAGGTCTAACCCCCAGCAAGGGTTGGGGAATGGAAGGGGGTGGGGTGAGGAATGGATTGCTGACTGAGACTTCAGACCATACCCGCTGGTTTCACTTTTTCATCTGTGTTTTCTAAATACACATAGTACTCTTATAATAAGAAAAAGCTGTGAACAGACCATGATGAAGTACACATATAGCATTTGTGGATAAAAATTAGGATTTCTGTTGGTCCCACCTACATTCAAAGTATGGATTTTCACACAACTCTGCATACTAACTTTGACTGGTGTTTGAGATGGTAAAGTAGGTGTGAGGAAACACTGGAATATTTCTAGTTGTGAGAATCAATGCTGGATTTTTAAAGTTTAGCAGCAGTACAGGTGCTGAAGTAGACAATGCTGTCATTTGTTTGTGAAATGCAGGCTGTGGAGGGTAGAGGACATCTTACCAGGCTCAGAGAGATTCAGATCAAAGCTAATATGCTTGAGACACCTGATGAAGGTCCAGCAGGTCACATTCATGCTTGTCAGTGTGGGTGCAGCTTAGAGTAGGGCAAGGGCCATGCGGAGGATGGAACAGGGGCCATGGAGGGAAAAGATCAAAATTGAAAGCAGAGGAAGAAAAACTATCCTTTCAGCTCAGGACTTCAGTGAGGAAGGGAGCCCTGGCTGGAAGAGAAAGGTGATCCCATCTTGGACTGGTTAAGAGTTGCTCCCTGCTGGTCCATTGCAGATAAGGAAAAATGTCCACCAATCTTCAGGTGCAGACAATGCCATGCGGCCCAGGGGCTCCTACTGTCGGGCATGGTATCTTGGTTACTTTTCTCTCATTGCAGAGACTAAATACCTGACACCCCTAGTTAATGGGGGAAAGATTTATTTAGGTCACAGTTTGTAGAGGTTTAGGTCCATGATTGGCTGACTTCAAGGCAGGCTGGCTCATTGCAGAGGGGCAACAGTTCATGGTGGTTGAGGCAGCAGAAAGAAGACAGCAAAAGCAGCAAGCTCAAAAAGGGAAAAATGAGCCTCTTTCTGCCTCTTTTATCTTATTCAGACTGCTGGGATTAGAGCAGAGTCAATCTAATCAGCAGAGTGATCCAGCAATCACCCAGCCTTAATCCCAGCACCCGTAATCCCAGCCTTGCACTAGGAATCAGTCACAAACTCTAGATTCAGCTGCATCCAAAAAAGCCTGCCCCCCCATGACTGCATGAGATTTTGGGGGTGACATCTAGACTCAACCCTAAACACATGGGAAATAGAGGAGTTTGGAGGAAAAGACAGAGGGAAAGAAATTCAGGGAGGAAGGGAGGGAGAGGGATAGGGGCAGAAGAGGGAAAGAGAGAAGAGGGAGAGGGAGAGGGAGAAGGAGAGGGCGGGTGGGTTTTGGAGGCCATTTAGAAGGTTTCCTCTAGGACTTACGTTATCAAACATCTTCCGTGTCTGTCTTACCCATAAGCATTGAAAACCTCTCATATACTTTATTATATGCCTATTTTCTGTTTGTTTCTCTCCACCATAATGTAAGTTCTGTGAGGGCAGGGATTTTGTGTGTTTTGTGTCTGGCATATGAAAGACATTCCATAAATGTAAAATTGAATCTGAAAATATGTTTCTCCTGTGCTTCGTATTTATCACCTTGCTTCCGTTGCTTATTGATTTTTAAATAAAACTGCATGCGTTTCCCTTTTGACTTAGTGGGTTTTATCTGCAGAACTCTATAACCTCTAAAGCAGATCTGTCAATATTATTCTAAGTGGGAGAAGGCAGATGCAAAGGCCACATATTGCATGATTACATATCTATAAAATATTCAGAAAGGCAAATGGACAGGCGCAAAAATTAGCAGCTGCTAGAGCTGGCAGGGAAGAGGGGCTAGGAAGTGACTGCTGGTAGGTGGTGATATCTCTGTGTTGGGGGCCATGAAATGCTCTGGAATTAGTGGTGATGGCTAGAGTATCTGTGAGGACACTTTATATCCCCTGTAGGTGAAAGAAAGTAATATATTTTCCTCACCTGCAGCAAGGCTCATGGCTGACGCCCCTGTAACTGAAGATAAATGAACAAGAGAAAAAAGTATACACAAAGTTATTTAAGCAGAGTTTTACCTGACCAGGAGCTTTCAGAAATAAAACCCGGAGACTCAGGGGGAATTGTATCTATATTTAGTTTTGATGAAGAATGCACAGTGGTGTGGAAGTCTGGTTGGACAAAAGCTGATCTGATCTTGGTCATAAAACTAGGGGGAACTCAGCACATCTTGTTCTGCAGGTTCTGCTTGGTGGCTCTGTGTCTTCACCCCTTTCCTCTGGGTTTAAGATAAAATAGTCTGTGATTATTAATCACATAGCAACCCGATCAGATGAGGAAACACCTAACAGATTAGGAGAGCACATTGTGGGTGTCTGTGCAGGGTTTCCAGAGATGGTTGACATGTAGACCCCCAAACTGAGGAGGAAGACACAACTGACTGTGGGTGGCCTAGACCAGAGAGCTTGTACCTGAGCGGAATAAAAGGGAGAGAAGAGGGAAGCGGGCACTCCTCTCGGGAGCTCCTTTCTGCTGGTGTGGGTGTGTCTTTTGCTGCTGTTGTGGACATCAGGCTCCAGCTGCTTCATATTGCCAACCAACATAGACTTATTCTAGCAGCTTTCCGGGGAGCTTCTAGGCAGCTGACCTCAGACCAGCGCTGCGTCCCCTGTCCCTATTCTCTGGCTTCCATCTTTTTGAGTTGAACAATTCAACTCTAGGACACCCATGTAAGTCTACTTGCTTGATTATACATATATTTCTATCGATTCTCTTCCTCTGGGTACCAGTGCAGGTACCCAGGCCATAGCAAAGCAAATGTCAGGGTTTGATGACTGACTCGGACCCATTTTCCAGCATCCAAACAATTGTACTGTGCTGCTTTTGAAGCTTGTTATCTAGATCAGTTTAGCATTGTTGTATCCATTATTTGCCACAGACGCTCATTGCCACCCAATCTTCTTTTTCATCAAATCTAGAACGAATCCTTATAAATGTCATTGTGTATGCAGCAGGGCCTGTCACTGCTTTGCAGATGGGTGCCATGTCCCTGTCAAGTCTGCAGTCTTCTCTCTCATAGCACCGTGCAGACCTGTGATTGACAATCAATTCTCTGGTACATAAAAAGTTCTGCTTTATCTGTGTGCCAATATCCAAGCTGTAAATTACTTTCACCATAACTGATTTCCAGCTACCAATATGATATCCTTGAATGTGGAGCTGGGAAGAAATGGGTATAGTCAGTGGCTCTATTCTACTATGACTATCCAGCAGAGCTTTGGGCAGGTGGCAGACACAAGAGAGAAGTTTTTTCACATGAATTTCGCAGCACGATATTTTCAATGGAGCTCCTGCATCCTGAGAACTCAGCACAAAATTATAGGTTGGAAGCTGGAGCTGAGAATATGCAGACTTTTATTAGAGACTGAGAGAAGAAGTGGCTACAAGCCTAAACCAGTTTTGGAGACAGGAGATATAATTTTTAAACACATGTGAACTTGTATTGGAGACAGCGTATTCAGGCCATTTGGAAAGTGCTAAACACTTTTGCTTATAGCTTGGGAATACTGAATGTGTACACATTTGACGGGGTCAGAATTGTATAACTGATGTCTAAGACCACAGGATGCATGCTAAGGAGAAAGGCAAAGGTGTTTAAGCTGGCAGCCTTGAAAACAGATGCTAGGCAAACTCAAACTAATGAGGCCCCCAAGCCTGTGGTGAATTGACCCAGCTCCTTTGTGGGGGCAGTTTAAGATGGAATATGGTCTGGGAAGCAAAAGCAGACACAGGACAAGGTGATTATAAAATAGTCCGGAGCACTGGGGCTGCTCTAAGATTGCTTAATGAGGGTCCGCAGCGGTAATGATTGGGCGCTCATCCGTGCGGTAAAGGCAGGTGACCAAAAGGGAAACTGAGCTGCTATAACAAACAGGTTCCACCGGCTTCACACTTCAGATTCCATCCTCACAAAACAGTCAAATGTAGGTGTTTCTGCTGGGAAAGCGAACATGGAGTGATCATTCTACTTGAAGTGGCCATTTAGGGATCCAGGCTGACAGACTGCAAGTGTTTTCCCTGCCAGGGAACCCCAGCCAAATGGGGGAGCAAGTGAGCAGAAAATGCAAGTCCGCTTTTCAGCACACCCAGTCCACTCCCATTCCTCTGAGGGTCTCTTGCAAGAGGCACAGTTCTCAATGTGCGTGAGCAGGACTTGACGACCTTGTGCATCTGGGACAAGTTCTGTGACTCCTGGATCACCGACTAGTCCCTGTCTGGTCCTGCTTCCTAGGAGCAAATCTACGTCATAGAGAGAATAAAGCGTTTGGTGGGCAGGAAATTTTGTCTGCCACAGACAGCAACTGTGTGGTCAAAATAGTGTTAACCAAGAGTTGTCTTTAGTTGAAAGTATCTTTATTTAAACAAGGGGGGCAGGTTAGTATTTTATCTCTTGTGTTCCCTCCCTTTCAGGAGAAATGTTAGTCAAGAAAGCCTGGGACCATGTGAAATGATAGGACACCCCAGGCTGCACTGGGTCTCTCTTTCCTCAAGGGGACAGCTCTTGGGGGGCTGGGCTCTAAGGACTGAGGGAGTTGTTCACTGAAGCCCCCTGCTGGTCTTTCCCTTACAGCTTCTCTAATTATTGGCCCCTAAACTCCTGTTAAATTCATTGACTTACTAATTAACTGTCCTGGAGATTTTAATTGAAGTGAACATGAGTAACAGCTAAGATCTCCAGCAGTAATTGGGGCAAATAAAGTAAATTCTCTCCACTTTCATCTAAAGACTCTTGCTAAGAATTGTAACCTCATCCATTTCATTTCAGGCCCAGAAATTTCTAGATGATTTATTTCCTAATATTTCAGTCTGGGCAATAATGAACAATAGGTGGTGTGGAAAGCAGCCTTGGTGGCTAGAGATGGCATCTGTGCATCACTGCTTTGCACTTAGAATGGGACAATGACCTGCTTGAGTCATTTTTATTGTGCAGAAAAGTAAATTCAGCAGATGGCAGTCAGTAAAACCTCCAGGTGTGTCCCAGCTGAGAGTGTGCTGCTGGTGACAACAGATGAGGAGAAGGACATGGCCACACTTACCTGCGTAGACTCCATGCAGAAGAGCAAGGGTCTTTGGCTGTCCCCGAAATGGCCAGCAGCTCTGTGTTCAAATGTGAAGACCTGCACACCCTTGGGCTCTTTTGATGATATTTCAAAGTGACCATGTGGTGACTTTCAGTGTTTGTGCCCCAAGACAACATCTTTCTGGCTCACTAAAAAGAACCATCAATTAGTGTTTCCAACTATTCCCAGGAAACACTACCTATGAGTTCTAAAAACACTAAAGGTTTGTGTGTTGAAAGTTCTCTCTCTCATCTCCCTGTCTGTTGCCTGTCTGTGGCTTCTGTTTTCTTTAACTGTTCTTTATTATATCTCATATTTGTGAACATGGGGAATATGGGCTGCAGATAAACCAAGTCCCAGACATTGAAAGCTTATACTTAGTCCGACCAGGGGTGTCCACCTGCCAGGATGAGGGTGTACCTTGGAGCTGGATTTCTTCTGCATAGTTGGGGTGAGAAACTGAGTCTTCCAAGACAGTCTTGAAATGTCAATTTGCCCCCAAGGACACCGAGTTGCTTGGCCTTGTGAGGGTTTCACTGAACTAATGTTACTTCCTGCTACAGATAATGTAATAAAAAACCTGATTCTGACACAGAAAACAAGGTCTAAATATTCAATCCTGCCTATATTTATCTTCTCAAGGTAAAAATTAGTCCATATTTTTGTTTTCCCTTTACTAGAAAGGTTAAATACGGAAAAATACTAGGACTCATTCAGGCCTGAGAAATAGATATCAGTTCACATGGGAGTGTTAATAGGTTGGTTGTGCTCATCTAGAAAGTTATTTGCAGAGAAGGCTGAAATGCCTTCTACTTTAGTATGCAAGCTAACCCCATTGATTAGCAGGGTCTGCCCTGGGTCCAGGAGTCAGGCATGATGACACCTTTATCACTCATTTTTCAACCACCAACTGGTGAGTGCCTATCATATGCAAAGTGCTTTGCTAGGGTTAAGGCACAGTGTTGGTCATGAGGCTCTGCTTTAGGTAGTTGCAGTCACTAACTGCTGCTTCTGTTTGTCACCTCTCCTGGCTCCATCCATTTTCAGGCCCATGTAGAACAAATGACTCATTCAGTGCCACAAATTTTTCTACTAGGAGATTCAACTAGAACACAGCACTCTTGTCTTCCTGTTTGTCCACCTTGTACCTTTCTGCCACTACTCAGGGAGTAGCTGGTACCGGATTTGCATTCCCAAGCTGTCCGGCAGCCCAGGTGAGTAAAGCAAAGGAAGCTTTCCTCTTTTCTTGGAGTTTTCCCCCAGAGCCACCTGCCATTGTTAAGAATGTAGCCCAGCCGGCAGTGTCTGTGCAAAGTTCTTTGTGGGGAGAAAAAGCCAGTGCAGCATTCCACAAAGGCGAGTATGGGCCAAAGACCTGCAGGGGTTACAGGGTGCGTGAGAGGGGTGGCAGCTCCGAGCACTGAGGTATCAGATGGTAGCTGGGTGAAATTTTCCATGGCTGAATTCCAGGAAAATTTGCCCTGATACTGCTCTGTTGTTTAAAGTCAGCCTGTTTCCACCCAGGGTTTTAGAAAATAGGCGTCTCGATGGGTGGGTAGGGAGCCCCCGGGAGGAGAGATTAGCTTTCCTCCCCCACCCAGTTCTTTTCCAGAAGCTCTGAGCTCACTTTCCCTCTGGACTGAGGGGAAGGGTGTGTGTCTCCCTGCTGCGCTTCTAATCTGGACTTCAAAGCACCGCAAAGCAGGCTCTTCCCTCTCTTTCTGTCTTCCTGCCTGGACCCCATGGAAAGCTAGGGGGATCTGACTCCTCCCAGAATTCAGAGTCTTTGCTCAGAGCTTTGTGGGCCCTGGATGAGGCTCCAAGGAGGACAGAACTAGTGAGAAAGACTTTGTTTTGTGTCCAGAAAACTTTCACTCAAAGAATAATAAAGACTGACCTCTGTGACCATGTCAGCTGAAGGACTGCGGGGAGGGTATCTAGAAGTTAAGAAAGCTCGATGGTAGATGAGATGTACTGAGATGCCTCTACCCACAGGACCTTGTTCTAAGGAGTTTGTTACATTAGATGTAACAGGAGTTGTTGGAGGAGTCACCCCTTCGCTCACCCTGAATTTCATCACAGGCAGCCCTGGCACAGGCACAGAAGCCCCCTGGACTCTGCCCACCTGGCAGCCCCTTCTGGGGAAGTGCCATGAAAGGGTCACAGTGTGAAGCCTAGGAGCCTCACTCATCCTGCAGGGCAGGACTTGGTGCGCGCAGGTCCTGCAGCTCCTCCCAGGACGGCGGTCATTCTGAGGCCCTGAGGAGCCAGGTCAGCAGCCCCTTCACTGCCTGCCTCACACGCCCGCCCATTATGTGAGTCAGCTTCCCCTCGCTATAAAAATACCTGAGCTAATTCAGTTACAGAGAAAAAGGGTCCCAGGCCAGGACCGGTGAGTGCCATTTGGGGCCTGTGGTGAGGCAGCAACCATGGCAGTAGTGCGTGGCCAAGTAGGAACACTCAGCCCATGGCCAAGAAGCAGAAAAGGAGGAAGTGAGAGAGGAGGAAGCGGTCTGGGGCCTCACTGCGCCCCCTAGGGCTCACCCGCAGGGACTTGAGGATTCCTTCTGGGCTCCATTCCCTTCCAGTCATACGGAGCTGGGGACCTTGTGTGACCTTCCAGATCCAAACTACAGCCTAGATCTCAATTTCCAGGCCGGTCACTGAGCACTCTGGTCATTTCTGGATAAACATCTTCCCCAAAGCCGGGTCTCAGTGTCAGTCTGTCAGTGAGAAGGTGAAGGCGAGTGCCATGTCTTCTCCAAGAGCTGGAGTGTGTGCAAGTGGAGGGAGCTTCAACACAGCCCAAGTCCTCAGTGCTGCAAAGCGCAGGGCTACCCAGAAGCCCCTGGGCTCCACAGCCTGCTGCCCTCTCCTATTGGTGGTCAGTTAAGCCTCTTCCCCAGGGCAGGAGGCACCACAATGTGGAAAAGTAGGAGTCTCACCTTGATGGAGATACTGGACCCACCCAGACTGACAATCTTACCATTAAGCACAGCCTCTGCCATGGCAGGACCCAGGGCAAGGGCTCAGACTAAGGGCCCTGGGGGCAGGAGCCCCACGAGTCACTGAAACGCCAGCTGGGGTCCAAGTCAAAGTGTAAGGGATCTACTTAGTCTCCACAGCAGGCTGGAGGTGGCTGGCTGTGTTGGAAAGAAAGGTGCTCACAGTGTCCCCTGGGATGGAGTGGGCAAAGGGTGGGTTTGAAAGCCCATCAGAGAGAACACCAAGCCTGGACAGACAGCATGTGGCCCTTTCCTTGTGAAGACTCAGGTCCCCATACCCTTTGGGCAGCCAGATAAACCATCTCCGGGGAAACGCCTGCACCAAGGCACAAGGGCTTCATTTACCTGGTGCGTGTCGGCAAGCAGTGCCATGAGCTCAAGCCCTTGCAGGACAGTGGTTGCAACCAAAGCAAAATGAACTTTCTCCTTTTCTTGCCATACCTGAGGTGAATAATGTGGCTCATCAGACATCCCTGTTTACCATGTTTCTGGGTGGCATGGTTAGGCAAAACTGTGACTTGTCTGTCCCCAGGTCTAGGTTGGAATCCTAAGTGTCAATGTCTAAAGAGTTCAATCTTTGTCCTGCTGCTTGTTGACAAGCATGGGTCCACTGTCCTCACCCTCACCTCATCCACGAAGCCAGGCAGGGTGGCAGGGTGGGAGCCGGAGGGGTGTGGGAGGTCTTTGGACCTGGCCCATACCACCTCCAGACTTGGCAGGACTGGGCCCCTGCAGCTCTGGGCTTGGTGCCAGAAACTCTTGTTGAAAAATAGTGGGGCCGATTGCAGTGATGTTTTGCAAAGGAAACCAGGGAGAGAGTATGATATGGGCAGATTGCAGCTCACCACATTTCAGGCCTAGGGGAGTTCCAGCAGCGGGGCTGGAACTTCTCCTTGTGGGTGTTTCCAGGAAACCCCAGAATGTGAAGCTATTGTGCCAGATGTGTTAGTAAAAGGCAGACATTCCAGAACAAATAATAACAGAGAGAGAGAGAGAGAGAGAGAGATGACAGAGACATACAGAGACAGAGAGACAGAGAGATAGAAGAGAGGGGAGGACAGGGGCAGATCTTCAAAACCAGGTGGCTCTGGGTGAATTCCATACTCCACATGCCTTCTTTCTTTTCAAAGCTGATCCCTCTCCTTCTGTGCCTTCCTGAATTGCCAATGGACAAGTCATGAAAAGCAGGCAGCTGGAGAGAGGGGATTTGGAACCACCCACATGCAGCACATTTTGCAAATTGAGAAAGATATTGCTGGTGGTGTGTGTGGGCCGTGCCGGCCGAGGTGGGTCTTGAGCTCTATTGGGAGGGCAGAGGTGTGTGGCACACTAAGTCAACAGCATCCCAGAACACAGCAGCTGTCTCAGAAGAGAAGGGAGAGGTGCATGAGCAGCTTCAATCAGCAAGTGCTGGAGATGAAATGGAGATGCCCTGGGGAGGGGCCTGGGCCCGGGAGCTATTCACTCAGCATCGTCTACCTTAGCTGCTTTAAGTCAGGTCCGGAAAATGTCCTGCTCATACAGGTCCCCTTGCAAGCCTGGGCCTTCCTTAAGCTCAAGCCCTAACATGTTCTTGTGAAGACAGCACTGCAGTGTGAGCAGGGGTGCAATGGGCTCTTTTGGTCTCTGTGTTCAACAATGTGAAGAGCAGTGACCATGCAGGGTTCCATTTATGGTGGTAAATGTTTTCCCTGCACAGCGATATCTGGTCCAGAGGGCAAGAGTGGAGGCTGAAACCCAACCAGCTCTGCTGACAAAGCTATTTGCTGGGGTGCAGCCCATGGAAAGAGCACATTTCAAAACTTGATTCTTCCAGCAGGTTCTTTGTCTCTCATTTCCACAAAGATGTCACTGTATGCATTGTTGTGACCAATGGAAATGCTTTTCACACCCCTTCTATTCTTCAGTCCCTACCCTTGTCCCCTTGAAATACTTCCCCACATCTTGTGGGATGATAATAAGTGACACCCGAAACAAGCATTCAACGGTAAAATAAGCTTTGGAAATGCTGGGTTCACAAAAGGATCTCTTTTAATTATAGGTTTTCTCAGAGCATTTAACATACAAGCTGCCTTATGAAACTCCTACAAGTCCTGAAAGTGAACAGAATTTCCTAAGTATACACACTGCTATGACTTGAAAGATTTGCATTGAAACCTAATTCCCGACACACCGGTGTTAAGAGGTGTAGCCTGGAGAGGAGGGTGCGTTTTGAGGGCTTTGCCCTCAGGAGTGGGGTTAGCACTCCTTGAAAAGGGCTTGAGCCTGAGAGCACTGTGCCTTTTGCCTTTTGGCTTTCTATCATGTGATGACACAGCATTTGCCCCTGTGGAGGACACAGCCAGAAGGTGTCATCTTGCAAACAATGACCGTCACCAGACCCTGACCTTGCTGATGACATGACTTAGAACTATGTTCGAGCAGCACGAACAGACAAATACAGAGGCCGTATGAGCTCCTTGGGCAGCAAGTGCCTTCTGCTATGGGCCTCACTCACTGTGTTTCCATTTGGAAAAAGTTTGCCCTGGGTGCAGACATTGGTTTTCTTATCAGATGGGAGTGACTCAGTATAAATTTCCACCCTGGGCTTGGTTTCCCAGCAGTGGTTTTTACAAGCATGCCGATGGGATATAGGAGGGCTCCTGAGTCCTTCAGCACCTAAGAAGGAGGCTCCTGGGCTGGTGCCTGTGCTTAGCCACCCCTGGACAGGATCTCCTCCTGCACGGTCAAGGTCCTTCTAGATTCAATAGACATGGTTTCCTGGGTACCAAGAGATTTCAGTGACACTGTTCAAGAAAGAGAATGGGAAGAGTCAGCAAAATAAAGAATCCATCCTGGAAAACAATACAAATTTTAAGCTTTCTGACAACAAGAAACCAACCAGATAATAACTGATGACTTTTTGATGTGACTCTTCCTAATGTCACATTACCCTACCCCAAACGAACCATCCAAGACACAGAAGAGGTCAGGTGTCCTATGCCCTTCTGCCTCCTTCCCATGAACCTCATTAGAGTCACGGCAGGATTGAGAGAAACTTATGGAGGGTGAAGAGCTTCTAGCCAAACTCCTGGACCGCAGCTCTCCTTGAGCCCTAAAGACTCAAAAACCAGAAGGTGGAAGGGCCTGGTGGTCAGGTGGGCTCTGGCTTCACTGACTCAAACTCTCCCCTCCTCCACCCACAGCTACCTAGGGACCAGCTTGGCTCCAGCACAAAGCAAAATTTAAAAACACTTTCCGTGTTGTGTTACTGCATCTAGAAAGCTGATAAAGAAGCCTTTTGAGTCTCCAAGGGCTGGGGAGGAGGCAAGTCTCCAGCTTGCCCGTGCGTGGAGGACCTGTGGATTATATTTCTAAATTCAGATGTAATTGCTTGTTATTTTACTTGTTCATTCCACTCTGTGATTCATGCAAACTGGAAGCATCCTAACATGGAAAATCACCAAAAATATAACAGCTACCTCTATTTTTTTTTGCTAAAATATTCATTTTGGCTTATTCTGTTATGGATCTAGAACTAACCAAAAACTGTAAAGGACATCTTGGAATCATAATGATCATGACACACCATTGAGTTATATTTCTGCTTTTGTTCTGGGAGAAAGGAAGATTTCTTACAGTGATTGGAAAAATGGATAAATTCAAATGCAAATCCCCTACCTACATGTGGGATCAGAGAAGGTATACATTATAACAACTTGAATACTCATCTAAATTGGGCTGTAGTTGTCTTCCCAGGTTTATACTCACATCTATTTTACATGTATTTTCTAGCCAGATAATAAAGAATCTGGAGATCTTTGAAAGTAATTTCTCTTCAAATACCCTGAGCTAGCCCATGAACATATCGACGAGGAAAATCACCCTAAGCTTTGGTTTGCTCTGATAGTTCTAGTTAATGCCTACTGATCACTTAGTGATTGTTATTTATTTCTTTTCAAATTTATTTTTTATCTAGAGTTTCTTTCATGCACATAAGATCCTATTTGGATGATAAATTATATGATCTCTCTTCTCATGAGTGGTGAGCAGGTGCCAGAAATGTCACAGGTGTCGATCTCTGACCATTCATGAGTGCTTTCAAGGAAGTTGCAAGATACCGGTTATAGAGGGTAAGTGAGGACACAATGAAGAGCTTTGAAAAACAGCCCAAAGGAAACGGGGTCTGCTTTAGGATGTCTGAAGAGCAGCACCTGCCAGGTGACGTGAGCAGGTTGTAGAGAGAATCAGAGGAAGGAGGACCAAGTAGAGACGGCCACATCAGAGACCACTGCAGCAAATCGCCTTGTGTCTTATCCTTCCGTTGTCTTGTGCCCTCCAAATCCCATACGTGTAACTAACAAGGGACAGGAAGCCGTCGGCTCTGTATGCCACCCTGCCATTGCAGAAAATCTGTTCTCTACCACTCCTGATTTGAACTTCAAAGAGCTGTCCCAGCTTCCATCATCACACCCCATCTTGGCTGGGAGTTGTTTATAGGTAACTGAGCTCTGATCACTACTGCTTTCCTTCTGGTCTGACTTATTTCTACCATGAAAATCATTATGCTAGTTATCAATTTATAATTTCATAGCTTCAGAGTCACCCTTCAATGTAATGCAATAGTGATGGAGGCTGGAGGTGCATCTGAAGAAGACCAGGCCTCAAAATAAAATGCAATGGCCAGATCTGCATGCCTCCCTAAGGGATGAATGGTAACTTTGAATTATAGTTAGCACCACCTGGTCCAGGAAGTCCAGATAGGCATCCATTGCCTGGGTAAGTGACCAGAGCTTTGGACTCACTCTTTCCCCAAAATACCTTTGTTCTTCCCATGTATCCTTGTGGTGTGACCCCCTTTCCTACTGGACCAATGTTAGCTCAGCAGTCATACCTGTAAAACTATGGGTTTCTTCTAGTCTGATCCACATTGTACCCATAACGGTGGCTTTGCTGTACAAATCACCCCAGCAAAGGGCCTCGGTAGTAACACATTCGGGACTCCCATGTCTCTCAGGGGCTATCTGTGGATAAACCCTTCCTACTCTTAACTTCTGTTGCTCCTTATAATTCATTCTTCAATTTCAGGGAACACAAGATCAGCAAATCAGACATCCTACAGACTGGGAGCTATACTGCTCCTGCATCACAAAGAGCACTGCTCAACTCTCTCAGGAGGGCGCCCAGAAGGACACCGCCAGAGGAAGCACCTTCTGGCAGATGTCTGCTGCTGTATGGTTGATTGTGGGCTGGATGTGAGGGTCGAGGATGTTGGCCGGTTATCTGTCTCAGTCATAAGCCCAGAGCATCAGCCCATTGGCCACCTCAGGACCTGGCCCTTCTTGGCGACCACCTTCCCCCAGCTCTCTCTGCATGGACACTGTGACCTTTTGCCCATAGTGGGGCCCCAGCTGCCTCTGTTTCCTCCCACCAGCTCTCTGTCTGCTCTCTTCAAGGTTGCCTCCTGCTGGTCTGATGACTTTAGATCTGTTCTGATCCAAGAATCTGGAAAACTTCTCTTTACCCAAAGGATGACCCTAGACCTTCTCCATTGTTGGTCTGAAACTCTCCTTTTCTGAAATATCCTGTCCTGTCCTGTCCTGTCCTTCCCTATCCTATTCTATCCTATCCTATCTCATCCCATCCCATTCTATCCCATTCTATCCCATTCTATCCTATCCTATCCTATCCTATCCTATCCTATCCTATCCTTCCCAATCCTATCTGATCCGATCCTATCCTATCCTATCCTTCCCTGTCCTGTCCTATCCTATCTTTCCCTATCCTATCCTATCCTATCCTATCCTATCCTATCCTATCCTATCCTATTTTCCCTCAGCTCTGTAATGCTGTTCAGACTATTATTATGCCTTAAAGTTATTCTCCTGTCATGACTTAATACTCCTTCATGGTAAATGTATACCTTTTTGAGATTTATCACAAATTTCTTATTAGAAAAAAACTTTTAAATATTCAACACAGAAGAATGTAAATTGGAAACTGGAAGTCTATTTCCTCTCTATTCTCTTCACTTCTATTTTGCTGTAATTTCCATTCCTCAACTACAAAAGAAACTGATAGTTTATAATGTACTTACCCTAAAATGTTTTATTCATAAACATATGAAGAGGTTCGGTTTTTAAAAACATGAGTATGCTCCAATATATGTGTGAATCCTATGTTTTTCCTCAATTATTATGTTGGTCATCTTTCCCAACCCACACATTTTCATTTTTAGACTTTATTCCATCATTTATTTTGTCTCTTAAGAAAATACAAGTTCATGCTTAAAAACATCCAACATTGCAGAGGTATCAATTTTTTAAAAATGTGCAATAGTATGAGAGGTGGATTCAAGGAAAAAGCAAAGTCTGTTCCAGCCCCTTCAGCTCAGCTCCAAGGAACAGGCCATTTGGGGAAGTGTTCAACCTACAGGGGGAGCAAAGTGCAGACAAGAAGGGTGAGACCAAGGCAGTGGGTAGGGACTGAAGGAGCCAGTCCTATTCAGCCTGTAGAGGACAGTGTATAGGTGGGCAGGTGCCCAACAGTCTGTGAATTGGAGTTGGTGCCTTGAAAAGAAAAACAAAAGCTTGTTTTTGGTGCAGTGGTAAGGGCAAGGGAAGTTCCAGCTCACTGGCATTGGCTCTGGGGAGTTTGGGACATCACTCCCAGTGCTGGGGTGCCCGCCCAGCCCCCTAGGACACTGGACTAGCCATAAAAGGCTTCATAGGCTTGAGTGGACCATGTCCAGCAACCTTCATTCAACCAGGGGAGCCAAGACTTGTGAGTCCCAGGAGCTGAGGGCACAGGAGTTGATGCCCAACATGTTCAGGGAAAGTTTTGGAACATCGCTTGAAACACAGAAATACAGGAAAATGACAAAATGAAAGACTAAAATGCAATCTCAAACCTCTAGCCCATCCCAAGAAAGCCTGGGAGCTACATAAATAGTAGAAAATACTAGTCATACACCTGAAATACATGAAATGATATCAACTGAAATAAAGAAGCAAGTATGGGAAGCTATAAAGGATCTCAAATTAGAAATAATCTCCCAGGTAAAAGAAGAAATGATAAAAGTAGTGAAAGAAATAGTGAATGCATCAAAGAAGACATAGCTAAAATATTAGATGAACAAAGCAAACAGATAGAATCCCTGAATAAAGAGTATAAGAAACAAACAGAATACATGAATCAGATTCAAAGAGATATACAGGAAATCAAAAATTCTATTGTAAGTTGCCAAAACTTCCTCAATGAAAGTGAAGCTAGAATTTCAGACCTTGAAGATATGACTGCAGCTAGTGAACAGGAAAGATCTTTTAAAAATAACAAAGAATCAGGAAATAATTGAACAGTTGCAAGATGATGCAAAGAAAAACAACATAAGATTAATAGGGATAAATGAAAAAGAAGGGGACAACACAAATGATATCAAGAGGCTATTTACAAAAGTAATAGCTGAAAATTTCACAAACATGAGAATGGAAACTGACATTCAGATTAGTGAAGCATATAGAATTCCAAACAGCCATAACCAAAATAAAACTATACCCAGACATATAATAATCACCATCCCAGAAATCCAACATAAGAACAGAATATTAAAAGCTGTTAGAGAGAAAAGACAGATCACCTATTTGGAAAACCTATCAGAATCACAGCAGACTTCTCAACAGAAACAATGAAGTCAAGAAGAACATGGAGTGAAATATTTCAGATCCTAAAGAAAAATGACTTCCAACCCAGACAGCTATACCCTGCAAACCTGTGCTTCAAAATGGATGGAGAAATAAGATACTTTCATGATAAAGAATAGCTGAAGAACTTCATGATCACCAAACGAACCCTGCAAAGAATACTCAAAGACATTCTAGATACACATAAGAAAAAAACCACTAAGCAAGATAATTAAACAGAAGGGAAAGATAAAGACACAATAGCAGAAAAATAACATGTCAACAATAAAGCAATATATAACAGTTATAACCATTAATGTAAATGGCCTCAATTCACCAATTAAAAGAAACAGACTGGCAGAATGGATCAAGAAACAATGTCCAACCATATGCTGTCTACAAGAAACTCATCTAACCCCCCCCAAAAAAAAATTCATAGACTGAAAGTCCAAGGATGGAAAACAATACTTCATGAAACAGGAACTCAAAAAAAAAAAAAAAAAAGCAGGGGTAGCTATTTTGTTTGCAGACAATGTGAACTTCAAACCAAGAAAGGTCAGAAGAGATAAAGGTCGCTACTCACTAGTTAGGGGAAAACAGCAAGAGGAAGAGATAACAATCTTAAATATATATGCACCAAATTCCAGAGCACCCAGCTATACAAAGCAAGTATTAACAGAAATGAAAAATCAAATAAGCAATAACACAAATTATAACAGGAGACCTTAACATGCCATTGACACAAAGGGACCGATCAACTAGACAGAAAATCAGCAAAGAAATATCAGAACTGAATCACATCTGTGAACAAATGGACTTGATAGACATATACAGAGTATTCCATCCAACAACATAAGAATATATATTCTTCTCAACAGTACATGGGACATTCTCTAAAACAGAAGCATATAATAGCCCACAGAACATATTTAAGTAAATGCAAGAGAATTGAAATTATCCCATGCATGTTATCAGATCATAGTGCCATGAAACTGGAAATTAATGATAAAAAAGCTGCAAAAACCTTACAAACACATGGAAATTGAATAATACACTCTTGAGCAATCAATGGATCACAGAGGAAATTAAAGAAGAAATTAAACAATATCTACAAGCAAATGAAAATACAAATACAACTTACTGTAATCTGTGCAATGCAATGAAAGCAGTACTTGGAGGAAAATTTATTGCACTGAGTTCCCACATTAGGAAAACAGAATGAACATAAATAAACATCCTGATACTACACCTCAAACAGCTAGAAAAAGAAGAGCAAGCCAAGCCCAAAGCCAAAATAAGGGAGGAAATTGTAAGGATCAGAGCAGAAATTAATGCAATAGAGACTAAGAAAACAATACAAAGAATCAATGAATCAAAGATTTAGTTCTTTAAAAAAATAAATAAAATTGATAAGCCCCTAGCTAACCTAATTAAAAAAAGGAATGAAAAGACTCAAATTCATGCAATACGGAGTGAAAAAGGTGAAACCACTACCAACTCTGTGGAAATACAGAAGCTTATCAACACCTATTTCAAAAACCTCTACTCTAATAGGTTTGATAACAGAAGAAATGGACAGATTCCTAGAAACATATGAACTACCAAAGCTGGATCAAAAAGATGTAAAACTGCTGAATAACCCAATTTCTATTAATGAAATTGAAAATGTAATTATGTTCTTACCAACAAAGAAGAGCTCAGGCCCAGATGGATTCACTGTGGAATTCTACAAGAAATACAAAGAATTAATGCTGACACTCCTCAAACTATTCAATGAAATTGAAAGGGAAGCAATTCTCCCTTAGTCATTCCTGGAAGCAAATATTACTGTAATACCAAAACCCGAGAAAGACACAACTAAAAAAGAGAACTACAGGCCAATCTCCCTAATGTACATAGATGCAAAAATTCTCAATAGAATATTGACAAACGGGATGCAGCAAATCATCAAGAAGATTATATACCATGACCAAGTGGGATTCATCCCAGGCATGCAGGGATGGTTCAACATATGTAAATCAATAAATGTAATCCACAATATCAATAGAGCCAAAAGTAAGAATCACATGATCATTTCTATGGATGCAGAAAAGGCTTTTGATAAGATCCAATGCCCATTCATGATAAGAACCTTACAGAGAATTGAAAATGGATGGTCTCTACCTCAATATGGTAAAGGCCATATATGACAAACTAACAGCCAGCATCATATTAAGTGACCCCAAACTGAAAGCCTTTACCCTAAAATCAGGCACAAGAAAAGGATGTCACTTATCACCACTCCTATTCAACATAGTACTGGAAATACTAGCCAGAGCAATTAGACAAGAGAGAGAAATAAAAGGAGTAAAGATAGGAAAAGAAGATGTTAAATTATCATTATTTGAAGATGACATGATACTCTACATAGAAGACACCCAAAACTACATTGAAAGACTCCTAGATATGCTAAATAAATTCAGTAACATAGCTGGACACAAAGTCAATACTCAAAAATCAATAACATTCCTATACGCTAACAACAAAATCACTGAGAGAGAAATAAGAGAAGCCACACCCTTCACACTAGCACCCAAAAAAATGAAACATTTACGAATTAATCTAACGAAAAAAGTAAAAGAGCTATACAGGGAAAATTATAATACCCTGAAAAAAGAAATCAAAGAGGACCTCAGAAAATGGAAAGACATCCCTTGTTCATGGATAGGAGCATAAATATTGTGAAAATGGCCATTCTCCCAAAATTGTTGTACAGATTCAATGCAATCCCAATGAAAATACCACTAACATACCTCATAGATGTGGAGAAATCACTCCTAAAATTCATCTGGAACCAGAAGAGACCTAGAATAGCAAAGGCAATTCTAAGCAGCAAAGCCAAGGCAGGAGACATCACAATCCCTAACTTGAAGTTATACTATAAAGCTACCATAATAAAATCAACATGGTGCTGGAATAAAAACAGACATGAAGATCAATGGTATAGATAGAAGATACAAATATGAATACCCTTAACCACTTTATCTTTGATAAAGGGGCCAAACATGTTCACTGGAACAACTATAGTCTCTTTAATAAATGGTACTGGAAAAATTGGCTATCCATATGCTGAAAACTAAAACTAGACCCATGCCTGTCACCATATACTAAACTACAATATAAATGGATCAAAGATCTAAATATTAAAACAGAAGCTCTAAATCTGTTGGAAGACACAGTAGGTAAAAATCTTGAAGACATAGGGGTAGGTAGAGAATTCATGAACAAGAACCAAACTGCACAGGAAATATTTCCCAGAATCAATAACTGGGATCACATCTTATTAAAGAGATTCTGCATGTCCAAAGAAATCTCTAGCAGAGTGAAAAGAAAACCCACAAACTGGGAAAAAAAATTTTAGTGAACTGTCCCTCAGAAAAAGGACTTCTGTCTAGAACTTATAATGAATTAAAAAAATCAGACCCCCAAAATTCAAAGACCCAATCCAAAATTGAACATCCGAGATGAACACACAGTTCTCAGATGAAGAAGTACAAATGGCAAATAAATACATGAAAAAATGTTCATCATCATTGGTCATTAGAGAAATGCAAATTAAAACAATGCTGAGATTCCATCCACTTCAGAAAGAATGGCCAGAATCAACAAAACTACCAACAACAAATGCTGGAGAGGCTGCGTGGAAAGAGGAACTCTTCTGCACTGTTGGTGGGAGTGTAGACTGGTGCAACCACTGTGGAGGTCAGTCTGGAGATTCCTCAAAAAGCTGGGATTGGAATTCCCATTTGACCCAACTATTCCACTCCTAGGCATATTCCCAGAAGAACTGAAAACATCATACCACAGTGATGTATGTGCACCCATGTTTATAGCAGCACAATTTGTAAAAGCCAGATCTTTGAAACAACCTAAGTGCCCATCAACCGAGGAATGGATAGAAAAATTGTGGTACTTTTATACAATGGAGTAGTACTCAGCTATAGAGAATGATCACATTAAGATATTTATAAATAAATGTATGCAACTTGAGACCATACTCATAAGTGAAATAAATCAAACTCACATGTATAAATACCACATAGTCTCCCTAGTGTAAGAAAAGGTAAGAATACATAAAATTGTATGGTAATCATGGATTCCCATTATATTTCTTTGAAGACTTGTAATGTTTTCATTCATTGGTTGGAATGGTTTTATTGTTTTATTTGACTTTATTATGTGTGATGGTGTGAATAGCTACTTTGAAGAAAACAAGACATTATGGCAGCCATTGCTGATTTAATATCATCTTGCTTTGAAGTCCTACCATGCTTTTGTTCTTCTATTATCATTGGATCTATCATGTTGTGTCTTACTGGATTTTAATATGTGTAACAATATAAATAATTTTTTTATGGAAAAGGAGATATTATAGTAGCCATTGTTCATTTTCTGTTATTTGGTTCAGAACTCCTTGTAATAGTTTCAGTCTCTTGAATGCTTTTATTCTATTTTGTTATGTTTGATATTATTGTTTGTGAAGCTATGCTCCACTATTTCAAAGAAAGAGATATTATGGTAGCTACTGTTGAAATCCAATTGTCTTGTGAAGTGCTGTGTTGCTTGCATTGTTCTGTTCTGATCTACGTTGTTCTGTCCTCTTTTGTTTTATTCTCTGTAAAATAAAATTTAAAAAAGAAAAAAAGAAAAAAAAACAAGGTTGATAAATCCCTAACCAAACTTACCAAAACAAACAAACAAACAAACAAACAAAACAAATTCATATCAATGTAAGCAGAAATAAAAAAGGCAAAATAACAGTGGAAACACCTGAAAGGCAGAAGAATACTTCAAAAATTTATATTCCAATAAATGAGAGAACCTAAAAGGAATGGTGAAATTCTTGCATGCATATGAATTACCAAAACTGAACCAAGAAGACATAAAAATGCTGAATAGACCAATAATAGACAATGAAATAAAGGCAGTAGTCAAAACTCTATCAACTAAGACAAGTCTGGGACCTTGAGGGATTCACTGCAGAATTTTACCAGAACTTCAGAGAAGATCTGATGTCAATTCTATGTAAACACATCAAAAAAAAATTGAAATGGGAGGAATCCTGGCAAGCTCATTCTTGGAGGCTAGTGTCACCCTCATTCAAAAACCAGAGCAGGACTTAGCAACAACAACAACAACAACAACCTGTAAGTTTGAACATAGATGAAAAAATACTCAACAGATTCTGGCAAACCCAATGCAATAAATCATTGAAAAGATCATACATCATGACCAAATAGGCCTCATCCTCAGTATGCAAGCAAGGATGACAGCAGACATAAATCAGGGACTGTAATGCATCACATAAGCAGGAACAAGAACAAGGGTCAGATGATTATTTCAATAGAAGCAGAAAAAGCCTTTGAAAAAGTACAACAGTCATTCCTGATTAAAAAATAAAACCGTTGAAAATAGATATAGAAGAGCTTTGGAAGTCAAGATGGCCGATCAGTGAACAACAAAATACAAAGCCTCCCAGGAGAAACAACTCACTTGCCAGAATAAAACATCCTGGAGAGATCCAAACAGAGGGAGATGGATCCTCTTGACACAGGAAGAAATTAAAATGTAAAAAAACTTGTCAAACACATTGGGACTACAACTGGAACAGCTAAAAATTAGGGGACACAGCATTTTTACTGTGACCCATGAAGTTTGCGCCAGCCAGAATTTGTGCCAGCTTGAATCTGCGCCGGTTGGCAGAGCCACCCAAATTTGTTCCCGCCACCACTCACTGGAGCCACAGCAGCGCTGAAGTCAGGGGTTGGTGAGCCCAACGGACAGCAGAGCTGGCAAAAGGATCTTCATTAATCCATGGTCAGTGCTGGGAATGAGACCCCCACCACGGGAAGGGTGCGACCAAATGGGCAACCTGTTGGAATTGGGCAGGAGGAGCCTGAACTGGGAGTGACAGTGACTTCAGTTAATTGCTCCCTCCCCAGAGCAGATTGGTGGGATTTGTTTGGACTAAGCCGCACACCTGGCTGGGACCCAATGAGCCATCCCAAATCAATTCCCTGTGCCTAGCACACAGTAACCTGGAGAAGGCCCCTGAAATTTGGCTGGACCGGTGTGGAGGGGCAGGCATACGCAGCCCTTGCTCACCTCTTAGTGACAAGAGCAGGCAGGAAAGGGTGGAGGTCCCTCAGCAGCATGCTTCGGAGGAACTGTGGCCAACAGGGAAGGGGCTGGGACCTGCACTGTACACCTGTGTGGAGGAAGCAGGGACCATGACAGGAGAGAGAGGCAAGAGGAGGCCCCCAGCCCAGAACCCTGAGAGCACTCATCCAGGAGAGGGAAAAACAAGGGAGACTGAGGGTGGCAAACATGCAACATCAGACATGGCTTCAATAGACATTAAGAGATACCTTTGGGACCTTGTAGATGAGCTCAAAACTGAAATATTAAATCAGGTAAAGCAAGATATGAGTAAAGTAATAAAAGAAATGCTAAGCATTTCTCAGGAAGATACAGATGGAAGGAGGGAGGAACACAAAAAAAGGAAACATTTGATAAAAAATATAAAGAAAATATAGAATACATGAAGCAGATTCAAAGAGACTATCAGGAAATTAAAAACTCCATTGAAAGCTGGCAAAATGCCTTAAAAGAAACTAAGGATAGACTATCAAAACTTGAAGACAAGTTGGCAATGTGTGATCATGAAAGGAAAGATCTCTTAAAAAATAATAAGGAAACAGGCAGTAACAATACAAAGGCTAGAAGATGACAAAAGAATCTTCAATTTAAGAATAAGAAATGTAAACAAAGAAGCAGGAATACAAACAGGCAAATTACAAAGGCTATTCACAGAAATAATTAAGGAAAACTTCCCAAGCATGGGAAAAGAAAATGACAATCAGTTACATGAGGCATACAGAACTCCAGCCACCTACAACCAAAACAGATCTATACCCAGACATATAATAATCAAGATACAGAAATTCAATATAAAAACAGAATATTGAAAGTCATCAGAGAAAAGAAACAGATTACCTATAAAGGTAAGCCCATCAGGATCACAGCTGACTTCTTGACACAGACCATCAGATCAAGAAGAGCTTGGAGCAAAGTATTCCAAGCTCTGAAAGAAAATAACCTCCAGTCCAGATTGATATACCCTGCAAAACTGTCACTAGAAATTAATGAAGAAAAAAGATGTTTCCATAACAAAGAGGAACTGGGGGAGTTTGTGACCACTAATCCAACACTACAGAGAATACTGAAGGACATTCTAGAGAGAGAGAAAAAAATACCAGGATTTTAGGAACAGTGGCAGAAAGTCCTCAATGAGTGGGGCAGGCAGTAGAATGAAGGAGAAAACTAGACAAACAAAGGCAGAAAAATAACATAGCAGAAATGAGGCAGAGAAGGATGGCTATAATCTCTAACATAGATGGCCTTGATACACTATATTGTTAATAGTGCACCAGGATTTAAAACCCACATTACTCACACCACCCTGCTTAGATGTATTATATTCTATTCCAGTCATTCTACCTGTACTAGATTTGAGGGCACAGACAGTAATCCGGAAAATAACAGGATATAGTATGGTAATCATCCTTAATTTCCTATGAACTTAATCTAAAGCTCTGTAAAACCTACACTGTTTTACCATGACTGATCATAATTGAATCTGGTTTGTTATATCACTGTTTTGTACTGATAGATTTTATTCAAAGCTGTTATGATTGATAGTATCAAGTCTGAGAGTATAGGCAACTGCACTTAAGATGACAAGATTCACTAGAATATCCACTATGGTTTGATTATTACCTGCCTTTGAAGTTTTATATTGTCTACAATGTTTTATTTTTACTAATATTGGTATGTACTGCTATATTCAATTATACTGCTATATTCAATTATGCCTTATGATATAGACAATTCTATTGAAGGTAATAAGAAACAACACAGTAATGATTGTAGATCACCTTGTACTGTGGTTTTATATGACTTTTTGTTTTCATGTTTTTATAGGAATTTGTTTTCATTGTCTTGCTATATTTTGTTTTTCCCTCTAATATAGAAAGGATAGAAATACATGTAGACTCATGCATGTATAGCTGTTTACCCTCTTACTCTTTGGATATCTACTCTGTATGCTTTAATTTTGTAACTTGAACAACTATTTCTAAGAGGACAATATGTAATTATCAACTAGTGATTTCTTATTGTTTATCTTTTTTTTTGAAATTCTGCATTATCTCTACCCTTTACATGCTTTTGTTTCTCTTTAAATAAATAAATACAGGGCTTTATTTCAAACTGATAAATGGAATTATGACCAACCCATTACCAGCATCACACTAACTGGAGAAAAACAAAAGCTGTCTCTATAAAGTTAGGAACAAGAGAATGGTGCCCATTTTTTTTTATTTTAACAAAAAAACAAAAAGGGTTAAAAGTGTCACAGAATTTCCAAAAAATAGGAAATTAGCACTAATATTGTATTGCATTGTTAATGTATTGTATTGTATTGTATTGTTAATGTATTTCATATTGTTATCCTGAAAGTTGTTCAATTATTAGATTTAGGTAGGAAGAAAATGATCAAACAATCAGAAAATGAAGACACAAACTCTTCTTTTTAATGAACTAACAGATTAGAAGTATAGCTATCTATCTTGTATATAGTTACACACACACATATATATGTGTGTATATATATATATATATATATATATATAATCTCTTTTATTCTTTATTTTCTCTTTTCCCCATCTCAGTTATTCTTCCTTTTTAAAATTTTCTTTCTTTTTCATTTTCTCAATATCTTTTTTTTTTTTTTTTTTGGTACCAGGGATCAAACTCAAGACCATGTGCTTGGAAAGCATGTGCTCATCTCACTGAGCTAAATCCCCAGCCCCTCAATATCTATTGTACATTTTGGATCTTATTTACTCTTTTTTATTTACACTAGACAGATAATACAATATTTACACATGTGAGTCTGATTTATTCCACTTATATGGTGCCTGTTTTTACCACTCATTTCATACAGTACTCAAAATGTTAGCCAGGGACATCAAACAAAAGAAAGGTGTAAAAAGATGTGCATAAGGAATGAGGACATCAAACTCTTCTTATTTGCAGATGACCTACCCTTTACATGGAACACCCCATAGAAGTCTGCCAAATGACTTCTAGAACTAATAAACAAATTCAGCAACATGGTAGGAAACAAAATGAGCACATAAAAGTCAATAACAGTGCTGTATACCAGTAATAACTCAAGAAATAAGGAAAACAATTTTATTTACAATAGCTTCAAAAAATTATTAACATAAAAGATTGGTCAAAAGATGGACAATTGAAATAATAGATAATTCTCTTAAATACAAATGACCAATAAGTGCATGAAAAAATTTGACTGGTACAGAAATGCAAATCACAACAACACAGATTCCATCCTACTCCAGAATGAATGACAGTTGTCAAGAATAAAAGAATGAGAAATGCTGGTGAGGCTGTGGGTAGAAGGAGCCCTTGTACACCGTTGGTTAGAATGGAAACTATGGTATGCGACCCTAGGGAAATCAGGATCGAGATTCCTCACAAAACCCAAAACAAGACAGGAAACTGGGAGGTAGACCTTTCAGAGATGGGAAGGGACAGGAATGGAGGGTGATGGCCCAGTAAGTCCACAGAGGGATGGAGAGGGAGGTGGGAAAGGGGCTGTAGAAAGAATTTAGAGGTGTTACCGACTCCTATGATGAACATAATCATTGTGTACTGCAAACATGTATTAATAAAAATAAAATAAAGAAGAGGACCTAGCTACAAGAAAACTATAAGTTTGAAAAGGTACGCTATGCATACAGTATGTGTATTCAATAGATACCACAAACATGCTATTTTGCTCAAATATATTCTATTAAAAACAGGAGAGTTAAGAAAAGTAGAAGTTTGCTCAAAAACGACTGACTCCTTTTCCTCATTTTGGCTGCTGCCGCTCAGTCCCGGGCAGTGTGACATTCTGCTCAATGACAGAGGGAAGGCACAAAGGTAGTTCTGTCAGGTTTGTAGCCCTTGGGATGGTGGGCGTAGCTGTCATAGTTTGTGTGTGTGTGTGTGACTAGGACTGCAAAAGTTAGATTTTTTTCTTTCAGAGAGAAGCAATTTCTCCAAACTTCCTCCTGCTGTGCACACAGCCAATGTGCCTTCCTCTCCTCAGCCCAAAAGAAGTGACAAAACGAGCAGATGCCATCTGCCCCAGGAAGCTAGGAGCCTGGTTCCTACAAGAAAGGGGAGGAAGAGCTGAAGAGCTGGCAGCAATGAAGCCACTGTTGCTCCCTTGTTCCCTCCCCTCTGTCCCTTACAAGACCTTTACCACCTGCGCATAGCAAGATGGCGATTTGAGATAACTGAGCTCCATCTCCTCTGGCGCTAGCTTTCAATAAATCATTTTTTCTTTTTACAGAAATAAATGGGTTCCTTTGTTTGGTCAGTGGCAAGCAAATGAACCTGAGCATAGGAACCTTGTGGTCAGGAACCTAAGGAATCTCTGTAATGTTTGCATCACAACAAAGTCACCCAGGGATGCCTTTCTTCTCAGAACAAATCTCTGCTACAGAGTAGCACATGACTGTGACTTTTAAAACATACAGATATTTACACACACATACATTTATTTTCGAGTCACCAAACTTAGATGGCTATTTATTAAACTCGCTATTGTGTATTTAGGGAATTTAGATTACCCCAGGATTATAGACAGCTAAGCTAGGTAGAAATATCATAGGCAGTCGGGGGGAGGGGGTTGGGCTCTCGAGAGACTCAATGCAAAGATGAAAACTATTCACAGAAGCATATCTGTTGGAGGCCAGGTTTCAAGATAAAGATGGAGTGACCAAGCCTTAGATAAGGGGTAACACTTGGTCTAATGAAGGCTAGACAGACATCAGTCAGCTCGGTGGGTGATGGAGATCCTTGGACTCATCCCTCCCTGAGAAGTTCTTCGTTCTTTCCATGTGCACGTGCTACGTGACTCACTTTCCCGCTGGATCAATATTACCTAAGTGGTTATACTTGCTCATCTTACTGGTTGATCATAGATTTAACTCACATTGTACCCATGAGGTTGTGCTCTGTACAACTTCCTCTGAGGAGTGGGCTCCTTGGCAACCCACTTTCGGGCCCTTTCCTCCTCTCAGGAGCTGTATCTCCCTTTCAATATATAGTCATACTCTTCACTGCTGTTCCTTAGAATTCACACTTCAGTTTGGGGGAGCACTCACTCGGTGTATCAGATGTCTGTGTTTCCCTTATACCATATTTGGAAGTCTGATGTCACTTTCTATATCACCAGCACCTGTGACTTCCACTACCCTTGCTCCGTCCAGGCTTTGGGAATTGAATTATTTTCACACTGTACATTTGTCAGTGCTGTCATATTCTGCTGCTTAGTTGGGGTCATTATTTGTGCTTTGTTTACTGGTAGACCCTAAAGTTAAAATGCATGAATAACATTGCATTGTAACTATGTAACTATTATTCCCAGTAGAATCAGTTTTGTAGAAGGAAGTACCACTCTGTGCCTGGAACAAGAGAGTATCTTGGATCAAATAAATTATTTGTTCTTAAATTGTGATAACTGCTCAAAAAGATTTTTTTTTTCACATTTTAGGTTGCATTATATCTGAAGTGCTTTTTGAACAGGCTTCCCTTCCCTCAGGATTTCTCATTATTTTTCACTTTTGTTCCTGAATGAAGAAACTTGTCTTCATAGCTTACAGATTCTTAATCTAAACAGAGCCCTCTCTTCTTCAGGACCTCTGCAAAGCCTGCTGATCTCTTTATTTGCCTCAATTGTTTTCGAAGTTAACTGCAAAATTATTACTTTAAATTTACTTTGTACTGGAATTGTCAAATTCCTTTTTTTTTCAAGAAACATTTATTGTTCTGTCTTAAATTTTTTGTTGTTTAGCTGAGGGTGATTGTCACATAATTACACATTCAGAGACTACCAAAGGGACAGAGAAGCAAACTCCTGAGCCCTCAGCTTCTATGCATTGAAAGCGTAATTTCTGTTTTGTTCTGAGTCAGTCAGGGACTTCAGAGTGGTTACTGACTCTTCACTCCAGGGCCTCCAGATGCTCAGCGGATAATGACAAGCAGAACAAAGCTTGACCTTGGTTTTGTAGAACTTTGGGTCAGATCCCTTCTCAGCTAGGCACCAGGCATGTTGGTTGTTTAGTGAGGGTCAGTTTCAAGGGTGGCAAATGAAGTTGATTAGCCTTGAGTCTCCATAATCCATCTCATCTCCATTTAAGAGCTGAGATAAGAGATATACACTCAGCAACACCCAGAAGTCCTCACTGCTCCAAACTCACGGTCACCTTGCTTCCAGCATTGCCTCATGAAGACTGAGACTATCATTCTGGCAGGCTGTTGTTGAAATATTACATTGGTCAATTTCTGAGAATATCTTTATTTGCCCTTAGAGATAATTGATATTTGTTTGGCTCTAAGTCTGGTGTATTAACCTAGCTCCAATCAAGAGACAGAAATCACAGAGTAAGTTGAATAGCAAAGTAACATAAAAAATTATTAATGCTATCAGTGATGAGGAATTTTCCAGAAAGCAGAGAACTCTGAATAACATAGGAACAGGAAAGACAGCACCCCAGAAATCTTGTCCCCCCCCACCCCCCAGCCAGGATCCAGGACTACAGTAGGAGAGGGTACAGCCCAGCTCACTGAGGAGTGCAGGTGTTGCCTGGGTGGAAATTCACCCTCCAAGATGCTCCGGGAAGCTGTTGGGACAGAGCCTCACGGAGCACTGCTCACACACTGTGCATGGGTTGTTCCAGGCGACTTCTGGCCAGCAGTTGAGGTGGCAGCCTGGCATTGCGGGGTCTGGTTGCCAGAAAAGCAACTTGTACTGGAAGCACTGTGGGCAGAAGGTGGCACAGAAGTCTGCAGAGGGACTGCCCCAAACCAGGAAGCAAACCCCCTTTCCTTTGATGTTTGCCTGCATCTTCTCCTGGCAATGTTTCAGGGACCTCAGGCAAGGAATACATCTAAAGGGCCCGGATCAGCTTGCACAGAGCAAGCAAAAGGAGAATTTGGAACCAAAAAGCAGTGAGTGAATAACTGACAGATCTAGGGTTAGAAGTGTATTGTTATCCAGGCATGGTGGCATATGCTTATAATCCCAGCATTTGAGTGGCTGAGGCAAGAGGATCACTGTGAGTTTGTGGTGCGCCTGGGCTAAAAACGAAGTTCAAGGCCACTTTGAAGCACATAGTGAGACTCTGTTTCCCCCCCCACCAAAAAAATTGCATTGCCAGAATGTGGAAGGCTTCGTTCCACTGTATTCTGACAGTGTGTGGTATAGAAGAGAAGCCTAATGTCATCCAATTGTTTCTTCACAGGCAGCTTAGAAAGACGTTCCTGGGAGATTGTAGCATCTTCTGTGTATCTTTAGGGTCCTGAAAATTCATCAGAGCTCTGGCCCTAGCCCACCTGCTTAAGACGTGTGTTCGCTGGGTTCTCCCAGTCTAAATATTTTAGTTTTCAGAAAGTTCTAGTTTATCCCATTATTTCCTCTTGCCAATTTCTGTTCCCTGTCATTCCAACTCTTACTAACCAGATGTTAGACCTCCTAGATGGCTCTTTGCTATCTTTCCAACTTTCTTCAGCTTTTTCTTTGTGACTTAAGCCTTGGCCATATTTATCTTAATATTCCACTCATCTGTTGAATAATGTTTGACAATCATATTTTTAAATATCCATGTGTTATTCCTTTTTTCTTATGCTTCCTTTGCTTACCGGCATTTTTGTTTGATGGAAGCAGTATTGTTTTAAATACTTCTGCAGATACCAACTTACAGATCTTCTGGGCCACTAACTTAGAATTTTTCTTTAAAGTGTTTATTCCTTGACTTTTGTTTCCTGAAGGGTTTGAGGATTTTGTCTGTTGACTTGTTCTTTTCACTTCACATTGCTGATCCCCTCTCCCCTGCCCCAAATCTGGCTCTAAGGTCCCTTTCACCTACAAATGAATGACTGGACCTGGTGCATACTGGGAGCTGACCTCGGTGGGCCCATGGCTGTGCAGGAAAGTATGGGTTGGTGGCATCGTTTATGTTCCCTGGCTGCAGGAAATGGAACTAAATTCTGTAAGGGGGCCTACGGGGGTGACTGTGTCGACCCAAGTATCAGCCCTCGCCTCTCCCACGCCTCCTCCTGTGGCTATGCAGCAGCTGGTCTTGGGCAGGGCACAGGGTCTGGGCCACTGTCATTTCTGCTCGCCCTGCTGTGCCGGTAATAACCCCACCTGCTCCTGCTGGCCGGTGCTGTGACAAGCCCTCTAATGAGCGTTTCTAACCACGGTAGCAGCCCCATAATCAGCCCCAGGTTTACTGAGGCAGGGAGAGGAACGCCATGGCAGTTACCCAACTCTGGTTCTGTCGAACACGGAACACCACTGATGTTACACTTCCCATGAGGGAATTTCATTGTATTTGAGTTAGAGCTCAACCAAGAGGTCAAGGTTTTCTTTCTTCGCTCTAACGTGGAAGAGATTATGAACCAGGTTAAATGGCTTTTCTGATGATTCAAGGCACTTGGGCTTTTCATTTCTTTGATTCACTTAAAAATCTGGCTGTTGGCCTCATTCTTACTGACTCAAGAGAGCTCAAATTTGGTCCATAATACAAGATGCAACTAATTGTGTGTGCTGCTATTTCATTTTTTTCTTCACATGTATTATTTTTATCCAGCAGAAAATACCAATTTTTATTGAAGTAAACTTGAAATCATGAAGTCATGGTGATAAAGTCCTCCCTGCACCCATCCCCAGTCTTGGGACCGTTTGGAAAAGAGCACCCATGAATGGTTTTCCTAGCACATTTATGGTTTCTTTTTAAATGTTTAATGTTTGATCCATCTGGAGTGGGAGTAACATGTACAACTAACTTATTTTTCTTCCAGATGGTTGGCCAGCTGTTCCAACAGCATTTAATGATTAATATAGCTGAGCTCCATCCATTAGAAATGTCACCTCTAGCGTGCGTCAAACTTGCCATGTGTTTAGTGTTATGTTTATAACATTTATTCTAGTTCATTGATGTTTCTGTCAGTTCATTCATTAGTACCAAGCTTTTTTTTTCCAATTGGCATAGCTTTATAATCAATTTAGAACTCAGAAAAGTTCTGATTCTTTTACTTCTGTTTGAGAATATTCATGACTTGTCTCTTAGTTTTTAAATAGAACTATTTTAAATGATCTAGTTCCAATAAAAACCATGTTAGGGATTTTATTGGATAGCTTGGAATTCAAACATTTAATTAGAGATACTTCCTTACATGACACCCCTCTTTCTTGACTTCCTCTCACCTCCTGATATTCCTCCCCTATGTCCTTTACTCTTTGATGGCCCCCAAAGTTATATAATTTGTAGGAAGAGTATATAATGTATAGCCAAACTGATAGAAGGCCTTCAGATGATATAGGGAAATATTCTTCTCCCTCTGCTAGATGTCCGCTACACCAAGTTTGTGTTCCCCAAAATTGAAGAATGAATTCTGCGGAACAATGGAGGGTAAGAGTAGGCAATTGCATTGAAGGGGAGACAGCTCCAGAGACAGGAGAAGACCTGGAAAATGGTTGCCAATGAGCCCACTTCATAAAAGAAGTTTTATAGAGCAAGATCAAAGGTGGGTTCGAATTCATGAGGTAGATACAACATGGGACGAGATCATGATCAGTAAAATTACAGGTATAGCTGCTTAGGTAGTGTTGATCCAGTGGGGAGGCAAATCACACAGCAAGTGTACATGGAAAGAGCAAGGACTCTTCTGGGGAAGAGATGAGTCAAAGTGTTCTGGTTTCCCACCCAGGCGACGGATGCCTATTTATAATATTGATTATAGTATATTGTTTAGCCCTTGGGAAGGTCTGTATGGGCAGTCATTCCTTTTTTTTTTTTTTTTGGTACTGAGGATTGAACTCATGACCTCATGCTTGCCAGGCAGGTGCTTATGCCATTGAGCTAAATCTCCTGCCCCAGTCATCCCATTTTTATCTTGAGGCCTGGCCTTCAAAGAGTGTAACTTCAGCCGCAGTAGTAATATGTTCTCATCCTCTGCACTGAGGGCCCTGAGGGCCTAGCCTGCCTGTCTGCTGTGTATAATATTTCTACCTAATTTAACTGTCTGTAATAAACTCTGGTACACTTTTGAGATTTAACAAATTGTACTGATAATGATTTGAGACATCACTGGGCCCTCTCTAACTTCCAGCTGTTTCCTTTATGATTCTATCCATTGCCATGGTATTTTCTTTAACTCACATATTAGCTATTCTGAAATTCAAATCCAAAGTGAATTTCTTGACCTCTTGATCCATTCCAATCCTACACCAGAGATGGTACCCACATACTCCCAGTCCTTTCAAACTCCAGTTGGATTCAGTTTAGCTTCAAAATAAGCCCCTCCTTTCCCATCTTCCAGAGAATTCAGCCATCTGATCTCTAGAGTTGGATCCTTACAATGACCTAGGACTCATTTCTCTCCCTTACTGTGTCTCTTGCTTCCCAATGCTTTCAGTCATATCCAGAATTAGCTTCTGAATCCAAGCCTACATCTTGTGGCTGCTGTCACTGTCTTTAATGGGACCTGCTGATCTCTTTTCTGCATAATGAGAACACTTTCCCTTCTTATCTGCCAGCACAAGGCATTCTTTGCCTAGGTCCAGCCTCCTATTTGCTGTGATGGTGAAGACAGAAAACCCTATGGCTTTGTTCATCTGTTTAAAGATTTGTGCTGGCTCCATCTCACCAAATTTCTCCATGTCTTGACAATATGGTTCCATCCTCTCATTTTTTGTTCTGACTTCTTGGCACAAATGCACTTCATTCACACTGAAAATCATCTCATTGCCCAAATACACCATACCCCTTGCACAACTCCATCTCTTAGAGAGCCAAGCCCTTCCTGCCTCCTGTGTCAACATGAGCCTTCCAGGAGGTGAAGGTGATTAGCTGTCCAGCTGCTGAGACACATTACCCACCCAGCGCCAACAGTTTAAAGAAGGAAAGGCCTAATTGGCCCACAGTGTCAGGCCATGATAAGCTGGTTCCAAGGCACAAACATCACTGCAGAAGGGCATGGCAGGGCAAAGCTGCTCAGGAAAACAGAGCAGAGGAAGAGTCCTCAGGGTATGCAGTGAAGGACCATATACAGCACCCACATCCCATGACCCACCTGCACACACCCAGGAGCCACTTTGCTAATCTGCTAGGCTCCTCAGAATCCCATGAGCCTGACGTACCAAGTGGAGGGTCATGCAGGGAAAGCCTCACCTCCTCTGAAAAGCCTTCCTCCAAGTCCCCAGGCATTTCAGTCCTTTCCAGTGCACCTGGTGATTCTCTTCCTAACTTCTGTTTTGCCTCACTACCAGAGGGGACCCACGGAAGTCTGCCAAAGAAAAGACAGTGACCTTAACTCCCTTTCCCCACATGAGTAGGTTTATTGGCTTCTCATCACAGAAGGAATTTAAGGGGGCATCAGCGTGAGGCATGGGTGGACTTACTAGGCGGAGTTAAAGCGGTACATGAAAAAATGCAGTGCAGGCGCTCAGGGGAGGCGCACTGTGGCCTGGGGCTTGGGGTCTGTGTGTGCTTGGAGGTAGCTTTTCAGATGGGTGATCTAAGATGTATTGCCTGAAAACATTCCTTGAGTCTTTTGAATCTTTTTCTTCATTTTTAAGGCCAAGTTGCTACCCTTTACCTTATTAACTAGGTGAATTTATGGATTTACAGTGTCTTTAAGGGATTTGAGTGTGATGGGCCGAAAAGGAAAGAAAAAGTCTCAAGAATATAAACACTACTAAGGGGCAAAGGAATGGAGAACAGATATGAAGATACCTGAGTCCATCTGACTGAAGTTGAAGTTTTCCTTTTTTCTTTTTAACTCTTGAAGCATTTAATTTTTTAGCACTAATACATGTGAATACCAGTGAGGTAGAGAAGCCCCTGGTGAAGTTTTCTTAAAAGGAGACAATTTTCCTTGTTTCTTTTCTACCTATTTTCTTTTCTCTTCTTTCCTCCATAGGTCTCAGTGCAGCTCCCTTCTCTGCTCACATCTATTTTGTGTGCACAACTGGCTGATCCTGAAGGCCATGGTCCTGGAGTATTTAGCAGGTGCTGATAAAATTTTATTGAACAACCCTATAAATGACAAAGTGAGTGTCATGTGTGACGACCTGTGAATCCTATCTGGAATACAGCCAAGGACAGCTTTCTGTATTATGATAATGATAAATTCATACTATTAATAACACTGTTATATGAGGACCTGTTTTCCTGGGGTAAGATTTTAGGGTCTTTACAGACACTATCTCCTTTAAAATGCAAAATGGTCTAACAAGACAATGTTTTCTCCATTTTACTGTAAAGGATGTTGAAGATTTTAAGAAGCAAGAGGTAATAAACAGGGGTGGAAGCTGTTCTATTGACCCCCAAATCAACTACAAAATGCGTGATCTTCTGTCTCTGTCCAAGCTCTCTTGGGGGCATGATTTCCCTCCTGCTTGCCCCTGGCTTCACATCCCTGATCCCTGACCACTCCTCTCACTCTTCTTTCCCTTCGCCTGGAGGCCAGGCCGGCTCAGGGCTGCCCACCCCCAAGCTTGGTTTGTGACCTCACATTATCACTAGCACCTTGGTAACTGAAGAGTCATCTGTCGCTGCTGCCTGAGGAGGGGATGAATGGGTGCATGAAGCACATCTGCTTGTGCTCTGCTAAGGGCGGCCAGGGCTTTCAGGACCCCTGGGGTTCTCTGCAAGAACATATAGGTATTTTTCAGCTTAGAGAGGCTGCGATGAACTGGGTCCAGGGGGAAGGGCCACACTGCAGCTGTTGCCCAGATGTTTGAGGATGCAGGGACTCAGGCCACGATGTCCCCCTAGGCTCTGTGCAGACCAGCTTCAGCTTAACATCTTATTTAGGCTTCACTGCTGAAACCAATGCATGCTCAGAAAACCGAGCAATCATGAGGAGAAAGCAACTTACAATTCTGCCATGATATATAAACTGTAAAACATTTTAAACACATTTTGGGTGTTTTTCAATGTAGAGGATATTTTGCCCATATTTATCCCCCATTCACTGAAAAAAAAGAATGAAAAATAAATAAATTTGATTCCTAAAGGAAAAATAAAGAACAAAACACATTGTAGCTAATCATCTCTGTGAATTTCTTGATGCTATGCAATCAAATAAAAGATTTTCCCCAATCAATCTTAATTGTAAAAAAACATTCTAATAGATTCACCTTCTAACTTTTTTCTATTATAAATATAAGACTGTACTCTGCATAGTTTTAATAGGTGCATTTTGTGTTATTTAGTTGTCTCCCTGCACACCATTCCACACAAACTCTCATAGTCTTGGGAAAACTCTCTGGACATTTTGGTGTGGACTCTTTGGGTTTGGGAATGACTCAGGGGGAAGACTGAAGGAGCAGGGGGTTACTAAGGCTGAATGACTGACCCCAGACTGCCTTACCAATCTGGAATATTTGGCAAAGATATTATAATTTAGTACCAGGAGGAACTTTGGCAATGACCTTGCTGGCTATTTCCGTTTACCTTGGAAGACAGTAAACTAAGAGCTGGAGGCTTTTGCTCAAAATCACTGATGCTATTGGACCCAGAACCTAGAATTCATAATTTTTTACCCAAAACTTCTATGCTCCTCCACTGAATATTAACTCATATTTAGAAGAGTTTGAAAAATTTGGAGATATTCAACTTACCATGGTTCTGTAGAGGTTGGAAAGGGAGCACTTTGAGGAAAGATAAAAGCAAACATGAGGAATCATGATTACCATTAAGGGCTGGAAGTGCTGTACACAAAGTAAATGTACACAAAGTCACTGTACATAAAGAGGAGTTGGGTGGAAGGATTATTGTCTTATGGTTGGCAAAAGGTTCACCAAAGATTAGAGCTGAGATCCACAATAGGTAGCTATGTGTCAAGTAGGTGGCTCCAAGTATATCTTCAGGGTTAGTAATGGTAGTGGTAGTTTTGGAAGAGGTAATAGAAACTTCAGACTTCCAGCAGCTTGTTCAAGGTCACAAAGCTGTGACTGGCCATTGCAAGTGTTTGTGAGTGACTGGGTGACAGGACCATCTGGGATACATATCATAGCTGTCCAGCAGGAGAAACAAAGGAGCAAGCCCGCATCGTGGCATATTTCCCCTGTAGTTAAGTTTGGCTCCACAGGGTGTTGATTTTGCTGCACTTCTGGGAGCCTGTGCTTCCTGGTCCCACAGCCTCAGAGAGGACGTGAGAAGTGGGGAAGAGCTGCTGTCAGGTCACGCCTGCCTGACCTTGTTGAAATTTATAGGTAACTGACGGCTGTAGTTGTGGCTGGGTACGAGGTGACACAGAGATTGGGCGCTGCCTACAGATATTCCACGTGCTTGGACAGCCACGCGCACCTGGCTGCTGCAAATGCCCCCTGCGGCAGAGACTTATTTCTAAAGACCTTTCTTGGTGTTGCCTTCAAAGCTTACTCTTCCTATTCTGGCTCAAGGCAAGGGATTGTTCCTGATTAGGGTGCTGGGATCAGAATGATGCCCTGAAGTGTGATTCTTTAGCCTGCCAGACTAAAGCAGCAGCTTATGGTCTCTCTGACCTTCCTTACCCCTCCTCAATCTTTCTCTCACTTTCCCTTATCTACTCCGGGCTGTATCTATCAAAAAGAAGTGCAAATGGCCTTTACTCTTTCGACAACAATTTCATTAACTGTGGAAGATTAAACTCACATCAGAGAGGAAGATGGCAAATCACACGTCACACCTTGAAGCCCAAGGGAACTGTGTCCTAGGATGTTTCTGGGTTGATTCATTGCTTTAAAATCACTTACTACCCCTTAAAATAATCTGCTGTCCCACTTCTTTTGCTTCTGTTAAGAAGGGAATTAAGCCTCAACTATTTTCTCCTTTGAATTTTATATTTTGTATGGCTGTCATGTGTGCACACACAGATTTATATTTATTTTTCTCCTGTTAATCTGTTTATTGCCTGTTTATTTCAACAGATTTAAAAATCAAACCTTCAGAGGGAAAGTTTCAGTTGTTCAGTGAAGTCATGGACCTCTCTAGAGGTCACCGGCTAGGGAGATGTTCTGTAAGATGACAAATGATCTCATTTAAATTATGTTTAAAACTTACTGAAAGGTACATTTCTCAGAAGACAAACTCAGAGGTAAATATCTAGTACAATGGCAAATAATGACACCAGCACAATAGTGCTACTATTAACTCTACTACTACATCCACTACTACTAATTCACTTCTCAAAACCTCTTTAATTCCAAAGCTTAAAATGCTTTAAATTTTATTTCAAGCTCAGTCTTCATGGAGGTACAGTGAGTTAGAAAAGTAGAAAATGTAAGAGTTAATGAAAATTGTCACTCCTTTGGAAGAAAGTGTCTAGAAGATTTGCAGACCCTCCCTAATCCCCCTTCTCTCCTAAGTGCACAGAGAAAGAACACTTGGAGAATTGCATCCTGAAGGCTGGCAGAATTGGTCTGGTTTGAGCCTAATTGGAAAGGAATGTCAGAGACAAAGATTTGAGAATAGCTTTAATGGCTACATTCTGCAATTGCCTTCCAAGATAGATTCCATTTCATGTTGTTCAGTGGATACAAGCTTGAATGAAACTCAAAAGCATCGTTCCACTAAATGGACTGAGACAGTGTAGACAAAGGATTCATGCTTGTCCCAGAGTCTGCTGCTCACCAAGTAAATGACAAAGCTCAGCTCTCTGTATCTGAGGCTTTTATACCTGGCACCTTGGTTCTTCACACTCTGGGATTTGGGGGATGTGGGTGGGGCTACTCAATATCTTCCAAGTTGTTTTAATTGGACCTTTAATCTCACCCTTGGTCCTGGGTGATTTTGCTGAATAAACTGAGAGAAGCAGGTGGCTGGATTCATGCAATGCATTTGTCTTTGTTATCCTGAAAGCCTATATTAAGACAAAGCTGCAAATCTAGTTTTCAGTTCACATGTACCTTGCCTAACTCCATCCCAAATGTTTTATAACGATTTTTTTAAACCTCCAGAGATGGGAGAGTTGCAGTTAGATCTGTGTTTTGGATAGTTTCACACTATCTTCTCACATGGAAAACACATTTGCTTTCAAATGTGTTTTCTGATATTTTTCTCCTATTCTACTTGGCACTGGAATTCATTAGCTTCTGACTCCGGTAAGCTCCTGAGCTTTCGCCCAGGTGACCAGTGTCTGGGACTAGATTTTCCTGTCCCTCATCTCAGCTTCCAACCCTTGAAGCTTCCTTACTTTGCAGTTTTGTGTCTCCACCTTCTAGGACTATTTTTCCTTGATTGAGGCCCTTCTTAAGAAATTTTCTAGTATGGTACAAATCATTAGTGTGTATTAATTATACAAAATAATGGGTTTAATTATAACATTTGTATATGTGTACAGCATACTTAAAATATTTTGCTCGTATCACTCCCCTATTATTCTTTCCCTCTTCCTTTTCCTTGCTATCTTCCATCCACTTTCACATTGTCTTTTTCCCAGATTCTACATAGGAAAGAAACAATGATACTCTTCTTTCTGACTTATTTCTCTGAACAGCATGTTCTCAGTCAAGTTAGTTATTTTCTTGTTGTTGAGATGAGACATCCAACACCCACAAGTTAATGGAGGAAAGGTTTATTTTAGCTTTCAGTTTGTAGAAGTTTCAGTCCATAGTCAGCTGGCTCCAAGGCAGGGTGGGACGCTAGAAGGGCATCAGAGAGGAGAAACAGTCCATGGCAGAGCAGGAAGCAGCAAGAAACAACCAAACGCAACCCACAGCAAGCCTCGCCTCCCTCTCCCTCATGCCCCACACAGGCTGTGAACCGGCTGATTGGTGCCATCCACACCACAGCCTTAATCCCAGTATCATGCCCTTAATCCATACTCACACACCCTCAGCAGCCACCTGTGAAACTCCCCACCATAACAGCATGAGGACAGCATGACCCCAAAGCCTGGAGTGAGCAGCTAGTCAGGATGGAAAACTGAATACTGAATTGGAGGGACACAGTTTTTTAAAAAAGGGGAAGACAATTTATTTGTAAGGAGAAAAAAGTAAAAGACAGTACACTGACCCAAAGAGGGTTGGGGGGGCTCCAGAAACATAGATGCCCCCAAATCCTTGTCCCTAGTGTCTTTGATTAGGACTAGTGACCCTTCCCTCCATGTAAGTGCCTGGAACTCTTCACAGTCCGGTCGGCTCTCTGGCTGCCTTTGGCCCTGGCCTGGGCACCTTTGCCTCCGTTCACATTCCTTTCTGTGGGCTTTAACTCCTGCCTCTCTGGGATGTGTCACGGGAGGGGCTTATAGAAAGGCAGCTTGGAGTTAGTTATTAAGTTAGGGGATAGGGTGTATTTAGCGCAGTATATGGTGTCCCTAGAGTGAAGATATGTGCGTGTGCGTGTGTGTGTGTGTAGGTGTGCATTTTTGTATACCACGTAAGTGTTCTCTCACCTGAAGTGGCCACTTTTGTCTCCTTTACATTTCACTGGCGGTGGGGAGGGGTGATTGTCCTGGCCTCTCGCCGTTCTGGCCTCCTCCACGCTTTGTTAGCTCTTTCTCCGGTAAATGCTTAGGCTCATGGCATTACCTGGTGCCTTTCTAGGTCTAGTCTCTCTCTCTGCCTTTGTCCTTCTAATGGCTTGACTCTAATGGCAGAGGCAAAAGCCACTTTTAGTGAGACTTTTCTATTGATTTCTTTAATGAAGCCTAAGGGACCCTTATTCTGTTCTTTCCCTGCCTGCAGACCCTGTGCCTACAGCGGGCGTCTAGATACAAGCCACAACATCAGTTCCGTCCACTTTCTCTGTGGCTAAATAACACTCCATGCTTTATTTAGGCCACATTTTTTTATTTGCACATCCGCTGAAATGCACCACGGCTGTCACTTGTCTGGGGTGGAAAGCGTGGTGACAGACATGGGCCTACAAGTGTCTCACTGAACTGAAACAGGTAAATCCTTGACTTGACTTTTGCTGCTGGCATATGAAGGCAGAGGGAAGGAAGGCTCCTCCTTAAGATGAAGAAATATTAAGCAAAGGATGGGCCAATTCCTGGAAGGCTGCAGGTAATTTGTAGCCTTTTTCTGCAGAAGAGGGTGAGAATCAGTACTGTGGAGAATCAATTCAGCTCCAGCTCCAGGGTCAGAGTTGTCATTTTGGTGGCCTGAAATTAGCCATGGCAGAAGTGATACACACCGTGGAAACGGGCACAAGTCACAGGCCTTCCGAGAGTGCCATTTGTTAAATGTTTGCAGGTGAATTACAGGCATTTCTGTAGCATATGCTGCTTTCTTGCAGTTAGGAGGCTCGGTTTGTAAAGTCATGGTGTAGATTCACTTACAAAAGCCCATTTATTCCACTTTTCACTCATATCAGACCCCCCTGGTGAGGTGCGGAAGGCTTCGTGCCGGGCATCAGGAAGACGGGTCCCATCCAGGCTTTTCTGTCTGTCTGGACCTGACTGCCGGAAGGCAGCGTGGCTCACCTTCCCGCCTGCTTCTTTCCCCTCATGACCCCCCTTTCCTTTCCACATGCTCCTCCCTCCTGTCCCTGCACATCCTCTCTCATTTTCCACCTTCCCAGTCATCTTCCAACATGCTACATGCTTGCTTACATGTGAGCTCTCTTGTCTGTCCCACCCACCTGGAACGTAACTCAACTGTGGAAGCCTTCAGCTGTGTGCTAACTGATGAGACCCGAGTGTCCAGGACACAGTCTGGTGTTGAATAAATGTTTGTTGAATGAAGTGAGTGAATAGTGCTACTGCTACATAGATTGGAATTGTAATTTGGCCAGAAGATATAGAATGAAACTCCAGTCACTTAATCTGCAAAATTATGATTCTTTTGTTTCATTTCATGGGATTTTTACTAGGTTAATGGGCTAAAACACAGGAAAGTTTATTATTATTTCAAAGTATAAAATAGTCAAAGTGTAGGGTGCTTGCATTGAACATAATTAGTTCCCATAAAACTATCCACATTACCTGAACCCCAATTCATCTTTCCTTTCAGGAATTGCCTTTGGAGAGGAGGAAGGAAGGAAAGGATCAAGAAAGAATGTAAGGAAAAGGAAAAGAGAGGTAGGTATCTGTGACTGTGGAGAAAAAAAAAGAAAATAAAAGAATAATAAAAACCAGAACAGTGTGCCCCAGATTGTCTGCTCTGGTTGATGTACTAGCTTTAATGTGTTATCATTAAAGTTGAAAACTTCCCCCCAGGCTTGGTTAATAGCATGGTAATAGCATAAAAGTCTGTTCTATGTCACTATTTTATTTTACTTTTTAAATAAAAAGTCAAAGAATTTTTGTAATATCAGAAAACACAATCAGTTGTGAACCAGTACATGGCAAATGAGATTCACCTTCCAGGAGAGGAACTACTGACTTCCAAAAAGGTATTTCTGTGGTCAAAGAAAGACCTTGCGGAGTTTCATGTATCCTTGAAATACCTAGGGCACAAAACACCCAGCTGTAGTGTAATTTCATAGAGAAAACTGTAAAGTAAATTCCCAAGAGAACCAACATCCAACCATCCATCCATCCATCCACCCACCCATGACTGTTAAGAGTGTGGACTCTCAGACCGCCGGGTATGAGTTTTATCTCTACTATGAAACAGCTATGTGGCCTTGAACATAAATTCATCACGTAATTTCCTTATCTATAAACTTGGAATATTAGTTTCCGCTTCATAGTTCCACCTGTGAACTAAATAAGAGCTTCCTTGTAAGATATAGAAAAAAATCAAAGTGTTTTTCCTACTCTCACGTACTGTGCAGTGTAACACTTCTGATAGCAGATGTGTGGATCCTCCCCACAAACACCAAGTCCCTAATGAATATCACTGATGCCCTTTGATTCATTTAGATCTGACACTGCCCACCTGGCGATAGCTCAGAATCCACAGGTTAACAAGACCTCACCTCAATGCCTAGCAGTAGGTTATTGCCCGTACTCTGACTGACTGGATACAAGTCTGGGTTCCTATGAGCTCTCTTCTGTCACAATGAATTTGCTAGGATTGCTTGAAAAACTCAGGGAAACATAGTATTTATATTTACCTATTTCCTACCAAGAAAATGTGAAAGAACGCTCATGAGCAGCCAGATGGAATATTGGACGAGAACAGGGAATGCATGTGGGAGGGGAGGGGGCGCGCAGCTTCTGTGTCCCCTCTGGCACCCTGTCCTCTGATGACCTTCACATAATCATCTTCAAGTACATCACTGGTCACTGATTATCAATTCAGCATCCAGCCCCTCTCTCCTCCCTGGAGGTTGGTTGGTGGGGCAGAAAGTCCTGGTCATGCTGTGGTCTTTGTGGTGATCAGTTCCATCCTGAGACTATCTAGGCATCCCCAGTGTGGCTTCTCATTAGCAGCTAGAAGGTATTCTCATTGGGCCAGAGATTGCAAGGGTTTGGGAGCCTGGATGCCAAAAACTGGGACATACACACACACACATACACACACACACACACACACACACACTGATCAAAATATATGCTGAAGGTTATATTTTAAAAATTTTTTATAGTAAAAGACACATTTCCATTAATTCCTATTGAAATATGTCCCCTCTTTTTGAATACATTTATCTCATCATTCTTGGCACTGTCTTAAACCCTTCTAGAAGACCTCTTTCACAAGTGTCTAAAAAGCGTGGTGAGTACTGCTGCCTAGTGCTCTCCAGTAGAAAGGCGAGCTTGTAAAATCATTGCAGCGTGTCCTCACCCACCTTATTCACCAGATCTGACACATGTGACACACTTTCAATCCAGGGAGTTAATCGAGGCAGCCGGGTCAGTTCAACTCAAGGTGCTCAAGAAAGAGGACTTCCAGAAGTGCTTCAGAAAATGGCAAGAATGGTGGGACAAGTTTGAAGCCAGTGGGAGTACTTTGCTAGGAATGAATAACAATATGCCTTTTACGGTGATAATTTAAAAAAATGTAAACACTCAGTGTAGTTTTCAGTTACATCGCATAAACAAAAATTCAAATTACAATATTATAAAAGTAAATACACCCTTTCCTGTCATTATACACACATCTATGACAATAATTCTAATAGTCACAGTGATGTAAGAGATACATACACAGATACAGCTTAGTGCAATGGCTCACAGATTTCTGTTTACATCAGAACCAGCTGGAAGCTTGTTACCTCACATTGCCAGTAATTTCTGAGTGAATAGGCTTGAGACATTTCAGAAGATCTTGTATTTCTAACAAGTCCCCAGGTATTTCCTATGTGATTGGTGAGCACACTTTGAAAACTGCACCTTTAGTACATTTAACAAATTTAGTAGCTTGGACTATTTATATTGTTTTCAAGGTGTAACTGCTTGACCTCTTTAGCTTCTGAGTAACTAGAATTCTCATTGGTCTCTGACAGAAAAGCATGAATGAATTTTCAGATAACTGAGGAAAATGAATGAGTCTACATGGTCCCCATATCAGATGGCCCAGAAGCAGAGCTTCAGCTGAGTCTTGCCTGGATCTTATCTGACCACTGCTGTGGGGCTTGCCTGGGAGAGGCCAGGTCAGCATCACATTGACCCACAGCCTCTTTGTGGACGTCTGCTTTGGGGTGCCTCAGGGGTTCCCCAGGCTCTGAGGCTGTGCCGCTCAGAGGAATTGATCTTGCAGACAATCCACTTCCCAGCAGGGCATTGCGTTTTAAGCCTTGGTCTCAGGCTCTACTTTGTGGAGACCTGGGCTGGACATTTCTACCCAGCACAAGGTTTAGATGTCACAGCCCTGCCCCTATATGACAACTCAATAGGACAAACACAAGCAGCCAGAGTTCTTAACCTGGGATGAGCAAAATCAGCTTTGGGAGGTTGTGAACTCTGAAATTGTACAAAGAATTGAGGGTGCATGTGCATTTTTTTTTCAGGAGAGTCTACTGCATTCAACATATCATTAAAATATACAATGAACATCACATAGAGAAAAGAGAGAAGGAAGGAAAGGAAAAATTTAAGATCCAGGGCAGTGTTTGAGTAGAGGAAACTGAATTACATCTTCTTAAATATAAAGGACTGTGTCCTTAGCAATCAGATTTCAAGAAATTCTGCCTCCTCTCAGTTTGCCTAAAAACAGGACAGACTTGAAGGGGGGAAAAACACATTTCTACCACATTCTCTTCTTACTTCTAAAAGATTAGATAAAAATTCTCCTTTTAATGTTTGCATATCATGCTGAGTGGACTCCAAAAGCAGATTTTTTCCCCCCACTAATTCACCTTTCACAGTTTTCCTGCAGATTAAGCCTGGCAGCACTTTCCCTTTGTCTCAGTATTTCTCTAACATTTATTATTATTTGTTGAAATACTACCTAAGGGAGGCTCCTAAACTGGTGCTCTGGCTGAACAATAGATGTGCAGGACACACATTAAACTCGCTTGCTTTTCTCCTGCTGATTGCCCTTTCTTAGCCATGAGCTTACGAAGGCCGAGGGGAAGGAAAATTCCACCTTTCAGGAGCTGGCGACGCTGAGCATGGGCTTGAGGGTGTTGGGAAATGGTGGAACCAGGGAGGGAGAAGAGTGCGCAGAGTCCTAGGGTGTAGGGAGGAGATGGGACACTTCTCTTCCCTCAGCATAAGCGATACGAGTCTAAAAAGACAGATTAACAATAGAAAAGCACAGCAAATCTATTTAACATTCTCCATGACCCAGGAAACTTAAACGTGTGGATCTAAGACCCGTGGAGAGCTGTCTGTCGGGGGAAGACTGGACAGAGGCAGTGACTGACCCAGGCTGAGGGGACCCGGCCAGGCCTGCTTCTCCACGGCCTGCCTCTGTGCTAGTGCTCCTTCCCTGGGGCTTAGAACGAGGCCCCCTGGAATCAGGGAGTTTTATTTTCATTTTCATGAGTACATGTTAGCAGTACATAATGGTGGTGTTCACCACCGGTACACAGACATAGCACATCTGCATTCTTTCCCTTTCCCTCCAGCCTCTTTTTATTTTTCCAGCATCAGATTCGTTTATCTTCTAAGACTTTATAAAGTTAATTATCACATAGTGATTGAAAACTAGTTTAACAGGCCAAAGAATATAGAATACATGTGAAACCGTTGTACTGAGCAACGTATACTCTGAGATACACTGTGCGTGCTGGCCTATAACGCCATTTTTTTTCTTCTAAAATTAAGGTTTAATAGCAATGGGAGAAGAAAAGAGAGAGAGAGAAATGACCTTTCTAGGTTTTCTGGCTTGTTTCAGGGGGAAGGAGGTCTAGTTTCCCTGCTCTCTTGGTGAGAGGAATTCTGTTTTCTGACTTGGCAGGGAGATGAGTGGGAGGAGGCAGAAGGGCCCTGCCCCACTCCGAGGCCCTTCCAATGACCCTTAAATCAGAGTGTGTGGCGTCTGGAGCCCACACAAATATATGGAAAGGTGACCCTGCTTCCCCTGGCCTGCGTCAACAGTGGAGTCCACCCCAGGTCCAACCTGTCCGTCTTTATGGGTTTCCCTGTGTGCGCGAGAGGCCTCAGTTTCCTGGTCCATGGAGAACTGGAGTCTGAATACGCGACAGCCTGAGGACTCCCGGGGAGAGAGCACCTGCCCCAGCGCAGCAGCCCTACCCTGCAGAAGACCTGGCAGCCCCGGGGCCTGGCCCTCGGCCTGACCCATGCAGTCCTGTCTGGAGGGGTGCCCTGGGATACAATTACAGTCACTGGACTTTATAGGAGGGGATGCGTCTTTGAGGCAGAGCACTAGAGAGTCAAAATCTAATTTACTCACCGGCACGGGCGGGGTTCAGACACCTTCTAATGAACAAAGCGCCTGCACCTGCTGTGGCTAGGCCTGAGCCTGAAACGGCTCCTCTGGTGGGGGCCTGGCTGGAGGCTGGTGCGCCCCTGTATATCCTCAGGAAGGGGCTCTGGGCTGTGGCTTCTTTCCCTTCCCACCCCCTCTGCTCACTCCTTTATCCCCGACCTTTGCATTTGTCTGTTTGTTTGCTTTGGTTTTGGTCCCTTCCCATTCCTTGTGTGGAGCTCAGTGACACCTCCCAGTCCTCCTCCAATGACAGTGAACCATCTCCCTTCTTGCCATTTTCTGTCTTCTAGCTTGCGCTTCATTTGTACTCTGGGTTTCTGATATAGGAGAAAAAATACAATGCTCAGTGTTCCCCAACACAATTTTCTTACTGCCACCAAGCAGCTCTGAGTGACTTCTGCCACCACCAGAACCGTCAGTTGGTTTGGGGCTCAGGACCTTCTTTTTTGCAACACTTGTTAAGGGAATTAAGTCATGACTAGGGGGTGTGGTGGGAGAGAGAGGGAAAAGCTGCCTCTGGCTTTGTACATAATTCATATATTCATTAAATGTTGATGAATAGAGAAAGCCCTTTCCCATCCTCGTTGTGGTTCGGGAAGTTTATATTTGTGATCCCATGGAAAAGTTACTGGAATTAAGGTAGCATCAGGATGAGGGACTGTGAGAATGGGCGGAGACACACGAGTACTGTGAGCTGGGTTAGCCAGCAGGCCTGAGGTCACCTCTGCACTGTGCAGAGCGAAGAAGATGCTGAAAGACCAGTCTGCATGACATAATTGGGGTGGCACTTGATGTTTAGAAGGCTGGTGCTTCAGCTCTGCTGTGCAAGTCTTTTCTGCCCTGGGAAGTCATAGCCTCTTAGCTCAAGGCTGAGCCCAGCTGACAGCCTTGGGGCAGAGGCTCTACATCCTGCATGGCTCAACTGTGTTTTGATGGGAGTCACCAGGTAGGAAACAGCCACTGTCCACCGTTGACTGTCTGTTGCATGGCTTCAAAGCTTATGTATCAGCACCTCAGCCAGCCCTATGTACTTTGCTTAGGGCCAATTGAAAGGAAAAGGAAATGGCTTAGCCAGCTCTGTACATATCAGTACAAGGAGATAGGGCCGGGTTTAGCCAACGTGGAGAAAATTATTCTTTGTTCAAAGAGAGTAGACCAGGTGGTCCTTCATAGATGAAGATTCATAATATCTGAAAGTGAATATAACCTGACTGTCCATCAACAGATAAATAGACTAATTGTGGTGTATCTCCATAACATTACCACACAGTGGAATAGTACTCTACCATTAAAAAGAAACAAAGTGCTCTTGTGTGCTGCAGCATAGATGAATTTCAAAAACATCTTGCTAAGTAAGGAGCCAGGCATAAAAATGACATATTTCATGATTCCACTTTATATGAGTTATCTAGACCAGGTAAATTCAGGTAGGCAGAAATCCTGCTGAGGGTTGCTAGCAGCTGGGAGCTGAAGGAGAGAAGTGTGAGCGATTGTCTGATGGATGCAGGATTTCTTTCACGGGCGATCGAAAACATTGGATGTCAATACAGGTGTTGCACAAACAGTATCGTGAACATACTAAGTGCCAATGTGTCATGAGCTTTACAATGGTTAACTCGATGTGCCTTTCACCTTGGTGACAATGACAACCTAATTATCCTGAAGGTAGTAGAGAAAATGAGACAGAAGGGGAAAGTTTCAAACTTGGCCAAAGTCCAGGGAAGAAATTAGGACACCCTGGACGAAGGTGGCAACTGTGAGGTAGAAGAGATATGGGAAGAGAATCTGAGATATGGGTGGGGACTGTTAGGAGCTACACTTGCTGGAGGGGTGACCGCCCCTCATACCAAGGCATCCCCATTACACACCAAACTGGAGAGGGCTGGGCAGGGGGAAGACTCCCTCCTGAGGTGCCCCAGCGGAAGCACCTTGATTTCATACATGAACATGCGTGAAACTGTGTCACTGAGCATCAGGCAGCTTGCCATCATGGAGAACTTTGGGCTTCCTTTAGGAGAAGACAGCTGAGGACCTGTGTATCACACACATACAGCCAGCCCGAACAGGTGTATCACACACATGCACACACGCACGCACACACTGTAGGAGGCTAACAGCATGGGGTTTGATGTGCAGGGAACATAGACAAATCATTGTGTTTGTTGAAACCAGAGGGAAAAGCTCATGATATGCTTTCTGTGTAGACTTTCAAGAAAGTACAAAAAAAGAAAAAAGAAAATTTTCAGACCTATGGGTAGTTAGTGCTGGTGAATTTCCTGCATCCCTCACCCCCATGCTGCATGTCTTCACACACACGCATTGCATATTTGTGGCTATATCCATTCCACAATAGCAGGAACTGGTGTTCACTACCTTTTGCTTTTACTATAAACACATTAGATTAATGGGGCATTGACTAACAGGAGAACAGTCTAGTAGAGCCATTAAGCTGAATGCATGGCACCTGAAATTGTAGTCCGAAGTCTTCTCCCCCCTCCTCATCTGAGCATTTTTCTCCATAGAGAGAATGCAGTTGTTGTTTTAATTTCCAAAGCAAGAAGCTCCTAGAGGCTGTATTTATCAGGGACTAATCTCAACTTGAGAGATCAAAGGCCCTCTGGGTAGAGCAGCCTGGGGAGCCCTGCCTAGCACACTTTCTCACAAGCACAGTTGACATCATGGTCGCTTAGCAGCTTTGTGGCTTTCGGGGGTGCAGGCTGTCCTGGGACTAGTGAGAGGCATGACCTGGTGCAGACGGCCTGGCATGGGGCTGGTGGCCCGCAGCAGCAAAAGGGGCTCTTGAAGGAGATCCGGAGTGGGGTGGAGGATGTGTCTCAGGCCCCAGGGAGCCTCTCCACCTGCTGGGCCCCACAGCTGCTGCTCCCTAGGCACTGGCTCTGCCTGGGGTACATAGAAACATAGGAAGTGGGAGTGCTCCCAGTTCAGTCCTTCCATGAGTTTCTCAAAATGCTGAGAAAATGGGGAAGAGTCACCCAATGAAGCAAAATAGAAAACAGCCGTGAAACCTAAATGTATGTAGGAAGGAAAAAAGATAGAGGAGGGATTTTCTAAATACAACTTGGGAAATTTTTAGAGAAAAACACAGTTTCCATTTCTTTTAATTTTTGATTACCCAAGTCATGCAAAAATAAATCATAGTGATAAAAATTTCAGTTGTACAGATGGAGCTAATTATTTGCATCCACTACCCACATAGAGCTCATCCCCTCCTCCTGCCTCACAAAACCCCAGCATCTCCACTGAGAACAGAATCCCACAGCAAAAACCAAATTGTTGTTTGTACATTACACCCGCATTAAAGCAACCAGAGCCTAGTCTGAGCTTAATGCAAGCCGAATACTTTTTTAGAAAACTTCATGTTACTTCACTTACCCAGGCTTAATGCTAGCATAGAATTTTTATAAGATGCTAAAGCTTTTAAAAGAATAATGATGTTTTTTAAAAAAGAAGGCAAAGACATGGTGAGACTGTAGAAGTGATTGCAGTTTAAATGGAGAAAGCAGTATAATCCTTGGACTAAAAGGCCACCTGGGCATCCTAGTGGCAAGAATGAGGGCAAATTTTGGTCTGGTCCTGTCCAGTCTGGTCCAGTCTGGTCCGGTCTGCTCAGACCCCTTATGGTGTAGATGAGGGACCTGAGGTCTCTCCTAGATGAGGATTTTCTCTGCGTTGGCTTTCCGTGTTTACTGTTCCAGATATTTAAAATGGTGCCTTTGACAATCAAATGGAGTGTTCTTTTACCTGATTGGCTCAGCTTGTCTCCAACAGATTATGCTAATTCATCCTATTGACCTCAATAGTTTATGCTAATTCATCCAGCCAGTAGTAGTACTGAGCACATTTCCCTGCCCTGGGGGTCCAGGACGGAAAGCCCAGTTCTCTACCAGCCCACCAAGCACACACATTCAATCTCATAATAAGAACAAAAATACATATTTTCATTGAATGTGAGCTTTGTGAATTTTTTTCTTTTTCTTCCTGTGCCTTTCTGTCCCTTGTATTGTGTGTGACCTTCTGCCAGACTACTCTGTAATTTCTCCTCTCAGATGCTTTATTTTCATGCTGGAGTAAATGAATGTTACAAAACTTGAGAAGCCAATGATTGTATCAGTCACAAGAGGCTGCATCACACTAGGTCCTTGGCATCCTGTGAGCTAAGTCACGGGGGCAGGAGGATCTAGGCAGTCCATGGCTGCACTGTAGCATGCACTTCTGAGATCCACACCACAAGGAAAAGGAGGTGGAGTTGACCTCCAGTAATTAAATGTTTTCACCAAAACATGGAACCACTTCTCCTTGCACCTCATTGTCTGAAATACGACACGTGGCCAAATTTTGCTCCGGGGGTGGTGCTGTAGAACTGTGGTCCTTTCTTGTAATTAGAAGATTATTTATGAACATATAACTCAATGCCACAATTAGATAACTAACAAAGTACATTGATCTTTTTAACATCATAAGACTTGAAAGTAGGGGACAAGGTCATTTTTATTTTGTAAAACCAGAGTGCTCAGAGGCCATAAAATTAGGCACTTAATATATTTTTATTCAATTTTTTTATTGGCAATTGTGTGAAGTGTTGGTTAACAAGTCTCAGCTGATGTTTTCTTTGGATGCTGGTCTTAGCTTGTGTAGCGGGGAGCTTCAGAGGCCGCACTCTGACCTGTGTTCCTTGCTAGCACAGCCAAGCAAGCAGATTCCAGATGGGAATCCTGAGTCCCCTGAGGTCTCCTCCAGCTGTGCTCATCAGCTGTCTAACACCACTCCCAAACCTAGGCCAGCGTCCAGCAACTCACGTTCTCTGCTGTCAGCAGTACATACAGGTGATCTTTGGGATTCTCTTGAGATTCTTTACAGTTTCTTTCGAGCTAGCTGGGAATGGAAAAGGGTCCACACCTCCAAGCTTGCTGGAATTCCCTTGAGCCTTGAGGTAGCCAACAACTTGGTGATCCACTAGTGGCAGCACCTACTGTGTATCTCAGGTTTTTAATACTATTTTGTTCACTAGCCCTGTTTACCACCACTGATTCCTGAACAATCTCTCTACCTCTCATCTATGATGTTTCATAACTGTGGGTGCTTCAGACATAGCAAGAGTTCAGTGCTCTTTCAAATAGATTCTTTAAGATTTTGCTTAATATATAAGTACAGGCTACTGAGGGAAGACAGATGCTGCTGGATTCCTGAGAGTAGTCTCAAACTCTTCTCTGTGGCCCAAAAACTTCAGCCCTGGATCCTTTACCAGTGTAATACCAGATAGCAAACCACCTCCAAATAAGTGACTTGAAGCATCGGCCACTGATTATTTTCCCACGTCTGTGGGTTAGCTGGGCGGCTTTTCTGGTCTGGCTGCCGTATTTGCTTCTGGCCAGGTTCACCATGCACCTTCTCAGTGACACAGTGCAGTGGGACCAGGGCGTTACAGCTGAGAGTTCAGGCCTGAGCACGCTGCTGTCTCACGCGTCCCTCACAGGCAAACTCAGTCCTGTCCTCAGGTCAGCCCGCATGTGTTCTCTTGATGTTACAGGGATGCAAGAGAGCGTGCAGGGGTACAAGCATCGTTTTATGGCTATCTGCTTTTTAAGTACATACAGTACTTTCAGTGGACAAGTATACATATTTATGGGACACAATTAGGAGGTTCAGTACATATGTGCACTGTGCAATGATCAGATCGGAATGACTAACGTACTCATTATCTCAAAGTTTACCATTTCTTTGTGTTGGGAACTGTCATACCTCTGTCTCCTAGTTATTTTGAAATATGCAATGAATTATTGTTAACTAGAATCACCAGCTGTGCTATGCAAAGCCAGAACCTATTCTTCCCCACTAACTGTGCAGTATTTTTATACCTGATCAATACCTCTCCGTTCTCTCTTCTTCCCCTCCCTCCTCAGGCTCGCGTCACTATGATTTTACTCTCTGTGTCTAGGAAATCAATGTGCTAAGCTCCTGCACAGAAGTGAGAACATGCAGCATTTGTCTTCCCGTTACTGGCTCATTTCAATTGAGATAAATTTGAAGTCTTTTCTTGTCTCATATTGCCTAGGAGAGGTCCCTGGCCAGGCCCAAAGTCAGACTAGATGAGCCAAAAGTCACAGAGCAAAAAGCAGGGAGAGGGTGGTGGTTAATGGTGTTTCTTAGTGCCCTCCCTCTTCCACAGGCCCCCAACATATATTACCCCACACCCTGAAACCAAAGCCAGAACACCAAAGTGACCAGGATCAGGCTCCAAAGCCAGGTTAGAGTGGAGAGAAATGCAGGTTCCATTGCTGTGCATTCAGGAAACACTGGGCTTTTGCTGGGGATAACTGGACACCAGCTGCAGAGATAGGACTTGGGACAGGGACTGGTACGACTGGATGTCTCTTTCCTTTAGGTTCAAGGCTCTGGTTGCTCTGAATTAACAGAGCACTTTTGTCGAGCAATGAGGACTTTGTCGTTATCAGTATAGTGTTGGACTCGCATCTGCACACAGATGGTAAAATACACATTTCTCTTGCTAGAACTTGAGTTAGAAAGGAAGGACTGGGGTGCAACTTTTCCATGTTAGAGCTTTAGTCCCTAAGGAGATTGCATCAGTTTTGGAGAGCCAGTAACATCCTGTCAGGATTCAAAATCCACTAAAATGATGTAATGCAAACAGTTCTTTTTAATCAAAGGCCACAGAAACAAATTTATACACTGTTCTCTTCTGATCCTACCTTGCTAACTATAGGAGATAAGTTATAAATATTATTAAAATATCACACAGGGAGCCCAGAATTTCTTCGATGCTATATGGTTATCAGGCTATAAAATTTTTCTTTAATTTGCAAGAAGTGTGCATTTTTAATAGTTTTTCAAGCCTGAAAAAAATGCGTCACTGAAAGTGAGCTCCTTATCTCATCCAAGTGGGACCTTCCTGACTTTGAGGTGTGCACACTTACTGCATCTCACCGGGGTGCCAGGGCCGTGTGTGTGGTGGTTGCTTAATGAGGTTACATACAGCTGATTGCATTTGGGGCCACTGGTTTGTCACTGTGATGGTGCCAAGTAACAGTTCCAAAAGTAAAGCCATGTGACCAATTCTGACTCATTTATGAGCCTGAAAATCATAAAACACCCTGCTCCCCAGGAAGAGGGTGTTCTCAAGGAGCTGAGCCTGTACTGTGTGTACCCAGTTCACTGCTAGGCATTACTGAAATCTGTGTCTGGAATATATTAAGAGTCCTTGACGGCAGTCATCAATTGTCATAATCCTCAAAGGCACTTGCTTAGTCTTTGTCACATTGTGCGTCAATAGCCCAAGGGGGTAAAGCTCCCTTCTGTGGGAGACAATGTTTAACCTTCCTAATTAACAGCTTTGGATGAAAGAACTTCTCCAAGGTGCTCAGACCACAGAATTCTAAGGAGATTTACGTGTGGCTTTTCTGAGATGCTTTGCAGTGCTTGTGTATAATTTATCAGTACATAAGGAAGTAAGTGCCTGGAATATGATATTCAGAGCTCATCTGTGTTTGTATTTATTCAGTTCTTTGTAGATTTCAATTTAGCAGACATCTTTTGGTGCAAGATAAAGCTCTTCATGAGGGAGTCAGTGTAGCTGGACCACAGAAGTCACATCATGTAAATAAAAATATCTGCAAAACAGAATAAACTGGAAAATTGAAGGGAAAACACTGACTGGAATTTGTGACTCAATAAATGCTCATGTGCATGACACACTGTGAAAAGCATGTTGAATCCTCGGTTTAAAGCATCTCTTTAACCCTCCTCTTTTTTTTTTTTTTTTGGTTTTTGGAAATAATAAAACCTTTGGAAGGGAAGAGAGAGAACAAAGGAAAAAGAGTTGGAAAAAAAGAGTTGAAGGAAAAACTAGAAATAGAGCTTTTGCAAATGGGAAAGGAACCAAGAACTGGAAGAAACCAAGAGGGATGGGAGGGGCAGGGGGCGAACAATCTAAGAGGTGATAATGCAAGTACCAACTCCCCGTGATGAGTGTACTGCAAAACAGGTACACAGAGATAAATAAACAATAAAATCAGGGCTATACTAACTGAGCATATACACTAAATCCAGAAAGAACTGAAGAGTGTGGCCTCTGATCTCTCCTTCTGCTTTTTTTACACCAGGAAAGTTCCTAGGGGCTGGTATAATGGTGTATGTGCTGCACTTCTCTTACCTCCGAAGGGTCTGCAGTGGCTTGATGCCTGTAACAGCTGCTTCTCACCTGTGTCCATCTTTGATCTTGAGGCAAGCTCTTATGTTGGCCTCAAGATAGCTTTTAAATTTCTTTCTCCTCCTCTAAAGCTTTTCATTAAGTCTTCTTGCTACTAACTGCCATCCTGTTACTTGGTAAGTGACACAGGACTTCCAAAACAATATGAAATCAACAATAGTTGCCACAATGCCTCTTGTTGTCTTCAAAATAGCTGCAGATACTTTCAGACATAATAAAAATCAAACAAAACAGAATAGAAAAGAGCCAGTAAAAACAATGAATACCATAAATGACTTCAAAACAAGATAAAATAATGGCTACCATAATATATCTTGTTATCTTTGAAATAGCTGCCCATGCTTAAACAAACAAACAACAACAAAAACAGAATAAAACCCAACACAACAAAACAATAAAAAATGATAAGGACTTCAAAATGAGATAAGAGGGAATTAACAATGACTTCCACCTTCAGAAGGAGACCCATCCCATAGATGATATTGCGTATTGTTATCCTCTAAATAGATGATCAGATTACTGGCTTTAGACCTGCAAAGTCAGTGAAACACTAAACACTGCAAGCACTAAATTATATTTTACCCCCATAGCTAGCATTGCAGCCTGTGTTTCTCCAGGTCAACTGGTCACTTATGGTGCTGGGGTGGGGTTGGCTCTCTTGTTTCCCAGCCCATATGCCAGAAGGGGCTGGTATCTGGCTCTCCCCACAGTGGCCTGTGCATGACTCTGATTCACAGGAGGGCTTGCTTCTTGGTGACTTCTTATTCTCTTCTCCACAATCTGTGAATGGGGCTGATTTACAGGAAAAGGCTGGCATCTGGCTGTTCCCTCAGTGGCCTGCACAAGGCACTGATTCACAGGGGGGCTTTCTTCTTGGTAACTTCTTGTTCTCTTCCCCTACAGTCCATGAATGGCACTGACTCAGGGGAAGAGGCTGATGTCTGGCTGTCCCCCAGTGGCCCATGTATGGTGCCAATTCATAAGGAGGGTTTGCTTCTCATTGACTTCTTGTTCTCTTCCCCCATGGTCCTGATCTTGGCTTCTTGAGAAGGTGAATTTAGGCAGAAAATGACACAAGAATGGCATTAATTTCCTCAGAGCTTCAGCCTTACAGAGCTACTTATGTTCCTACAAAATAGAACTCGTTGGCTAAGCTGCTATGGTGTTTCCATCAAGGCAAAGATCCAGTTAATTGTCTACCTTTGTTTCCTCTAGCGCTAAAACTTTCATAAGTTGACTACCCACTGCATAAAGTAATATCTTTGCTTTCTCTAAGCTATCATGCTTCAAGTCTCAGTTTTGGGATTCTGGAGCCCTAGACCTGCTGATTGCTCATTACTTGTCTAGATTTATAAGTGTGCATGAGTTTCCTTCATTTTTTTCTTTGATATTTTGAATTTCCAGATTTTAGAGACTACTTGTTATCATTATTTGACAATATTTATCTTCACCGGTATAAGCATGAGATGGCTGACCAACCAACTCTGGCAGGGTTTCCAGACAAGGAAGTTGTGTTGGTCATAAATGGTTTTTATCATGTTGAGATTAGGATCTACACTTATTTCCTTCAAGATTTTTTTGTCATGGATTTTGTCAAAGACCTTTTCCACATTTATTGAGATGGTCATGTGATTTTTGTCCTTGCTTCCATTCATTACTAAATTACATTTTTTGATCACATTTATTGAATTATCTTTGCATCCTTGAGATGATGCCTGCTTGGTCATGGTGTGAGGTCTTTTTGACAATTTGTCACATTCCTTTTGCCACTATCTTGTTAAGGAGTTTTGCATCTATGTTCATTAGCAAAATTGGCCTATGGTCTTCTTTTCTGTTTGGATCTTTGTATGGTTTTGGGGATCAGAATAATGCAAGCTTCTGAGAATGATTTTGGAAGTATTGCTCTCTCCAATTCATTGAAAAGCTTGAGGAGCATTAGTGTAGACATAACACCAAGAATCAATACATGGAATCATAGCAAATTAAAAAGCTTTTGTACAGCAAAGGAAACAACCAATAGAGTGAAGAGACAATATGCATAATAGGAAAAGTTTTTGCTAGCTATTCCAATGACACAGGACCAAAGCCAGGAATATATAAAGAACTAAAAATAATTAGACTCCTCCAAAATAAAATACAGTACCAAATAAAAAATAGGTAACCAAAATGACTAGCCACTTCTCAGAAGTACAAATGCCCAGTATAGACATGAAAAAATGCTCATCTTTTCTTGCCATGAGAGAAATGTACCATCTAACCTTCAGAAAGAATGACAGCCATCAAAAAATCTAATAATACATGCTGGAGAGGATATAGGGGAAAAGGAATACTTCTACATGTTGGTGGGAATGTTAACCAGTATAAACACTATAGAAATCAGTGTGGAAATTTCTCAAAAAACTAACAATAGAAATTCCACTTGATCCAGCTATCTCCCTTCTAGTTATCTTCCCAAAAAATTAATATCATCATATTACAGGAATATATGTGTACCCATGTTTATAGCATCACAGTTTATAATAGCTACATTTGGAAACAGCATATGCATCCATCAAGAAATGAATGCAGAGCCAGGGATTTAGCTCAGTGGTGTAAGTGCCTGCCTGGCAAGCTCAAGGTCATGAGTTCAATCCCTGGTACCAAAAAAAAAAAAAAAAAGAAAGAAAGAGAAGAAGTCAATGGATAAGGAAAATGTGATATTTATACACAGTGGAGTACTACTCTGCCATAAAGAAAGACAAGCATGAGGCATTGATAGGTAAATGGATACAACTTGAAAGCATAACGCTAAGTGAAATAAGTCACATACACAAACGCAAATATTACATGGTCTCTCTCACATGAGAAACATTGTGCATACGCTTATGTACATATGTGAAATAAGTTGGAAGAAGTTCAAATAAAGTACATCCCTAAATTATAGGTTCCATTGTTTCAAAAATATTTCAATATATCCTAATTTGTTTCATTTATAATACTGATTTATTCTACTGGTTTAATTTAGTTCATTGAAGAGAAAGTTTTGTTTTATTTTGTTTCTATTTTTCAAGAATCTTTTTGGTTTATGTCTTATTCTCTGAGTAACTACTTTGAAGATAATGATACAGTATCAACTATTCTTATTTTCTTATTTCATCATGAAATTTTGTTTTAGTTCTTCATAAAATAAGAAAAGAAATGGACTGCTTTTATTTCTAGTTACCATCATCAGGAAAGGTCCCTCTTATCACCTCACACTGTCTAGTTAGAAGACTCCCACCAGAGCTTGTGTTCCAGTTAAGGCTTTTTCTCCCTTTGGTAAAACAATAACAGACTTTTTGCTATCACATTTAAAAATCGAACCATTTTTTAAAAGCAACCAGTTAGTCTCCTGATGCCAGCATGTTGACAGAGGAATTCACATCTTATGAACCATCTATATACAACTGGGAAGTAAGTAGTTGCTTATTAAGTTCTATAACTCAACGCAGAGATCCGAGGGGAAAATATTAAGTTGGTGTCATTAGCACCAGCAGCATCAAAGTCATGGGAGTGTATAAGGTCCCCCGGGGAGGTAAGGTTGAGGACCGAAGGAGAACATGGATAAACTCAACTCTACAGAGAGTTTCAATTCCACCTGGCTGGCCTTCTGCTCATCACCTGATCAGAATTGTTTGTTCAAATCTTCACTAGACCATCGCTGCCTTTGATGGTTCATTCCTGAATCTTTTTCAAAATCTTGATTTTTAAATGTAATTGGTGGTTTTTCTCTTGGTGGTTACAGTTTCATTGCAAATGTATCCAGAAAGTCTTTCCTCTCTGAGAAACAGGGAAACTGTGTCATTCTTCTCTTATCTCCATTCATTTTCCCACCCCGACTTCCTTGGTCCAGAGTCCTCAAGAGATTGGTACAAACGTGGAAGGCATTCAAGGGTCAGGAGAAGCCATGAAGCCCTAGAGGAAAATAATTCTCAGGATCACAGTCAGCAGTGTGCTTGTCCTGATTTCCACTCCACAAATTTTAGTCATCACTCGACAGATGAGCCCCGACTTAAGGATGGCTCAAATCAAAAGTTTTTGACCTTATGATGCTATGAAATGACACGTGTACAATAGAAGCCATTTCAAGTTGTAAATTTTGATCTCCTGAGCTAGCACTATATGGTAGGATATTCTTCTGTCCCAGCTGCCAGGCAGCCCCAAATCACCAGACACCAACCCGTCTGCTACAGTGCACTGTGGTCTGCATTTTTGCAGTAACACCCTCAGCATCCAGCAATTAATTTAAGTTAATGCTCAAGCATTCTTCAGACCTAGTACACTTTCAGCTGTGTGCTCATGCAACAATGCTATTTTCCACTTTCAGTGAGATATGCAATAAAGTACCTGAGATAGTCAACAAATCAGCTTTGTATTACATGACTTTGCAGAAATGTGGGCTAATGTAGAGGATCTGAGCACATTTACAGTAGGCCAGACTAGATTATGATGTTAGATAGGTGAGGTGCAGTAAGTGTGGGCTATTTTTTATTTTTGTCCTTTTGAGACAGGGTCTCGCTATGCAGTTCAGGCTGGCCTTGAGCTCACTTTGCAGCCCAGGCTGGTCTCAAACTTGCAACAATCCTCCTGCCTCAGCCTCTTGAGTGCTGGGATTACAGGCACCATCCCTGGATGAATTTGTTTTTTATTTAAAATATTTTCAACTCACATTGGGTTATTGGGATATTAGCACATTCTAACTCAAGGAGCAATTGTACTTTGAGTATCCATGTTGAGCTCCTGGTTTCATTCATAGTTTCTGTCTTTTGAGGGTAAATGAATAGTAACTAAGAGGATGAACCATGCTTCTCAAAGTTCTCTCTCTTCTCCTTCTCCCATTATCACAGCTTCTTCAACTGCATCAAATACCCGAGGAAAGTTGGAAGTGAGTTACCCTTATATGTAAACAAACCAGAAAAGCTTGGAAAACTGTGTTGGGCACAACATGAAGAGTCCCTCTGTATCTTCTAGAAGGTCTGTGACTTTTGTAAGAGAGAAACTGACACAAATTCTTAAGGGGGGATTAGCCATTGAGAGACTTCAGGGAGGAAAAGAATGCTCTGGGTACATCATTTACAAATAATTATATTTACCAAGAAAGGACGATAATTCAATCACAAATATGAAAAACAGCCCTAACGATATGTCAATAAACTCCTCAGCTATGCGTGAATTCAGTGACAGGTCTACAAACTGAAAGCTTTTCTGAGCACTGCTCATTAGGGATGGAGCTTGACGTGTTTCCAGCTTCCCAAGAATGGTGAACTCCAGACCCGGGTAGCGCAATGCCCAGAGGACGCATCCAGAGAAGCTTCAGCCTGGAGTCCAATAACAAGGTCCAGGTTCTCTCAGGGTTGCCCTGGGATTCATGTTTGTGTTGACAGAGGTACTGCCACTGCCAAGTGACACAGTAGTGTGCAGCTTGTCGCAGGTTTGCCACTCGAGGTATTCTCCTGTGATTAGACAAGTTTCTGGAAGATTCTTTCTGAAAGTACAAGGTTTAGGACTCAAAAACATAAAAATATGAGCGTTTTCTGCTCTCTTCCTATACTCTAAATTAGAATATGTTCTGGCTGAATACCAAAGCCAGTTTGTGTGTTATATATATATATACTTTTCATGAAAACACAAGAATGCCTATTTTCAGTTTGGTAGAAAAGTCTTCCAATTATCAAAAAAAAAAAAATCCTGAAATTCACAGGGTAAAAACATATTCTTATTAGAGCTTAAGTGTGGCTCACAGGGAAAAATAAAAGAAATCTCCAGAGACAGCAGAATTGCTCCGGAAACTGAAGCCATAACCCGTGCTCACTGTCGGCCGCTGGAGCCCTGAGAATTGGCACTCTGGGCTCCAGGTGAGTCAGCCCTGCCTGCTGCACGGTGCCCTGCTAGGACACTGATGATTGCATCCCATGGGTGGAGGTCACCCAGTGACTGAGCACAGCCTGTTAGGAGCCATCTGGATCCCCCTGTGAGTATCTGTGAGTAGGTGATGCCTGGCTTGACTCTGTTACCCAGAGAGTGACCGTTTCAGTTTCGGGTATTCAAAGGGCACTGAGTATCTGGGGAGCAGTGGCCTTTCCCTCTGCATTGTCACCGTATGTGTCCTGTCTGGGAGAACAAGCTTCTGTCTCAGTTTTGAGTTTGTCCCCTCTAAGGACCTCAGCATTTTTCCCACACAGCCCAGCCCACAACTTGGCACCAACATCTGTCATTCGTAGCCTTGTAAATCTTGCGCTGCTGTGGATGCCACGGGTTGGGTATGCTTGGGCCACACTGTCTTCTTCTCATTTCCATGAGTCAGTTAGGTTGAGAGAACACGACTCTGGCAGCGCTATTAGCATCGTGCTCATTCACTGCTGGAAACAGAATGCACAGGAGAGCGGCTGCAGTCAGTCCCTTCTCCTCCACTCCAAGGCAGCGGTGCTTACTGGCCCAGTGCCCCGAGGACAGCATCATTGCGAGGATGGTACAGGACCAAGTCTAAAGCAACTCAGCCCCTTTAGGTGGGTTTTATAGCCATTAATCTGGAGAGCCACATTGTAGTTACAGGCACTTTATCCCAAGTGTTGTCTTATAAGGATTATCTATGTATATGAAGCTATTTTTTTTTTTTTTTGAAACAGGGTCTTGCTATGTGCCCAGGCTTGACTTGAACACACTCTGATCCTCCTGTCTCGGCCTCTGAGTGCCTGGATTACAATTGTGTGTCATCATGTCCAGCTTGGAAGCCTTTTTTTTTTTTTTTGTCTTTTCCTAGTATCAAAGATCCTAGACCTCTTTCTCTAAACTTCTGATTTACCTTTACATCCACTCTCTCCTACATCACTACTTTCTCCTTCTTGGCTGACAGATTCCTTTAGCACACAAATATGCTCTACAATCTGCCAGGTTCAATGATCCTCTTTGATCTCACTTACCTGTTCTCCTGACTAGCTGAATTTTGAAATGCATTAACCATACTTATTGATGGTCTTTACCACTCCATGTCCTTTAATTTCAGTCAACACCACTAGAGTAGTTTTCTATCCACTAAAGTAAATTCTCTTCAGGGTACCTGTATTTTCCTCTAGGTTGCTGCTCCCCGGGGCTGATCTCTGTCCTCTTCTGGTTTGATCCTAGAACCTGCCACAGACTGGTGTGGTTGACCAGATCGCCATTCTCTCCACTTGCTAACACTTTATCCTGTGGTTTCTGGATATAAACATTATATATTCCTGATTTTCTTTCAAGCTTTCTGACCAAAATTCTTTCTAGCTTGTTTTGAAGAAGTAACCAAATTTCTTCACTACCTAATTTCTAAATGTTGGCAAATTTTGGAGTTGAGTCTTGAGGTTTTTTTCCCCTTTTTCACCTACTGTCTTCTCTGAAGTTTAACATAGGAGTCATTCGGGAGGTCTAAGTAGGTCTTTCCCAGAGCTCCTTACTAATATATCTAGTTATCTACCATTTCTTCCCATGTAACTGTCCAAAGCATTGCTCAAACTTAATATGCTCAGAATGAGGGGTCTCTTTCTATCTCACACCTAGCCCCCTCCAGTATTAATTTCTTAATGATAAACTCTCAGTTGCTCAAGCCAAAAGTATAGCTCTTGCACTTGATTTCTCCCTTCAACCCTTCCACACTCCATCCATTAGCAACTCTTGTTGATTTTATACAGTAAACAGACTTAAATCCACCTCTTCCTGCCCACCTCCACTAGCACAGTGGAAGTTTGAGTCAGCCTTGTATTTTACCTCAATCTCTTCAGTTGCTCCATTGTTGGTATCTTTATGTCCTCCATGGTTGGCCGCATTCTCAGGCACCAACAAGAGTATTTTTTTTTCCAAATGCCTAAATCCGATGTCACTTCCCTGCTCCCATGAGTTCATATTTCTGTTAGAATGAAATCTGAACTCAGCAAGAACCTGTGCGATGATGCTTGGTTTGACACCCTTCTTTTACTGTGCCCAATCACATTGGGTCTCAGTTCTCAAATGCACCCAAATCTCTCCTGTCTTTGTGCATTTTCATTCCCCATTATGAGTCACTTTCCTTCATTTCTGTGGCTATCAGGCTTCAGCTCAAGTGCTGGGGGGCCTTTTGCAACCACTCTCCCCGTGGTGGCCTCTCTGGGGTAGTTATCCTCTATTAGCACTCCTCATCCTTCGATTCAAATGTCCCCTGTAACCTGCAAATGCTTTATTTATCTGGCTATTTACTTGACTCCATTTTGTCCCTCTCTGTTGGATTGCAAGCTTTATGAACAGGAACTTGTCTGTGGTGTAGTTGGTACTTTGCAAATATGTGCTGAATGAATAAATGAATGTCTTTGAAGATAATACTGTTTAGAGTTTCTTCAATTTATCTTTGTTTTCCACAAAACATTTCCTTCCATAGCTGTTATTAATTTTCCCAATAAGAAAAGGCAAAGGAGAACGAGCCCAAGTGTTACATTCCATCTAAAGTGTGAAAGCATTATATTTAGAAAAAGTTGGCAAACATAAAGCTCTCAAGTTCAATTTAATTATGGCACTAATGGAGACAGTGAGCTCCAGTTGACATCCGGGCAGGGAGTTTCTGGTCATGTGTATTATAGATGTCTATAAGTAAAGAAGCAGTTCTTGGAGCATAAGCCATAACAAATAAAATTTAGCAGATTAAGGAAGACTGACTCTTTCAGCCAACCCAGCTCACATCTTTCTTATGAAGAATATTGATTATAAAATCCAATTTGATTTGACTAGTTACATCTTCAGTCAGTAGCTTTGTAAATGTCCCTAGATAACCAATCTCACTCGTGATAAATTAGGCAGGCTAAGCAGTTGTCTGAGGTAAATAAATACCAAATAATGATTGTGATTTGCTTGCAACCCAAGGTCTGAAATATAATCCAGTTAAGCTCACATCACATTGTTGTGTTGTAGTAAAGTCTGCATTTGGCTTTTGGTTTTTGGATACTTAGGGTATTTTTATTGTGATAAAGTTATCAGACTCAAAGGATAGCCAAAAGGGTATAATACTGCCAAGCTCAGACTCTTACTTTTGTCTTTAAATTTCAAGTTAATGCACAATAACATCGACTCTTTGTACACATATTTCTATGAGTTTTAACACATGTAAAAATCCTTGTAACCACCCCGATAGTCAGGGACAGAACAGTTGTACCACCCCAAGTGCTCAGGTTACATCTTCCCTCAACCCCAACTCTTGCCAACTACCCATCTGCTCTCCATCATCACATTATGTCATTGGGGGAACACTGTGTAACTGCAATAAGGCAGCACATGACCTTTTAAGACTATGTTCTTTCATTTAGCACCATACCCTGGAAATTCATTAATTTGTTGCATGCAGTAAGATTTCCCTTCTCACTGTGTCTCAGTTTATCTTTGCACTCCTTGAAGAGCTGTTGGATTTTCCCGGTTTTAGGCAATTATGAATAGAGTTGATATTAACATTTGTGTACAGGTTTTTGTTGAATATGTTTCACATTACTGTAGGAGTAAGATAACTGGATCCTACAGTAAGTGTGGTTTGATTATGTGGGAAATTCTTACCATGTTTTCCAGTAAAGCTGTGCCATTATGAATTCTTATGGCCCTGGACAAGAGCTTCAGCTGATCCCCATCTTTGCCTGCCCTTGGACTGATAGTGTTCTTAATGTCAGTCATTCTGATACGTGGTAGTGATCTATTTATGGTTTTAACTTGCATGTCTGTGATGCCTAATGAAATTGAGCCTCTTTTCATTTCGTATCTATATATCTTTAATGAAATGTCTAAATCTTCTGCTCTGGAGACTGTAAGTCCAAAATCAAACAATAGAATATCTTCATCCATCTTACTCACTGAATCTGGCACTGTGAGACTTCTGGTTCTTCCCCAAAGTCAAAATGACTAAAAAAATAAACACTTTGGATTAATTCGTAACATTGAGTCAGTTCCATAAAGACATTCAGGAAAGAGGACTTCCAGAAATGCTTCAGAAAGTGCTGAGAAGGATGAGACAAGTGTATTCAAAGCAAAAGGGAGTATTTTGATGGGAGTTAATGGTAGTATGTCTTTTATTATAATAGTTATATTATTTAAATATTCACTGTTTTTTTTTGTTGTTTTGTTTTTTTTACAGGGAATTGAACTTGTGACCTTGCACTTGCCAGGCAGGCACTTATGCCACTGAGCTAAGTCCCCGGCCTTCACTGTACTTTTTGCTCATACCTGATATTTATTTTATATCATTAAAAATGATGTTAGCTGTGGGCTTTTTTGTAGGTGACTATTATTAGGTTGAAGAGTTCTTTCTGCTATGATTTGGACATGATGTGTCTCCAAAAGTATCAAGTCCTAGAAGCCTATTCCTCCAAATGATGGTATTCAGAGTTAGTGGTGCCTTTGGGGGTGAAGCTCCTTGGAGGTGCTTAGGTCATGGAGGCCCCACCCCTGGAAGGAATGAATGTCTGTCTAGAAGGATTGGATTAGATACTGAAGGACTGGACTTTACTGAGTGCTAGCTATTATAAAAAGAGTACCTCTCTTTCTTGCTTTCTGTCTGGCCATGTGATCTGTCTCTCTCTGTTACACAAAGTTCTCCCCTGGATACCTTATGTTGTGAGGCTCTCACCAGAAGCTGGTGCCATATCATGCTGTTGGATCTCAAGAACTATGAACTAAATAAACTTCTTTTCTTTTTAAAGTATCCAGACTCTGGCAATTATGTTGTAGCAACACTGAACAGACTAAGATACTTTCAATTCCTAGATTGCAAGAATTTTTATAATGAATATTTATTTTTTATATGATCTTTCTGAGTAAATTGATGTGATAAGCTGGTATTTACTAGGTAGACCTTTTTTATTTCAGTTAAAATCATTAAAATGTTCACCCTTGAGAATTCTATTTTGAACCATGGATTATTTAGAACTGTATTATTTACTTTCTAAGTATTTGGGGATTTTTCTATTATCGTTTTGTTACCGATTTCTGGTTTAATCCTGTTGTGATCAGAGATAACACTGTGCATGATTTCAATTATTTTGTTAAGCTTTATTTTATACCCCAGGAATAGTAAATATCCCTTGACTCCTTGAAAAGAATTTCTTTTCTGCTGTCATTGTGGGGAGTGTCAATGAGATCTAGTTGATTGATGGTATTGCTCGATCCTTTTGTTCTTGATGATTTTCCATCTACTCGCTTTGCTTACTAGATTTTTCTATTTCTTCTTTCAGTCCTGTCAATTACTGCTTCTACTATGACAGGGTGTGTTTTTTAGTTGTGTAAATATGAAAGAATGTGTGTCTTATTGATAAACTGAAACTTTATCATTATATAATGTCCCTACTTATGCCTGGTAAAATTTTTTTGCTGTGAAGCTACTTTAATAGAGACATTTCAGAAGGTTTACCTTTTTTAATACTTTTACTTTTAAACTACCTGTATTGTTATTTTTGAAGTGAGTTTCTTATGGACAGAGTATAGTTGGCTAGTTTTGTTTTTCTCTTCTAACGACCTTTGTCTTTTAATTGGCATATTGAGACCATTTACAATTAATTTAATTATTGGCATATTGGGTTTAGACCTATCTTCTTATATGTTTTAAATTTTTTCCATGTCTTTTGTTCATTTATCACCCTTTCCCACTTTTTATGGATTATTTGGACATATTTAGTCTTGTGACTTTTGTTTTGGAAAATGGTGATATTGATGGCATTTTAAAAATCTTGCTATAGGAATCATTATTTGCTAGTGTTTTAAGAGTTCACACTTTTAATATAATGATAATAATAGCAGTTACAAAACTATGATATAATGAATATGTGGTGTATGGTTTTTCAATACTATGTTTGTACAATTGAAAATAATGCTACCAGATTAAGAACTTTTTTCACTTTATAGCTGAATAAAATTGAGACTTAACAGACTAAAATATATTTCTCAAGATCACCTTAATGATAGTGAAAGAAACTGCAGGCCAACCCCATCTGGTTTCAAGGATTTCCTTTTGTCCATGAAAACTTTCACGAGTTTGGCACATACTACTTCAACATAAAGAATTTACTGTGTATAAATTGTTTATGAAGTTATCCGACTGTTAAAAATGATCAATGTAAAACACATTTTGTGTCACGACTGGTAATTCACTTTCCCTCAGCTTCATGCCTCGTGTGGAAAGGGATATTTTCCCCTGTGCTTTGGAAACTCTCAAATCGCATGTTGGAGACAATTCCCTGGTAAACTGAGAGGGGTCTTCAGGTAATACTGCACTACTGGTTTGGATCTACTATTGACAGTTTAATTGTACTTATTTGAAGATTCTTCCTTGCTTTGCTTCAAATGGTATATTCCAGTATCTCTTGAGCCTCGTTGTTAAATTGGGAGGGTATCTTGTTGCAATGGTCTATTGTCTCAGTTTTTATTGGATCATAAAATGCCATAAAGAGCATATGGTTTATATTTGCTTTAATGCTGTTAAATTCTAGGCTTCTGCCAGTGTCTGTTTTATGGTGCCTGCTATATTTATCAAATGTTAACAAGAATCACACACTCACCGTTTATGCTGCATATTCTAGATTCAAGAGGGCCACTGAGATCCCAGTTATACACCTTCAAATTCTGCATTTCCAGCAACCTTGAATTATATAATCTTAGAGACTCAAGTCACTGAGATACAATGTGTCACTTTTAGTTTGCAAATGGTAATCAGAAGATGGTCCATTCATCATCAGAGTGTTCTCTGTCCTACTCAAAAACTGTTTTAAATGTTAACAGGGGAAAGGAAATTAGTATTGGCTGAACATGCACTCCAAAATTACTTTACATGTTTTATCTTCAATAATCCTCTCAATGAGTCTCAAAGTACTTTTAACATATTCTTTCACAGGTTTTGAAATTCATGCCCAGAGACTAAGTAATTCATACAAAGCCTTGTAGTACTGATACAACTCTGTGACTGAAAATCCACCAGCACCCCTGGTGGAATATTTGCTCTACTATGCTTTTCTCATACTAGTTGTCAGCAGCAGCTAGAATATCTCTGGAATATCTCCAGAGACATTTGGCCTTTTCCAATTATTTTAGCATACAACTCACAGTTTTGCTTCTGTTCCATAATGGTAATGAACACCAAGGGCAAAATACTGTAATGATAAATAGCAAGAGTGTGGAACCAGACTATCCATGCCTGAACTCCAAGCACAGTGTTTATCAACTTTGGGTAAACTCTTTCATTTAAGCTGTGCCTCAGGTTCTTCATTAGATATGAGGAGGATAAGAGTTATACTTACATCAGAGAGCTGTTGTGAGGACTAAATGAGTTTTATTTGTAAAGCTCACAGGACAGTGCCTGGTCCAAGTACTTTACATACATGCTTCTCACATCATCATTTACAGTGTCAGATTCTTTCCTGAGTACTACAGATAAAGTGCAAAATACAAGGAAAGAACCATTACTGTCTCCACTTTATGAACGAGAACAACAAGCTTTAGAAAGAATAAACAACTAGTCTAAGATCATACCAGTGATAAATTCATTGTGTAAAACTTGTAAAACCAAAAAGATTACAAAACAGTGTAATAAAACTCCTTCACAGTTTTATTAGTTAGAGATTATTATTACTAACCTTTGATTATTTCTCCTCATTCCACACACATCATGATAGATTGTTAAAATCACATCAAATGTATATGGTAGTTTTCTATTTTTGTTCTATCCTTTAGCATTATACTAAAATTTTCATCTTATGTTAGCATTATTTGATTATAGAACATTCTGTCTTTTGCATATAGTAGTGTATCCACCTTCTCCTTTGATATTGATATCAATTTCCTTTCAGCCTTTTGATTTAGCAAATAATTTTATAGTGAACTTCTTTGGCTACATTTTGAATTTTTCTTCAGCGTGTATTTTTAGGCTTTATATTATGCCAGAGAATCAAACACTTCTAAGTATCTTAAACAAGTTGGCTAGCATTTTCAAAAGAACCTACAAAAAAGAGTGAAAAATACTAAAAAACAAAACAAAAAACACACACACACATACAAACTAAAAACAAGACAATCAGATTCCTAAGATGGAGGTTGCTTTCTGAAATGAGAATGCTCACTTACAGTCACTGTTGTATTGCACGTGTTGGTAAGAAGTGGTACTGAGAGGTCTTGTGTGCTTGCTTCCCCAGTGGGAACCCCTGAACACCACCCAGGCTGTATCTCTATGACACAGTCAAGATACACAGTGCTCTTGTCACCACACGGAGCCTCCATGTTGCCCTCCTGTGATCACACAGACGCATCTCCAGCCTGGAGCCCTTAGGATGACTAATCTGTTCTTTATTTCTGTATTTTATCATTTCTGGAATGTTCTATCATTGAAATTATATCGTATGCAACCTTTATGCAACTCAGCATAATGCTCTGGAGATGTAGTCAAGCTGTTGTACCAATGGCTTGACCTTGAGTATACCTTGACCACTGAGTACACTCCATGGGATGTATGGACCACATTTTGGGTAACCATCCCCATCGATGGGCATCTGGACTGTGCCCAGTTTTGGGGCACACTTAGTAAAGTTGCTGTACATATAGGTTTTATGCCACTCAACCTTGGCTCTGTGTGTTTACACAGACATTTCACCTCTGGGGTGAGTGCCTCTTCGTTCACCTTTGGATTCCTCCAAATTTGGTGCTGGCTCCTGAGAGACACTGCTCCCTGCTTTTCCTGAGCTAGCCTTGCACACAGCTCACACCCCATCTTGGGGGTGAAACTGACTAACTGACCCTTGAGGTATGTCCTTAGTAATGGTTCTCCACTACTGCAGGCCACCCCATCTGCTCCAGGTCCTCCTTGATAGCAGGATGTCACCTGCTGATCCCTGGCCTCTGGTTAGTTTCCCAGGAGGGGTTTAGAAGCTGTTTCCTGCCACCAAAATCCACCGCTGTTTTCCTTTAGCATACTCTGTAGGTCGTTTTTCTCTAGCCATGTCAGACTCATTGTGTTGGTTACTTTTTTTCCCTTGCTGGGACAAAATACTCAATTCCCAAAATTAGGGAGGAAACAGAATTTCAGTCCATAATCAGCTGGCTCCAAGGCAGGGTGGCTCCAAGAGGTAACAGTTCATAGTGGCAGAAGACAGCAAAAGCAACAAGAACGAAAAGGGGAGGAGAGAGAGAGAGCAAGCTTCTTTTCCTCCCTTATATTGTATGCAGGGTATTGGCCTCAGTACGGCAAAGCACTTCCATCTATAATCCCAGCATTGGACCATGAATCAATCACAAACTCTAGAAGGTCACTGCCATGACTGTATAAGACTTTGGGTGGACATCTAGACACAAACCATAACAGGCACTTCCTCTTGGCATCTCCTTCAACCCAAGGATCTGGTTTTCCTCCACACACAGCAGGGAGCACTGTGCTTGTATGGGAGTGATGATGCTTCACCCAGATCTTGTCAGATTTTTCCATTCCCAATAGCCAGCAGCTCCTCAAGGCCAAGTGCACTAATCTTCATATCCTACTAAGACCAAGTAGAGTGTCTTTAGAGCATGTAAATATTTATTAAATGAATGATCAAAAATGATTCATTTCTTGCAAGCATTGAGGGAAATGTCCTGCTAACACAGATCCTTGCTGCAACCCAGGGGTCTGTCTTCTCCTGGGAAGTTACCCATAGTTCTTGCAGTCTTCCTTGGCTGCTGATTTTCCAGTCACAGCTTCAACCTATCTTATTTCTTTGGGAAGCATTTTAGCTATTGATTACAGCCAGATCTCATCCCTGTCATGCCATTTTCCTTGTACTACCCTGGAGAGAAGTATCTCTAAGGCTCTGAGTGAAGTCCAGATGCTTCTTGTGGCCAGCTGGATTGGACAGCCATGCTGGACTCCCAGACTGGAAGACAGAGCAGTTTGTGTTTTTAGTCTACTTCAAGCTGCTGCTAATTTTCACACCAATAAATGGAGCTTTAACAAATTGTACCAAGTAAAAGTAACAGGAGAATTTACAGCTGTGTTTGCAGTAAATTAAATGACATAATACAGTGCTTTGCACATTGTAAGCAGCCAGTAAATGGAAACCTTTGTGATGCTGGACACTGCTGTCAACAATGGTAGAGAAATAGCACCAAGCAAAGATGGGGGCCGGCAAGGACAAAAGTCAGATTAAGTCATTAAGTTAAGAAGAAGGGAAACAATGGACAAAAAAGAAAACACTAAAAGGATGAATATGCAGAAGTTAGGGAAATTGACAGCTGAATAGGCAATGTGAATTTCCTGACATATATTTAAAAACACGAATTACAAGCTTATGCATTCACCCTGGAAAATTCTATGCACTCAACCAAATTATATTGTCTCAAACTATAGTTCCCTAAACTGACATATACCAAAGCAGTATCTCCAACAATGTTGTAAGTGGAAAATTGTGATTATTCTTTTATAATTATTCCATAGGCTTTTGGATAAATGCAAAAATCCCCACTGCAACCTGAAGCTATGAAATGTATGCAGCTCTGGGGTTCTGTCTTGGCTGTGAAATACATAGTGAAAGTGTTGAAATGCTGCCTAAACTTGTGAAACTTGTGTAGGGAAATGGTCATTGATTCTGAGGTGAGAGTCATTTCTCAAAATGCTTTTTTTGGGTCTTCCTAATTTACTATTTGCTATGGTTATTAAATAGGAAAGCATTTATCTTGACCGACTTGAAATTATCAGACCTGTTTTTAATGATGCCTTTACAAAGTACTGTTTTGTTAATATTAAATTTGGATGTCACTGTCTTTCATAACTTGAGTTTATAAACCTGGAAACAGAATTTTAGAGTAGGATGCTTCTTGATGATTAACTCTTTCTCCTGGGTGAAAAGACCAGATTTTCACACCTCCAGTGAGCAGGCACAGGGTGAGACTGGGAGGGAAACACAGTGGGAGCTTCACTAGCCAGCCACTGAGTCATCAGCTGGGTGAGAGACCTGGAAGGGGTTTTATTAGCACAAGACAAAGGCTGGCCCAATGAAGGAAGGTTAGCCACAGTGCAGTTTCTGAGTGGGACTGCTTTAAAGGTGGTGGTCAAGAGGCAGGGGCAGCTGATACCTTGGGGGGTCAGGCAGAGACCACATCAGGCCTGCAACTGCTCAGGTGAATGAGGGTTATGAGAGACAAGGAACTTGCAGTTGGATTTTGGCCTGGGTCAGAGAGACAAGTGTGGCTGAGTAGCAGCTCCCCTCTCCATCCAGCAAAAAGGTGGTAGTCTTTCTCCAGCACAAACACCTAGAATGAATCATATTTTGTTTGCAAGGAAACTTTTGAGAATTTTAAAAAGGATTTTAAAAAGTAAATAGATCCCTGAGTAGAGGCAGTTACAGCTTCTTAGGTAAGGTATTCATAGTACGAGGAAAATACTAACTATCCATGAATTTATTGACTGGCCAATACCAATATTTATGTTTTTAACTTACAGAAAAATATCAATAATTGTTTTTTTTAAATCAAAGGAATAGATAAACAGTGGCAGCAAAAATCCAAAAGCATCGTTTTCACAAGTTTGTGTCACACAGTACTTTTTATAAAAGTAAAAGACATTGGTAGTTGATCCCAGGAGACTGAAAGGAACAGGAACTTATCTTCTAGGCTCTTATCCTATCAAAGTAACATGTTGTGTAGCACACACAGCTTCCTTCAGATGTAGCAGCAGTGCTTAAATGGAACGACTAGTGACACTCCGTGCCAAACGATGCATTCATCTTTCTCATTCTGTTAAACTGGTTTAAAATAAGGGAGCTCATGAAACAGTATGACCTGGATGGCGAATCATACTTATAATGAGAATTGCTTGGGAAATCACAAAGGAGCAGATCTCACCTCTCAGGGAGTATGAAACTGCAATGCAAGCATGGACGCACTTGCCCACGGGCAGCTCTCCTGGGAGTGCGTGTCCTCCCTTCTCTCCAGACATCAGAATCTGTGTTTCTCACTGTCTGGTCCCCCTCATGTCTCCTGCTCTTTGGTATCCAGTCTAGTGTCCAGACAGAGTGCAGCTGTATATCAGGGTTGGAACACGAGCCTATCCAAGGGCCCTTCCTGGGTTCTGACAGAGCCCAAAGATAGAACCAGCATCGGTGATGCAGTTTCAGGCTAGAAATGACCCTCCCAGCACCTCAACAGTGCAGGACTCTCACTAATGTATTTATGCCTTCATTCACCCTTGGGTGTTGGTCATTTTCCACATATTCCTATGTTTCTACTCAACACGGAACACAACAGATGGGGCTTCTACCCCACTGGAGCTTTCAGGCAAAAAGAGGAAAAAGGTAACATGAATTGAGTAAGGCGTTCAGTGGGACCCTATGCAATGAGAGTGTGATGGGGAGGAAGACTCTAATCACGGAGAATTCTGGGGTCCACACATTCTGAGAAGAGTGAGAGAGGGCGGGACATCTAGAGCCTCAAGGAAGCCAACCACGAGTGTTTGACTGATTATCAGCACTGGCATCAGAGGCAGGCTGCAAAAGTGGCAGCCACAAGAGCTTCAGGCCTGGGAGCTGCTCTTAGCCCAGTGCATGAGAGAAGCTGAGGTTACAGAGGTGGTTAGAGGTGAGACCATGGCCAGCTGGCAGAGGTTACAGCAGCTCTGTCCCTTGTATGGAGCAACTGGACAGCAATTATAGGCTTATAAATACCCTGTCTTCAAGGATGCAAGAGGCAATAGTGCAGCCCCTTTCCGAGCATTATCTTAGGCATTCCTGACATTAGTCGGGCTTCCCAGAGCATCACACCTTTCTGGTGATGACCTTCACCACAGGAGTGTCAAGGCTCAGACTGGCTCATTGCCTAAGAAAAAACAAGAAAACAAGACAGCCAGTTGCACCTCTAGTCAGCAAATCATCTTGGTCTAGGAATCAGGTAAGACCTGCTGCTACACCGGAAGTTCCAGCAGTTGTACAGGGGACTGGGCAGTGGTGCTGCATCTGAGACCCCATATGTTGTTATCAAAACGCCTTAGAAACCACACCTGTTCCTGCCATGCAGTCCCACAGCTTCTCAGGTGGATGATATGGGAGACAGACATATGTGAGAGACTGAGGCTTTGCCTCAAAAAATATATTATCCTAAGGGAAGGCTCCCACTGCAGGGCTGTTCTGAAATTGTGGACTGGACTACATTTTTTCTCCAGTAGCTGGTGCATGGATCCACTCATTACCCATGAAGAGGCCCTGTTTTGTTGTGTGTATGCACTGGTTAAGTAATTTGTCACCTATAGTTTAATGAACACTGCATACTCAGCTAGCAGCAGCCAGGGTCTCCAAATGCTTTCTGGGAGCTGGAATGGCATGCAAGGACCTGAGCCACCATGCACTGTGACTTCTTGTCAGGAATGTCCTCGTCTAAAATGACAGGATGTTGGGAGGAAATGGTTTGTTGCTCTGAAATGCATTGAGAATCCCTAAACTTGGTTTAGCATTTTATGCCTGGATTTTCTAGAAGAGCCTGGTAGATCTCAAGTCCTGAATCAGCATGGGCATTTGAGAGCTTTTCAGAGCAAACACCTGCTTCTGCAAGCCCTCTGCCTCTTGCATTCTCCTCTTCACTTCTTCTGCTCAGCTGCATCAGCTCTGGCCTCTGCATCCTCCCTGGCACCCAGAACGTGGCGGTAAGTAGTAGACATCAGTACACCATTGTTCAAATGAGCAAATGGTAGGACTTCATTTATCCAATGAACAGGATCCTGAGCAACTGTATGTAAGTCAGTTATAAGTGGAAACTGTTTTCTTTTTTCCTGCTTTTTTCCCCTATACTGGAGATCAAACTCAGGACCTCGCACTTGCCAGGTAGATGCTTACTCCACTGGGCTAAATCCCTGGCCCAAGTGGAAACTATTTTCACTGCCCTAGCAGAACCTGGGATTCAAACAAATCACACCTTTGATATTTTCTATAATAATTGGCCTTTTATTTAGACCTAAGGATCAGAGTTAAACATTCCTTCCAGGCAGATTCACCCATACATGGGTATGTGCATGATGAAGGACATTCCAAAGGTTATCTGAATTCACCTGGGCTTTCTGCAGAGATGGCATCATGATCAGAGTGGTCACTACATCTGGGTTTTGTTCACCGGCTCCTTGAAGACCGTAGAACTGAAGGGTCTAGTAGAAAATGCCGGCTGGAAGGAGATGTGATATACAGCTATGAACAGCCAGCATGGGCTCCATCTTGGGAGGTGTTGGGGCTCCAAGGCAGCTGGGTGGCATGTGTTACTACCTTTAGGCTTTCAGCACCCAGGGAGGAGTTTGTAAGGGCCCAGGGCTATGGCAGGTAGATTGGCCCAGGAAGTATGGAAGTCAGGCTTCTCACTTGGCTATCAGGTCCTCCTGGCATGGACCGGAACACCTAGTACACTGCTGGTCCATGGTGGGTGCTGAGTACATTCATTGTCTGAGGGAGGTTGGAAGGGCCCCTCCTTCAGTGGAGGTGCTTTTAGCAGTTGGGGTTTCCTCCCAATGGCAGCATGTGGGGTCCAGGTCTTCCTTTGAATCACTAGGAGAGAGCAGGGAAGATCTGGACAGAGTGGGTCTCGCTCATGGAGATGTAAATAGCTTGCTGTTCTGTGGCCCTCTGAGAGAGCACGCAATGAGGCCCAGCATCTGGATGGGGCCTTGGAGGTGGCAATGACCAACAGTGGAACTCACCATGCATTTCTGGGATTCAGGTGTGCCAGGCAGTCCTGGTGTGGGCTCTCAGAGGCCCTCTGGCATGGAGGACAGGCCCTCTCTGGGAACATTCCTGTCCTGAGGAAGGGTTGTGTCTACTCATAAGGACACCTCTGCTCTCAGAGGACCAGTTCTGAGCAGAGTGAGGACTTTTTCCTCAGAACCAGTTTCTTACAAGCTCTGTAAGACACCGCAGCCCAGAGCAGCAACTCCAGGCACCAGGGACAAACTCCAGAAAAAGAAGAGGTGCCCTCCCATCTCTACAGAGTGGGCTTCCATGCTAGAAGATGCCAGTGCCACATAAAGGTGTCCCCCAACATCTGTGTATCCTCTCATGATCCCTTCCTCCGAGCAGCAATGGCAGCTGATGGCTTTGGAATGACAGCATTTTACTCTCAGAGGGGTGCACACTTGCCGGGTAACTTTGTATACATCCTTTCTAACTCTTCCAGGAACCCTGCAAGGCAAATGTCATTAACCCCATGTCCAGGTGTAATAGAACAGTGGATTTGCTCAGATGTGCAGGGACAATGTGGATGGTTTCCTCCAGCTGACTCCAGCCCCTTACAGCTTTCCACCCTGCTGGGGAGAGCACAACCGAGCCTGGCCAGTGAACCACGTATGCGTGGCTCCTCTTTGCTGTTGAAGTAGCCAAGCTTCTCAAAGTATAATCCCCCATCAAGGATGTATCAGGGCTGTGTCAGAGCTATCCCATTATTTTTTAATATTTAAATTAGTTTTTAACTGGTACATAAAAACATAAAAATCATATGTATCAATGTGATATTTCAATACAAGTGTATGCCGTGCAATGGTTAAGTCAGGTTAAATGTACATATTTCCTGAAATATTTATCATTTCCTTATGGTAGAAATTTTCTTTTTTGCAGGGGTACTTTAAACAGTTTACATATCTGAAATTCCATACACTGAATTCCACTTATTTTGATACATCTTTTCCCAATGGTGATTTAGAGGATCTTCAACTCAATCTAAACATTTCATAAATATTTGGCCAGTGGGCTGTACACCTGCGCAATGCCTTACGTCTTTCAGCAAGAAAAACACTGATAAGTAAAAGCTGACAAAAGTAACGGTACAGCGAGACTTTGCTCCAAATATTTGTTTCTCTGAGATAAGGGCACTATACACCTGTTCAATTAAGAAAAACATCCTTACGATTCAGAACACTTAGCCACTAATAAGGTGCCGAATGGCAGAGCTGCGTCCCTAGCTTCTACCACACACCCATAGGTAGAAGTTCCGGCCACTCAGGCCCATTCCCGCCGGGTCTTACGCCGCTCCAGCTGAACCTAGGCTCCTGTTTCTAACGATCCCGTCTTCTTCTGATCATTTTTCATGACTCATGTCAGGAAGCTATCTCGCATGCGCATGTTTCATATGCCCACCATGCACATGGAGTTTCCTGGCAAGGATCTGTTTACCTGTTTGCCGGGATGCCAACAGCATGCTGGGTAATGCTGTAGAGTCTTCCGGTTTGCCATAGTGACATGCCCTAGTGATGTTTTTTGTCGAGCCATATCACCTTTCTTGTAGATTTGCATATGCATGGCCAAAAGAATAATTCCGTGTTTTCTAAAAGGCCCAGAAAACATACACCAGGTTCTTATCCTCTTTTCTTTCCCTTTGTGTGCAGCATTCTGGCAAATCACTGAAAGATGGTGGCTCTAGCAGAACGCATAGCAGCTTTCAAAATCCTTCCTTCCGATAACATTATTAGGTTTTACCTACACTGCTGTGCAGTGACTCCAGGCTGTCTTGATCCTTCCAATCTTTGACTGATACCCCCTGGTCAGCCTTTCCTTCTCCTGACAGCCCTTGACCCCTGCAGTGTTCCTTTCTGTCCCTGCACCCAAAGTTCACTCAGTGCCTTCCTGTCTCAGTGTTGGGGTGCAGAGAAGCTGTGAGGAGCAGGACAGCAGTTTGGTCCTCTTGCCTGGGGTGATGTCCCTTGGACTGGCCACTCATTGGCTCCTTGTGCACTGCTCCTCGGGGCTGAAAAGGGCCCCTGTGGTCCTTTCCTGTGAGTTGCCCTGCAGCTTGGCGAGGGAGCCCGTGATCTCCCATCCTTTCTGCAAAGACCAGGAGCAGTCTCTGTTTCAGGGTGATATCAGATGCTTCTCATCTAAATGAAGTGGTTCCCAAGGCTGTAATTTCTGGAATCTCGTAAATATTGACATTTTGGAGTAAAACGGTTCTATCACTCTTTTAATCCACCCAGTAGAATCTAAATACCGTAGTGATTTAATACCCACGCTTCAGAAGACACTGGAACATGTTCTCTTTTAACAGTGGCTCACAATGTTTCCTTTTCTCCCTGAAATTGCTTTTCTATCTCACTTCTCCTGCAGAACTTTATCCTAATGTGATACATTTTTATGTTTGAGTCTTTTATGACCCTATAATTCTTCTTTTAAGCAAAGATATGAGTATAAATTTGGAAATTTAAAAGTTTTGTCACCACAGCACCCTCTTAAAAAATATAGCATTAATTATTTCTCCTGATCATTATTTTAGTACACAATTGGTTAAAGTCATGCACACACATTGTGTATTTTATGGTTAATTATTTAGCAAATATAATGGTGCCAGAAATATCTCTTAATGGAATGAATTGGGGGTTCTGCTGGGGGTGAAGTGGGCACTGTCAGCCTCACTACTAAGTGTCCTCTGCTGTCCCAGGTGTCTGTGTTCAGGAAACACCTTCCCCAAACCTGAGGCAATGTCTCCCCACAGGCCACCACATAGAGAGGAGACACTGAGGCCATGTAAGGACCAAGAGTTGGCACCTTGGAAAGCAGAGTGTTTCCGTTTCCGGCAGATCGAAGACCCCTGTCTCTATCCTGGCTTCCCTAGGTTGAAAGGGTGCAGCCCTAGGCCCATGTCTCCTCCTCTGAGACACTGAATCAGCTCACAGCTCTGGCTCCCACCTCAGCTGCAAGAAACCAGTAAAATCCTTGCTTCAGCAACACCCACTGTTCCCCCCAGGGCGCAGGTGCTGGTAGCTCACGGATGAACCGGCTTGGAAACTTCCCTCTGTGCAGGGCTGCTGGTAACTGCATCGCAAGGACCGAGTCTCTTTTTTAAAGGATTTAAAGCCCCCAGGTGCCAGCCCCGTGGGTCTGGAGGTGGAGAGCGGTGAGCTGCTCGGCCCTCAAGAGCCCTTATGGGTGTGTCCTCGGCTTACATCCCCAAAGGATGGAGCCAGAACCCTGTCCTGAGAATATCGGAGAGGGCATCTCTGGGTCTCTGCAGGGGCGGGGGGGAGCCTGGGAGCTCTCCTGCCCCTCTGAGACTCCCTGTGGCTCTCTGTGCCGATTGGATGGGCCTGCTGAGAGCTGATTTCTGTGGTTAATTTAGCTGGAGGGCACTCTTGGATTTGGCCTTTGTCCTCAAACCACCTCAGTTGTCTTCCGGCTCCTGTCAGCCACAGTCCTCCAGACAAGGACTACTGCATGGGCAGCTGAGAGTGGAGGCAGGGCACACAGTACACCAACAAGCCAGGCCAGGGGGCCACAGCTGCAATCCCAGCACTCTGGTAGGCTGAGACAGGAGCACTGCAAGGTCGAGCCCAGGCTGAGCAACTGAATGAGATACAGCCTCAAAATAATAATAATAATAATAATGATAATAATGGCTGGGGATGTAGTGTGAAGACCCCACGCTCAACTCTTAGTATACAACCAGCAATCTCTACAAATCTTTGGAGTGGAAGATGTTGATTAAAGTCAGCTGCTATCAATAATCACCAAACTCCAAATCCAGCCCAGTGCCTGAGGTCTGCCTGGGTTTAGGAGAGGAGGTTTATGACACACCTCTTCCCAGCAAAAGGCTGCACAAGAGTTTCACACCCAGTGGGGCCAGAGGTGAGGGTTATGGCCTAGGAAGAGACAGGAGACCTACTTATCACTGTGGGGTCACTTGCAGGGAAAACAGTTTTAATTCTCCATGCCAGGGGCCCAGGTAGATGCCAACTAAATTACTAAATTTCCACCTGAATGACTGTGCCCCCACTGGAGCCTCAGGGAACACCTGTAATGTGAAACAGTGGCAGAACAAGAAACCCAGGTTTGGCTCTTGCTGGGGCTTGTGGGCCCTGCTGCCCATGCTGCCCACTCATCTTTTTCTATCCCAAGACCTGGAAATTTGAGGTGCCTCCTGACCATACCCCAAGCCTCCTGTTGGGCCTGAGGTGCCACCCTCCCACAACGGAAGCCAAGTCTGGGCTGAACCCGCCCTCTCTTCACCTTAGTCTCTTTCCTCCCATCTGGCAACTGGTCTCTGAGAAATTTTTTCAGTGGCAGGGGATTCCTTTCCCTCTTGAAATACACTCACCTTGTACCTCAGAAAGCTTGCCACAAGGGTGGTTCTCAGATGTCACCCCTCTAAGACAAACTGTCCAGGGCAAAAGCTCCTCCTCAATTTAGTCCAGTGGGGAAGGCATAGTTGTTAGCATGTGACAGAAATAGCAGAGGGTCCCAGGACGTTGGTACATGAAGGGCATTGAATTTATGGTATATCAAGCTTTAGTGGGAAGTTGAGGAAAAGTCACAAGGAACATAGAAGATTTAGACAGTTACAGTTAAGCTTTGATTTCCTCAAACGCATGAGGTACTAGGTTTAATGGATAGTTGTGTAAATCTGGGAAAAATCCTTCCTCAGTAGGGAGGGGAGACAATATACTTCAGGATTTAGTTTCAGCCTTAGGAAATAGTATAATTCCAACAATTTGGCCTGAAGATATCTGGTCACATAACATGAATCACAGAGAGCTAAAGACGTAACTGCTAGCTCCTCACTCCTCCTGGCAAACAGCTGTTACCAAAGGCTTTCAAATACCTAATACAAGTCAGTTTTCTTGATTTCTTAGATACCTAATAAAAGTCAATTTTCTTGATTTCTTTTTTCTTACACACTCAGTCAACAGACTAGTATTGTGCTGCATGAAGAAGACAGGTAGGTTCTCTGGATCACAGCTGGGCCAGAGCAGGATTAGGGGTGAGCAGGAGGTGACTGAGTAGCCTGGTAGCTTGAACCAAGAGTTACTGCCACTGGTGTGGAAAGAAGCATGTAAACGTGGTGTATGTTGAAGATATAACTGACAATTCCACAAACAACTGAAAGCAGAAGTGTGGTCACCCGATTTCCACGGAGCAATGTGGGAGGGCAGGTCCATGGGTGAAGAGCAGAGCAGACACAGCGTTTGCTCCTCACAGTTTTAACTGTAATTTCTGTTTTCCTTGCAGGCTTCTTTTACTTTCCAAGTCCTTTCAGTGTTGATGTGTTCAAGTGATTCATCCTCCATCTCTTCCTCTCCTCCCTGAGTCAACTGCGTCCACATTCGGGGCTTCACTGATAGACTGGGAGACCCCCCAAAGCCACGTAGACAGCACAGGCCGGTCTATAGTGCCACATCCGTGGCACTCACCAAATGCTGGCCCTTGTCACTCCTTCAACATGTCAGTTGCAACATTCTGTCTCCCTCACCTGTGAACTTTCCTGCTTCTGTATTTCTCTGTTTTGATCATTGGACCAGAAGCACGCAGGTCACCTGACTCAGCTTCCTGGAACCAGAAGTCATTTTGGATCCTTCCTCCTCTCTCACTGGGATGCACATTACCTCTGTCTCATATCTTTTTTTTTGCCTTTGCTCTCTGCTCTTTATCCTCCACTCCCTGGTGAGCTCTTGTCTTTTCTCTCTTAGGTGCCACGATATCGTGCAAGTGGTCTCAGCCTTGATCTCCTCTAACCTACCATTCAAGGCGCTTCCCAAATGCCACTCTCTCCTCTAGAGCTAACGGAAGTGAGTATCCATCACTGCCTTCAGAAGAAAGCCTTCCGATTGTATTTTAAGCTTTCTGTGATCCAATCCCCACAAACAACTGCACCATCATCATGTGCCACCCTTGGTGGAAGTCATCCCAACACCTTTCCCGTGTACTTGTCCTGGGGTTGAGAGGTCTCCTCCTCCCCACCTTTCTCCCCTCTCCTCCCCCCCCCCCCCCCCTTCCCCCCCCCCCCTTCTCTCTACCTGTCTGGCCCACATTCATGGAGAGCCTCCTTTCTCCCTGTTCTCCTCCCTGGCTTTCAGGCTGGCTTGTGCACCCTAAGGAGCTGCTTTTATCCTGTCATCAGTCCCCAGGCACCCTTCAGTGTCCCCCATAATTGTCAGTGCCCCTGCAGTGAAGAGCTTCCTGAGAGCAAGAATTCTCTCTCATCTTCCTCTGCATCCAGAACTCAGTACCAAGTATCTGTTAACCAAATGCAGCTGGATACGTGAACAAATTCGTTCTTATTCATTTCTCATGGAAGAGCTATTAACTGTTTCACATTTTTTGGCTTTGTAAAAACATTTATTGATTTCCCTCAAACTGATTACAATGAAAACACAGAAAATACAGAAAGCTGTGGAGGGTAAGATGGAAATTCACACACACACACACACACACACACACACACTTTCTTTTTAAGTAGCACCTCTTTAATCTTGGGATAGCATCCTATTAGACAAATAATTTGCATTTACTGTGAGATTGTGAACAGCATGGTAATAATACTTAGCAGCATCTGTGTGTCATCTAAATAAAGGAATTACTGTCATGGGAAAGTTAGGAATAGGAAAAGCAAAAACAATACAAGCAATGAAAGTAAAAACTTAGGGATAGCTCAAAGGTTTGCTTGTCTTTTCTGTTACCAGCATATAACCCTGGAGTCATGGGGGCACCTGCAGATTCCTCCACGTCTCCAGGGACACAGAATTATTCAACCCACAATGTATGGCTGAAGACAGGAAGAAGAAAGAGTGTGGGTGAGGAGGGAGCGGTGACAGCCACCTTTGAAAGACACGGTGCCGCTTGCTCTTGAGTGAGACTCGCACAGATTCTGTGGGTCAAACCTCAGCTCTAGTTTAGCCCTGTTACCCTCTCGCCCGCTCTGGAACCGGAGCCTGCAGCCCGCACTCTCCGAACGTTTACTGCTTGCCGGCCTATGAGATTCCTGCCTGTAGTTACAGTCATTATCTTTGGGAAGTTTTGCATTTTAGCTTTTTGTGCCCTCCGATTTCTCTAAGATCCTTTAAAACCACCTCCGTGCATTAGGTCTCGTCTGAAATCTCTGGAATGTTTCACCGATTCTGCCATTTTCCTGAGTGGGCACTGGCCGTCACGCAGATACTGACCTAAAATTAGATATTGACAAGGGAATGGGTTGGTAAGTCCGTGTTTGGTTAAAGGTGCACTAATCCTTTTTCAACTATGAAATTCTTTTGAAATCAAAGAAACAAGCTGCTACCAAGAGGCGGGTTAAGCATAATCTCCATTTGGCAGCGGGAGATGTGTTCAAAATCAGGAAAGCTGATGGTAAGAAGGTTCACAGATGGCGCGGACCCAGCCCTCTGTGCAGGCTGTCCCTGCCCAGCCCTCTGCCTTTTCTGACCTAACATCAACTGCTTTTCCTCAGTTTCACTCTCTGGAAAAACCTATGGGTTAGATTAGATCAGTCAGATGCTAAGGCTGAGATGTCAAGGATTTGTGCCTTTGGGTAAAGTCTTCCTTGAACAGCTGGAGAGGAAATTCCTCCCGACAGTATCTGGGATCAGCTGGCGTCTCCAGTGAGCCCGAACCTGACTTGTCTGTCTGTGGGCAGATGCCTGTTGGCACTTCCTGACTGGCATCCCTTGCCAGATGTTCGTCTCTGCTGTGTGGAAGGGGAACAGTCCACAGGCTGTAGGTGCAAGTCACTGCCATGACATAACCTCTAGTGACCTTCGCATTATACTCCCAAGCGAGATGAAGCAGTTTCACATCAGGTGCAAATGGTAAAAATAACAGCCCTGTAACAAATGAGCGGATTGTGCTAGGAGAACACTGCATTGTTAAACACAGGACATTTCCACATGTTGCAAGCCTGTTTTCCATGGCTAGGTTTACTCTGCTATGTTGTCTTTGATTTATAACCCTTAATGTGGTCCCCAATCATGGCATGTGTTTTGTGAATATTAATGTATTTATGCATCTTGGAATTGCCTAATTAATCCCATGCTTTCCCAGTGAGTTATGGGAGTAGTGGATTCTGATGATAAATATTATAATGGGAAAACACAACCATGGAGCATAAAATGCTAACTTAATTTACATACCCATAGCAAAGAAGTTTAGGCCACAATATTCCTCCTGAAATTAACTAATATTTCATATTATTTTTCCTAACTAAAACTTAGCCTTTTCCTGCATCCTAAGGGTAACATTTTTATTCTTGAAAATAGTTAGAAGCTACTGTGTATCAAATCATTATGTGGGCTACGGAAGATACTAATCTGAACAATAAACATGGTCCCCTGCCATGTACTTTTTAATCTAGGCTCAGGGCTCCTGATGTCAGCATCAACATTTGAGGGTCAGCTGATTCTTGGTGGTAGTGATTGGTCCTGTGAAATGAAGGGTGCTTGGCAACACTTCTGCCCCTAACGTACTTGGGAACAGCAGGCTCCAGGTGGCTAATCTACCAGGACAAACACCAGACAGGTTACCTCTGTCTACTAAGCACGTGGGCACAGTGCCTGGCACACAACTGATCCTAAATAACGTTTGTCAAATATTGGATAGCTAAACATACAAGTAATTGCAATGTCAAACAAGCCAAAAGACACTCACTCCCCACAATGCTGGGCAAGTCTTCCAAATAATATCTGCCTTTTGCAGTCTTTCTGGAGCACTGTTTCTTCTACCTTTGTCTGCCTGGAAAACATTCATCCACAAAACTGCTGCTCAGAAGCCTCTACTTTGCAAAGTGTGCTTGGACACTCATGGTGGGCAAAGGCTCTCTTTGCTTTGCATTTGTATTTTCCACACTGAATCATGATCTTCTTTTGTATTCCACTTACAATTTTTCCAAGCAATGTGTTCTCCTTGAAGATATGTAAGATGAAGGACATATAGGTATATTTGTTTTTATTTTTTAAAGGTATAGACCAATCTATTTGGATACATAAATGTAAAGAATCCTAAATAAATTTTCGGGGCCTTGTTGTTGCTGAGAATGGCTGCGGTTCACTTTGGGGGAGTGTTATGGCTTGCGTTTAAATGTCCCCCAAAGTCTTATGCAGTCGTTTGGGGGCATGGGCCTTTTAAAGGTGGCTGAGTCTAGCTTTGTGACTGGCTCATTGTCTAGAGCTAGGATGGCAGTGTGAGTGCTACCCCTGCCCAGGGGTGGGTGGCCAGCTACAATATAAGGGAAGGAAGGAGACTTGCTTTTCCCTTTTTCCCTTTTCATTCTTGTCACTTGCAGCCACCATGAATGGCTGCTTCTTAACCACACCACCCTGCCTTAGAATTAGTTGAGTATGGACTGAAAACTCCAAAAACTGTAAGCTAAATAAAACCTTCCTTCCTTCAGTTTGGGCATCAAGTATTTTGTTTCAACAATGAGAGAAAAGTAACCAAGCCAGAGAGCTCGGGTCCTTATGCTGAGCATCACTTCTTGGCTCCAGCGGGGAGATGGTGTACCGCTCAGTCTCCAGGAGGAGCTTGCCATGCTGGCTTCCTGACATGAACTAGGCTGTTCTCATCGCTGGAGGAGCTCAGGACCTCATCGTTGTTAAGGATGGCTGTGGTACTTTTCAAGGAAGCACTGGTTCTTACTTTGAGGATTGTTTCCTGGCTCCTGTGCAGAACCCTCAGCCTGCTGGCACAGATCCTTCAACTTGCTGGCACAAACTTTCTAGCTTCTACCGCTGAGCTTTGGACCTTCTCAGTGCAGATTTATGAAACTTACATGAGTCCTTGTCATAAACTCTAGGTCTCCAGTTGGACTCACAGGGGGCATTGTCATGGGCTCTAGGTTTTCTGCTGGATTCATGTAGGACATTGCTGTGGGATCCAGGCCCTCAGCTGGATTCCTTGGGTCTCAGTGTGTGGACAGATATCCTGCACGTCTTGTATTTAACTCTCAAGTGACTGTTATAAATAATACTATAAATTATGTGTCCTGTATTGTCTTATTCTCCTTACAAACCGCTGACTACAACATATGGCTCCTCTTAGGTGTGTAAGAGTTTTTAACATTTAGAAATCACTCCATGTAAATTAACCAAATTTTGGTGCTAAGCAAAACCAAAAAAGGCACATGATAGAATTTAATACTGATTTGTGATCAATCCTTTAGCCATGTTGGAATGAAAGGAAATTTCCTCTCCTTAATAAAGATATCTACTCTCTGTGGGTGGATTAACTGTGCTATAGTTGATAATAGCAGAAGACTGAAGCAACATAAATGTTCAAATTCATGCAATTGGCACTGAAGAGAATATTACACATCTGTAACAAAGAATGAGGAGGCTCTGCACATTCTGATGTGCCATTGCTGCCCTAGCTTTGCTGATCATGTAACATGTGCATGGGGGGACAGCACCCTATCATTTTAACACCATTATAATAAAAAGGAAGGGTAAGATTCAAAAGTGTATTTATAAAACATATCTCAAGCAATACCCAAAATATTGATAAAATTGATTGCCTTCACAGGGAAGGGACACAGTTGCTGACGGATGAATGTACAAGGGAGACATCTACGTGTTTCCTTTTTGAATTCTTTGAAATTTGGGTATGAAAATGTACTACTCATGAGAAACGATTAGAGCTATTACTCGTGGTTGTCCACAAATTGTTCCAGTTCTATTCTGTAAGTTCAATTTAGCTGGTAAATAACAGGCAAAATACCAATAATAAGAACAACATCAGCAAAACCCTCCCTTCTAACTGCCCCAGAGGGAGTCACCACTGCAGTGCAATAGTCACTGACGCATGCGTTTGGCCGTGGGCACCCAAAGGAGCAGGATTTCTCCACTTAAGAAAGAGGTTGCCAGGCTAATGCCAGAGACCACAAGTGACAAGGGAATTTGGAATGAGAGACAATAGAAGCAAACACCATAGGACGGAAGGGTGGAGTTGTTACAAGAGGTAGATACAGTCTGTGGGAAATGAGAGACCAGTGCAGGCAGAATGACCAAGACTCAGAGGCCAGTCATTAATTTCTCTGTGGAATGTTGTGTTCCTTCTTCATGACCCCATCTGCTATACACAACTGTTCTGTATGCTTTTCCCAGGGTTGTTGGGATCAAATGAGATCAGACACCGAGGTGCTTTGGACACTCAGCACTCAATAGTCTATTGGGTTTTTTTTTTGAGATAGGAAAAAGTTCTGATTTATTGGCACATATAGTTTGTTTCCTACCCAGTCACTTATATTTTCCCCTCTTTACATTACACAAAACCTTTGGTATCATGTGTTTTCAAGATGGAATCAAAAATAAACTGATCTTTTATTATTTCAAATGTGCTGATTATGACATTTGCTTCCAACTTTTTTTATTTAGAGGAAAAAAACAAAAACAGAAAAAAGGGTAGAAATAATACAGAATTTCAAAAAAATAACAGTAAGAAATCACTAGTTGATAAATTACATATGGTTATCTTAGAAGTAGTTGTCCAAGTTACAAAATCAAAGCATAAAAACTGGGAAATCAAACAATGACAGTACAAACCATTCTGTTTCATGAACTAACAAAAACTTAGTAGTATGGTTATCTATCTTACACACTTAAACATATATACAGCTATATTCTTTAGAGCACTTTTTTCCCTTTAATTATTATATTATCTATTATATATTTTGGATCTTATTACTGTTTCAGTTTATTATTATTATTATTTATTTTATTTAAAGAAAAAACAGAAAAAAGGTAGAAATAATACATAATTTTTTTAAGAGCAGTAGGAAATCACTAGTTGATAATTACATATTTTCCTCTTAGAAGTAGTTGTTCAAGTTACAAATGTAACATATACAAAGTGGACATTCAAACAGTGAGACTGCAAAGAGTTCTGTTCAACTATCCAACAAAAGCTTAGTAATATGGTTATCAATCCTACACACTTAAACATACATGCAGTTATATACCTAGAGCACTTTCTTTTCCTCTCTTTTTTATAATAGCAATTACACATTTTGGGTTTTATTACTCCTACATTTCTTATTACTTTTTACATTAGAGCACAGTGTGATATTTATAAATATGAGTCTTGCTTATTTCACTAATGAGGAGAGTCTCAAGTTGTCTCCATTTGCCTATGAAGGCCTCAAAATCATCCTTTTTTATAGCTGAGTAATATTCCATTGTATAAAAATACCACATCTTTTTCATCCACTCTGCGTTTGATGGGCATCTTGGTTGTTTCCAAGATTTAGTTATTACAAATTGTACATCTTTTTCATCCATTCTTCAGTTGATGGGCATTTTGGTTGTTTCCAAGGTTTAGCTATCAGGGCTGGGGATTTAGCTCAGTGGCATAAGCACCTTCCTGGCAAGCACAAGGTCATGAGTTCAATCCCCGGTACTGCAAAAAAAAAAAAAAAAGATTTAGCTATCACAAATTGCACTGCTATAAACATGGGTGCATGGGTGCACATGGGTGCAATGTTGCTGTGACATGACATTTTCAAATTGCTTCCAAAAATTTTAAAAATCTTTAGATTCTTTCTTGTTTGGTTCAATTCCAAAGTAGAGATTAAGGGCCAAAGTATAGAGTAGAAAATAACATTTCATCTGGAGCCAGAGTTGGAGGTCCAGGATGGCACAAAGGTGCAAGCATCTGAGGAAGTTTGAAGAAGAAAGAGTCTGAGCTTCTGTAAGAGGATGTGAATGCACCATATTTGGATCATAAGTGAGAATGAAAACCCAGCTAACACCTGAGCCACAGACTCAAAGAGGAACACAAGTTCACGTGGCTCTGGTGATTATAGATGGATAGTAAAGTTGTTCCCGTGGCCATGCCTGGACTCAGCACCTGCAGGGAGCCTGGGGCTGACAGAGTCTGATGCTAAAATGAAGGTTCTTTCTGCTCATTTAGCCTTTTATATCTAGTTTCTGAAGCAATTAATCCTAATGAAAACTGACAGCAAGTCCATGCACAGAATCACCCAAGTTGTAGAAATCGTTGCTATGGTTTTATAGCATATGAAAAGGAATACAGTTCCAGGAAGAGCCCACCTACACATGTTCAGTGCTTCTGAAGGTCTGTTAGACCTAGCAGATGGAAGTCTGGTTAGCCACAAGGGTGCAGTCGATAGCAGAAGGTCACCAAGATTCAAGGCATATTTAGAATGCTGTCTCAGGAGAAGGTGCCTCTTGGGCATTATATACCACTGACACCACCAGCAGCAGCAGCTGTCCTGTGGTTTCAACTGAAACAAGATTGTCAAAAAATGCTTTTGTGAGTCAAAAGCTTTGCTGTTGCCTCTTGTCTTGTGTTATAGATTAAAAACTGGTGGTCAACTTAACGCCAGTAGAATTAAACCAGCATGGTGCTGAGTGTAGGTGTTCCACCTGAGGAAAGTTGCCAGCATAAATAGAGACATGGAGAAGGAGAAGGGAGGCATTGAGGCATTGTGGGTTCTCCTACGTGTTGCTGTTTGAGCCCTTAGGTTCTCCTGGAGAAACTCTGGTCTTCACATCTAGCATTGCTTCCTTGATCCAGAAGGGAAGACGTGTGCTGCTTGGTCTCCAGGATGAACTCGTCACACTGGCTTCCTGGCATGTACTCAACTGTGCTTATTGTCAGAGGAGCTTGGGGCCTCTGTGTCACTGAGGATGGCTGTCATGCTTTTCAGGACAGCCCTGATCTTTGTTTTGAGCATAACATCTCTACTCCAACGTAGAACATTCAACCTCCCAGCACAGCTCCTTCACCCTGCTGGCATAGACTTTCTAGCTTCCATCACTGACCTTTGGGCCTTCCCAGCATAGATCCATAAAGTGGACTGGTGTAAGTCCTTTTCGTGGGCTCTAGACCTCCAGCTGGACTCATGGGAGCCATTGTCATGGGCTCTGGGTCTTCATCCGGACTCATGTAGGACATTGTTGTGGGATTCAGGTCCTGGCTGAATATTCTATGTGGTGTTGTGGACAGATTTCCTGTACTTTGTGTTAACTCTGGGTGACCATCATAAAATAATATTATAAATTCCATGTCCTGATTTTAATTGTTCTTCTCACAGCCCCTGACCTCATCTTCATAGCCTGAATGCTGTCACCAGAGTCCACCACTTATTTAATTCAACTTGTGTCCCACTGTAGTTTTCATGTCTTGGGAGCCTAATCAGTTGTTCATATTTATTCTCCAAAGGCTCTGATGCCACCAACATGGGCATGACATGACAACCTCTCAGATCAGAAAACCTGTGTTTGTGGGCTGGCTCTTTTGCTTAGCTGGCAAATTTGGGCTCTCACAGGAATCTCCACAGAGATACTTTTCTGTGTTAAAGAGCTGTATTCTTGTCTCAGACACCCATACCTCTGGAAAAGTGTCACGTCTGCCTCCCTTCCTTCCCTTCTCTGTACCTACCCATCTAATCTACCATCTCCTCTGTATCTAATTTATCATTTACTACTTACTGATCATTTTTCTAAAGGTAATTTCTGGGTGAGCAGGGAAAATAGAAGACATGGTGTGTCTGAGAAAGCCTTTCAGAGTGTCCCTGCCCCTGGTCTGGCTGGTGCTTGCCCTGCTGATTTTTTTTAATACAAGGTCTCATTGTGTAGTTCAGTTGGTCTTGAACATCAGCAACCCTCTTACTCAGTCTCCCAAGTGCCCAGGTTTCAGGTGTGTGCCACCATTCTTGACTTCAGCTCTTGGTCTCTGTGATCAGGCTCCAACCTGCTTTTGTGAATGTGGTATTTCCTGGTTACAGGAAACCATGATAAGACTGTCTCAGCAGCACTGGGTGGTTGCTCTAGACAAGAGCATGGACATTTCCAGACATTATAGCCTTCTGGATGGATCCCTGGTCCTTCCTGGAACATGTCCACAGTGGCAGCCTCACCCCTGTCCAGCTTCCAGGATTTTCCCAGAATGAACACACAAACTCTAGGATGGATCATTGTCTGCTGCAGCCATGAAACTGGATTGCTGCCAGCTCTGTGTAGTGAGGGTCTCAGAACTGCCGAGGCTGGGTGACTGGGCTTGGTGGCCCAGCTTGGGGCAAGCTCGTGTGCACTGGATGGTTGGCAGAGCAGTCTTCATTGGCACATTCTGTGTGTACTAAAGCCCCTCTCTAATCCAGGGACTGTCCGAGGCCACTCTGTGCATCCCCATACAGTCACAGAAGCTCACCGGAAAGACTCAAAGCCTGAGAGCCCTCCCAGAGCTCCCCTAGAACTCATTCTGGGGGAACAAACTGACAGTGGACACTCAGAGAATGAACAGGGCTTGGCTGGAGTACTGCATTCCTTGATCCTGTTTGGAGCACCAGGGCCTACAGAGCTATGTTCTCCTGTCACCTGCCTGAAGGACAGTAGAAGGTGGGGGCAGAATAAATGCCCAAGGTCTCAGTCACTTTTCTTGTTGCTGGGGCAAAATTCCTGACATCTCTGGCTTAAAGAAGGAAAGATTCATTTTGGCCCATGTTTTTAGTTCAGAGCTGGCAGGCTCTAAGCAGACAGGCATGGCAGAAGAGTCTGCAAGAGGAATACAACTCACCTCCTGGTGAAAAGGAAGCAGAGAATGAAGAGAGGGCCCAGGGAGACGGGCACACTGACTGGGTCGTGTCCTCAGTGACTGCCTCTTTCAGCCAGATCCCATCTCCTGACAGCCAGTCATCCATAGCACCCTCTGAGTCAGTCACCTTCCAAACACATGTAGCTTTGGGCTTCTTCATTAGGGCTAAAACAGGCTGCCCTAAGCTCTCAAGGGAGCGTTATGGGCCCGGCTTAACAGATTGGGTAGAGCTGATGAGTAGCACAGGGCACCGGCGGGGAGTTCGGAGGGTGCAGGGGCAAGAAGGGACACAGTGGTGCATTGGGAGCTGGAGAACTAATCGCAGACCAGGATGCAAAGGGATCTGGGCACAGTGAGGGCCAGCAGAGGAGACAGGAGGTAAAAGTATATTGCTCATGACCAAGCGAGTAAGCTTGATATTCCTCGCAAAGGGGTGGACCTTTCCCTCTGTATTCCCTGTACCCAGAACAGCACGTATTACAAATGCTAATTATTTTGAATTAAATGCCATATAAATTCCTTAAAATCCATACTGTGTCTTACTTTGGGCTGGGACTGGCAAACCACCAGCCAAGACATGAAGGCTGGGGTAGCTGCCATCGCCCACCGCCTTCTGCCGGCTGGGGCTCTACCTGTCACAGGTACCATGCCACAACGGCTGGCAAAGACCCTGCCAAGGAGACAAGGCCATCTATAGTAGATGAGAACCACAGCCCCAGAGAAGTTATTTGTCTTAGTTTACATAGCTATATACAGATAAGGGTTGACCGTGATGTATGGGAACCCAAGATGGCCTGAGTTTCAAGGCTTTAAATTAGGCTTCAAACCACTCCTGAGATCCCTATGAGCAGAGCTCATGCCTCTGTTGTGATCGTAGCCCCAGCTGAACGGAGAGAGAAAATCTATGTTTTTGAAGAATGACCGAAGACTGAAACTAGACCCATGTCTATCACCATGCACAAAACTAAAATCTAAATGGATTAAAGACCTAAATATTAAAACAGAAACACTAAATCTACTGGAAGACAAGGTAGGTAGAAGTCTTGGAGACATAGGGGTAGGCAGAGAATTCATGAACAGAACACAAACTGCAGGGGAAACACTTCAAAGAATCAACAACTGGGATCTCACATTATTGAAAAGTTTCTGCATTTCAAAAGAAATCATCACCCGGGCGATGAAGGAAAGCCGAGGGGGAAGCTGGGAGAAAGGCTGCCATCTGTCCTCCTGCGGGAACCGCGCCCAAGCCGTGCTCCCCAGCACCTCCGTGTGCTCCTCAGCGACTCCCAGGTGGGACAGGGCCGGGCTGGGCCTCCAAAGACCCTGGGAGCTGCGCTGGGCTTGGTCCTCGGCGGGGGCGGGGTGGGAGGGGAGGGGAGGGGAGCATGCTGTGGACCACAAGGCCTTCACCAAGGAGATGGACCGGTGAGTCAGCAGCTGAATGAGTGTCAGCAGCTGAACGAGAACCAAGTGCGGACTCTGTGCGAAAAGGCTACAGAAATTTTAACAAAAGAACCAAATGTGCAAGAGCCTCCTTGTCCGGTTACCGTCTGTGGAGATGTGCACAGCCAACTCCATGACCTTAGGGAACTCTTTAGAATTGGTGGAAAATCACCAGATACAAACTGTCTATTCATGGCGACTATGTAGACAGAGGTTATTATTCTGTAGAGACTGTGACTCTTGCAGCATTAAGGGTGCGTTGTCCAGAATGCATTACCACACTGAGAGGAAATCATGAAAGCCGACAGATTACCCAAGTATGTGCTTTTTATGATGAATGTCTACAAAAATACGGAAATGCCAATGTTTGGAAATATTTTACAGATCTCTTTGATTATCTTCCACTTACAGCTTTAGTAGATGGACAGATATTCGGCCTCCATGGTGGCCTCTCTCCATCCATAGATACACTGGATCATAGAGGAGCCCTGGGTCGTTTACAAGAAGCTCCAGTGTGTGATCTCTTGTGGTCAGAGCCAGACAACCGTGGTGGATGGGGTACATCACCACATGGTGCTGGCTACACATTTGGACAAGGTATTTCCCAAACGTTTAACCATGCCAACAGTGTCACACTGGTTTCTCGTGCCCAGCAGCTTGTAATGCAGGGATACAACTAGTGCCGTGATCGGAATGTGGTCACCATATTCAGTGCACCCAATTACTGTTACCGTTGTGGAAACCAGGAAGCTATCATGGAATTGGATGATACCTTACAATATTCTTTTCTTCAGTTTTACCCCGCACCTTGCTGTGGAGAGCCCCATGTTACTTGGTGCACCCCAGACTACTTCCTGTAAATGCCTCCTGGGAAAAACTGCCTTTGTATGTGAAAGTATACCTGGGTTAAAAAAAAAATATATATATATATATATATATATATATATATATATATATATATATTTAAAAATTTAAAAATGCAGCAGTAATCTATGTTTCTGTAACAAATTGTGATCTGTCTTGGCATTAAACCACATCATGGACCAAAACTTGCTATACCCATATGAGCACTTAGCCCAATCTGAGACTGAAATTTGGTACACTGTGTTCTAGATCGGTCACTCTGACAGTTTGCCTGCTGTGTTTGTAGTAACTATTTTCCTCTGGACTGTTCCAGCAACAAAGGTAACTAATTGCTTTACTTCCTTTTGTGCTCATTTGGAAATTTTAGTTATAGCGTTTAACGAGCATGGATTAATACAGTTGGAATTTAATTTTTAAGAAAAAATTCACAAACTGACTTCCACTTAATCCATTATCCTTTATTTTATTAAAATGTATAATTAACTGAAGAAAAAATTCTTCCTGGGAGTATGTTGTCATAACATTAAAGAGATTACCCTCCATTTACATCCTGTTTTATGTTGATCTGCATATTTCTGTATATTTGTCATAACAGTGCTTGCATCTTATTTGGTGTCCTGAGCAAATAAATTTTTCATTTCAAGCAAAAAAAAAAAATAAGAAATCACCAACAAAGTGAAAAGAAAACCCACAAAATTGGAAAGAATGATATCCAGCAACCCTACAAAGGACTTATATCCAGAACATATAAAGAATTGAAAAACATCAAGCCCCCCAAATTCAAAGACCCTCTCCAAAAATGGGCATCTGAGATGAACACACAGTTCTCAGATGAAGATAGACAAATGGCAAATAAATACATGAAGAAATGTTCACCATCACTGATCATTCGAGAAATGCACATTAAAAAGCATTGAGATTTCATCTCACTCTGGAAAGAATAGCTGCCATCAAGAAATCAACTGATAACAAATGTTGGCGAGGCTGCAGGGAAAAAGGAACACTGCTCCACTGTTGGTGGGAATGTAGACTGGTGCAACCACTGAGGAAATCAATATGGAGATTTCTCAGAAGACTAGGATTGGAAGCTTCATTCAATCCAGCTATTCCCCTCCTGTGTATTTTCCCAGAAAAATTGAAAAGGTCATATCACAGTGGTATATGTGCAACCATGTTTATAGCAGCACAATTTGTAATAGCTAAATCTTGAAAACAGCCAAGATGCCCATCAACTGCAGAGTGGATGAAAAAATGTGGAATTTTTGTACAATGGAATATTACTCGGCTATAAAAAAGGATGATCTTGAAGTCTTCATAGGCAAATGGAGACAACTTGAGACTATCCTCATTAGTAAAATAAATAAGAATCATATTTATAAATATCACATTGTGCTCTAGTGTAAAAAGTAATAAGAAATGTAGGAGTAATAAAACCCAAAATGTGTAATTGCTATTGTAAAAAAGAGAGGAAAAGGAAGTGCTCTAAAGGATATAACTGCATGTATGTTTAAGTGTATAGGATTGATAACCATATTACTAAGTTTTTGTTAGATCATTGAGCAGAACTGTTTGCAGTCTCACTGTTTGAATGTCCACTTTGTTTTAATTTTGTAACTTGAACAACTATTTCTAAGATGACAGTATGTAATTTATGAACTAGTGATTTCTGAGTGTTTTTTTTTGAAATTCTGTATTATTTCTACCCTTCTTTGATTTTTTCTCTTTAAATAAAATTTTTAAAAAAAGAATGACCAAAGGAGGCAAAACGAATGATAGACGGAAGGCACTTCTGTTTGCAAGCATGTTTTGGAGGAGTCCTTTGCCTTGATGTCCACATACTTGGGATGGGTGGAGACTCAGTTTTAGAGGTCTTATCAATAAAAAGCAAAGGCCATATTTTCTCTTTCTTTTATGTTCTGTATTTGGTAGATGTGCATTAGTACCCATTAATGCTCCTGGTACCTTGAGTCACGCCACGCTTTGAAACAGCTCAAGTCTCTAAAATATAGAACTACACTGAGTCAAACCTAGTGAAAGCTTTGAGTGCTTGCTTACCTACTGGAGGAATATCTGAGACCTTTCCTGTCTGTTTTGGTGCTGTCTTTACTGCCTCCCAGAATTAAAAGATTGCAAGATTGTTTCTAACTATTTTCTGGACTTAAGTGCCACTCCAATCCCAAAAGCAATTTAAAACCTGCCTATTCAAATGTGTTTATTACAGACAAAAATTTACTTGTTATATATAGAAAAAAATGCCTCCAAAGGACAAATTTGGCAGCTTTGTTGATTACACATTGTAATGACCTTTATTATATAATTAAAAGAATTTTTAAACTGCATTTACTACTAGCATTTTTTGCATTCTGCAGTGGACATTGTAGTTTGAGTCAGAGACATAATTATGTCATTTAGATGCAAAGAGCAGCTTATGAATTATTAGTTAATATGAAATCTGTTGATTAAAGGCTAACTCACAAGTAAACATATTGTAGCTCACCGCAGATTGCTCTCTAGAAGCCTTGCTTTGTAATTTCTGTGGTCCCTTGTCCTTTGCTGGGAATAAGGAAAGACAGACATTGGCCACGTAAAACCTAAGGAACAAAAGCAGTTTATTCCAAACTCTGTCTTAATTTTTAACCACCACTGAGCTCTTTGCATTCCAGTTGCTCATAAAGTCTGTAAAGCACATGGACTGTTGAAGAAGGATGTGGAAATCAAGTCAGTCTCATTGTACATTTTCTTTTTTTAATGCTAAGGATGAGACCTAGGATCTTGCACCTGCTAGGAAAGTGCTTTCCTACTGAGCTAGGTCCCCAGGCCTCTTTATTTTTTCTTAAATTCCAGAATGGAGGATTGAACTCAGAAAGCAGCCCTAGAAAATGAATGGCAGAGGTCCCTACTGTGTCTGGCTGGTTCCTGGGAGGAAGATCCCTGGTACCCCAGCCAGGCCGCTGTTAGTGAGGGCTCAGTTGCTAAGGGGAAGCTGCCTCCCCTTCTGCCTCAGGCCATTTTCTCTGTCTGATCCTTTGGGTCTGCCTTGTACCCTGGGTCCTGGCTGTGGCTGCTGCAGGCCAGACCCTGGCTGTCCCCACACAGGCTGTGAACCTCTCATCTCACACCATGCACAGCACAGACTGACCCTCCTCTTCCTGCAGCCAGCTGGCAAAACGCTGGAGGACTCCTTCTAATTGCACTCTATTTTAGGCCACAAAATTGTTCTCCTTTATACTCCAGGTTCCCACAGCTCCTCTTCTATGCTGTCTTGGAGTTAGCACCCTTTTTGTAGGGCTCTTGAATCATATTTATAGATTACTCTTCATTTTTGCCAGTTATTTTTATGGAAGTCTTTCTAAAATCTGCAATAGAAAGTCTGTAAATCCCTACCTGAATATTTTACTCATTTACCATGGATTAGCTTTGTCTATGTCTAAGCCTGGCAGCTTCTTTTCTAACCTGAGGTCTCTGTCTTAAATCTGTTCTCTCTCTGTCTCTCTCTGTCTCTCTGTCTCTCTCTCTGTCTCTCTTTCTGTGTGTGTGTGTGTGTGTGTGTGTGGTAAGTGTGTGTGACTTGCTTTCCTTACTGGAGCCACCTTCTGTTGTTTGTAAGGCACATACTGAGAACAATTATTGGGCTTTCTGCACTGCTGTTTCACAAATTCACACACACACCCCACCTGCACACATATGCTTTAACAATATTTTCACAGAATTTTGCTTTCTATTTTGTATGTATTTAATAAAGTCTATCAGCCCATTTGGTTCTCCATTTCCATCTGAGCAAAGAAAATAAAGTTATTCTGATTTTATTCCAAGGTATGTATACCACAGAAATGATAAGGGAATTGCCCTGGATCTTATAGCTGGTCACTCTCCAAGTTCAAGAACAGACCTTTGCCTTTAAATTCTGCTTACCATTCTCAACACACATAAATTCCATGAGCCTCCTTCCTTGTCACGTATCCACCTGTGAAGGAGAACATGTGAAAAGGCCTAGCTACCCCCTGCAACTTTGTTGAACTCCTAGTACTTCTCCAGTGTGGTTAGTCCATTGTTTCTTCAAGATAAAGACTTCTTATGGGTGCTTAAAGTACAAATGTCTACAACTAATGCCACATCATAAGATATAGTCCCATATCCACAATGATTGAGGTTACTATTCATGGCTTTTTTTTTCTAAGAGAAGAGTTTTCTAGAATTGAAGAAGGCATCATTGTCTTGGGTCTTTTAGGATGGTTCCTTGTGGTACAGACAAAGCTTCTAACTGATTAGCAGGGGCTATGAAGTTCTAGGCTGATGTAAACTAGCACAGAGCTAACTGACTTGCTCTTATATGCCTTTGTTGGTAAGGAAGGCTCTGTCTGAGACTGAGCAACAGATCCAGCAGCCAGCCAACCTTTGTGCTAGCTGTAGTTATGTGTGATGACTGCCCTTCATGTCCTCCCTTCACTTTCAGACAAAATGTCTCTCATTGAGAGGAAAAGACCTCCTCGTTAAAGCTGGAAATCAGATCATTCTGCCTGACTTCCAGAAAACAACGCGCTCCATCCACTCAGTGTGGTCTCGTGTGGTGATCAAGTCACTGTAGTAATGGGACTCTTCCTTCAAAGGTAATTCTTACCTCTTACGTGCTGGTTTTTACCCACTGCCACATTACAGATTCTTCTGCTGACGCTTCACTTAGGCACACTGGCTAGGCCTACCACTTCTTTGTAGACCATGACTTTTTACCTCTCTACTTCTTGATTCTTTCCTCTCCTTCCTTCCCTAGCTATGGTCTACCCACGATGGGAAAGTCAAAGTGTCTCAGTCCAAACACTTGCATAAAATTTTTAAAAATTTCAACAAGACATTTCATCAACAGACCTGACAATAAATATGGCGATGTCCTCTGCTCTTAGTTCTATTTAACACCAACCTCACAAGAAATATTTTAAAGTATCTTTCTCTTTGTCCACAATTGGACAAATTCCAAAACTCGGGCTGGCCCCATTCCCTGTCACCTCCCGTGTAATAGCCTCGCCTCATTCTGAACTACTTGTGCAGTTCTGACTCCCATCCAGGAATAGGCACACAGCTGCACCTAACCTGAGAACTGGGGATCCGCTCCAGGGCTGAAGTAGTTAGGAAGAGCTAAGCTGTTAAAAGGCTTCAGAGAAAATTCAGTGGTGCCAAGAATGCAGGCATTTTCATGTCTCCAGCCAGGGAAATGTCTCGAGTCTGTGGCTGACTCTCAGTGTTCAGGACTCCAAGCTGACTGACTCTGCTATCCTGACTCTCAGGTCAGAGTGGCCTGTGCCTTTTCCACTAGAAAGAAGGACCTAGGAAAACAAGCATGGGACTGGTGCAGAATGGCCATAAGCCTCTACCCTTGAAGTGTCTCACATCACTTCCCAACAATCCTATTTTCTTCAGTCACATCTCTAACTGGAAAGGAGGTGGGGTAGCCAAAGGGAAACCGGGTTTAACAGACAGCTAGCAACCTCTGCCATAAGGTTGCTCCTACCTCTCCCTACTATTATTCAACACACAGCCGCTAGCTTAATCAGACAAAACTTGGTTCTTGTCTGTCATAGAGACTGATTTACACACACACACACACACACACACACACTTGCACATGCATAATAAACACACACTGCAAATTATATTTGAGACATGAACCCAGGGAAGAAATAACATCAGGTCTCAGTAGCAGCAAGGTATGAAGGAGATAAATTTCCTAAGACTTTTCAAATACTTCTCCCATTGATTATGATGTTGAGAGAGAAATTCAGCAAAGAAGACTTGAGACGTGGGCAAATGCATTGGTTCATCAGTCATCAACATATCCATCAATCCATTCATTAATTAAATTAATTTCTTTTGACTGTCAGTAATGCAAATAAGCAGCCAGAACACAAATGATCTTGGCCAGAGTTCAGGGCTCATGTTAAAGGTATAACATGAAGAAGCTTGTAAGTCTGATGGAATAGGGAGAACGGATAAAAGGCTGGGCTCTGCTATGGAAATCAGTCTCTATGACAGACAAGAACCCAGTTTTGTCTGATTAAGCTAGTGGCTGTGTGTTGAATAACAGTAGGGAGAGGTAAGAAGAATTTTGACAAGATGGAAGACAATTGTCAAAAACAGTTAGAAACAAATGAACCCTGGATTGAGAGAAGGACTGAAGAAATTTAACCAAAGATGCTAATAGCAAAGAAAATAAGCAGGACACAGTGACTGATTAGGTTGACACACAAAGAAAAGTGGTTTTCTGAGTCCAGAGTCTCTGGTACCATTGATGAATGAAAAATTGAGAGACAATGAATGTGTGGTAATATTTATCCTTTCATATCTGAGTAGAGCTATCTCATGGATAGCTGGAGAGGATGAATAATTAGGACCAGCAGTGAGAGGCGTGAGAGAGACATACATCTGAGCACTGTTGGCGTCGGTGTTGAGCACTGCATCAAGGGTGGCTACAGCAAAAGAATTAAAATGGCAGAGCAGAAGTTGGCAACAAATCACAGTCTCTCCAGGACCTGTAATTGTGACTTTGGGAGGCAATTATGGAGGGGAAAGAAATTAGGGAATTATGGAAGAGCAGAATAAAAGCTAGAAATCATGGAGAAGAAGAAGACAAAGTAGAGAAAAGCACGAAGCAGTCTAGAACGCTGGCCCCAGCTCCTGAAAGATAGGAATCTGACTCGGCAAGAACAAGTGGTGAGGCCGGGTGTGGTGGCTCACACCTGTAATCTCAGCACTCAGGAAGCTGAGGCAGGAGGATCATTGTGAGTTCGAGCCCAGCCTGGGCTACAAAGTGAGCTCAAGGCCAGCCTGAACTGCACAGAGAGACCCTGTCTCAAAAAGACAAAAACGAAAAAAAAAAAAAAAAGAACGAGTAGTGATAGAAATCAAGCCCTCATAAAGAAACCTGGACATTGGGAAGGCCCTCAGATCAATGCAGAAGTGATGTCTGGCCCAAGAAATACACAAATCTAAGTATAGAAACACAAAAGTTGTGGAAAAAACAAAATAATATGATTCCTCCAAATGTTCATAATTAACCGGCAACTTCATGCCGTGACATCAAAGGGGATGAAACGTCGAAGAATCCAAATGCTGATCGTTAATGACTTAGGAGAGGGTATGTGCAAACAGCTGGATGAATGAAGGAAGGTAATGAAAGCTACGAAGGAGTAATTTAACAGGGAGATTCTGAAGAAAAAACAAACAAACATTCTGGGAATGTGAAACACACTAAATCAAAACCCAGTGAAAAGCCTCACAAACAGACAGGATGGAGTGGAAGACAAAGTTTCAATGACTGATGATACAATTAGGGGGTTATTACATGCAGACATTGGTAAAGAAAAACCCAAGAAATTATGAATTAACCATCCAAAAACTTCAGAGTAATGGCATAGAAAACATATTTAATAAAATAATAACAGAAAACTTCTTAAGAAAGATATGCACATCCATATATAAGAGGGATTTAGAACTCTAAACAAACAAGACCAGTAATAACCTCCCTATGTCACATTATAGTTAAAACATTGATAGTATGTAACAAGGAAAGAATATTAAAAGCTGCAAGAGAGCAATGCCAAGTCAGTATAGAGGTAAACCCATTACAATAACTGCATACTTCCCTAAAAACCCTAAAGACTAGGAGGTCATGGAATGATGTACTTCAAGCCCCAAAAGAAAGTAACAGCCAAGCTAGATTACTATATCTAGCAAAGCTATCCTAGGAGATTATCTATTTCTGCTGATTGAACTGAATGAGAAATACTTTCCATGACATGTGTCAACCAAAGAAATGTATGACAAGAACTGCAGAAAAAGCAAGGTAGCTAACACAGAGAAGAGAAAGAATAAATAAGCTATCAAACACAAGAAAAATAAAAAATTGGAAGAACATCAAAATGGTAAGAATTAGTACATACTTCTTAAAATAATACTCTTAACTATAAATGGTTTTAATCATACAATTAAAAATACAGACCCAATATTTTGCTACTTACAAGAAACACATCACTAGCAAAGATACACAAACTGAAGTAAAAGGCTAGAAAACACTTTTTTTTTTTGTTGGTAGCAGAGGTCGAACTCACGACCATATAACACTATTCTATGCTACTGAAACCGCATGGCAGGTTTAGGTCTCCCACCCAGCAATATGGCACACAGATGCAAAATAAAGTCAAAGAGAGAATATTCTGCAGTTGAGGAGCTCTGGGATGACCAATATTTTCTATGGAACAAAAGGCCATGAGTCCAAAAGCTCATGGCTTTTGTTGCTATCAGTCGGGCTGGGGATCATGGCAGAATTCTAGGGAAAAGAAACCTTACAGATACTGGCTGTGAGAAGAGACAGAGCAACTTTGTACCAAGCACAAAGGCTCTCCAGTGAGCAATAAAAAGGATACTTTGATGTATGCAAGATTGGTACCTTTACTGCCAGAAAGATATAATTCTTTCTGAGCCCCATGGCCTCAGATGAGATTTTATCCCATGTCTTAGCCCTGAAATTTCACAGGCTCCTGCTCAGCCCCCATGTCAGCCATCAGTGTGTGTGGGGGGAGACTCTCACTCACATGTTGTAATGAGACAAGTTGGCATCTTGACCAGACTCTATCACTTTCTTTTATCCCATTAAGGGAGCATCTGTTTCAGTATAGCCAGCTCTGCATAGATCAGTGAATAGGTTGAAGGAGAGGTCAGGGAAAGATCAAGTCAAGGGGCTTCATGTCTCAGGAGAGTGCAGCTTGGTGGTATCCCACACTCTGCAAACAGAACACAAAAGCCAGCAGAAATAGATAATCTCCTATCTGACAAGTCAGACTTTAAGACAACATTAGTCAGATGAAATGAACAAGACCACTACATATTAGTAAAACAAACAATCCATCAAGAAGATATATGTTCTTATAAATACATAATAAGTACACCCAGTTTCATAAAACAAGCACTACTCAACATAAAGGGACTTACAGGGCCAGTACAATAACAGTGGATGACTTCAGTACTCCACTCTTACATGTAGGTAAGTCATCTAGATTAAAAAAAAAAGTTGACAAAGAATCATAGGAGATAAACTATACTATCAATCAAATGGAGTTAGCAGACATCTTCATAAATTTCATCCAACAATTAACAAAATATACATTCTTCTCATCAGCTCAAAAATATCCTGCTAATTGCTATTTGAGGTAATAAGGTAAGCCTCAAACACAAAAAAGACTGAAATAATTTTCTGTATCTTATAAGATTGTAAGGGAATGAAACTAGAAATCAACAGCAAGAGAAACCACATAAATTATACAAATGCATGGAGATTAAACAATCCACTCTGGCCAATCAGTGTGTCATTTAAAAAAATCAAGGAAGAAACTTAAAAATTCTTAGAATTAAATGAAAATGGAAAAATGGTATACATGAATCTCTGGGACACAGGAAAAGCTATTATTCTAAGAGAGTTGCTTAAAAAATCAAGGAAATCTATATTAAAAAATCAAGGAAATCTCAAATAAACAACTTAATGATGCAACCCGAGTTCTTAGAAAAAAAAAAAAGAAAAACTAAACTTAAGAGAAAGAAAGAAATAATAAAGAGATGGAAAGAAATAATAAAGAGAAAGAAAGAAATAATAATGAGATGGAGATCAACAGAATCATATACAGAATCAGTGAAACAGAGTAGTTCTTTATAAATAACATTGATAAACCCCTTGCAAGCCAAAAGAAAGAAAATACAATGAGAGAGGAAAAGAGAAATGTTACAACAACCCACTTAAACCCAGAGGATTGATAGGGACCCTTTTGAAAACATATCCCAGTAAATTGGAAAACAGAAAAAAAGATAAATTTCTAAACACATAGGACCAAAACCGAACTGAGAAGACAAAAAACAAACAAACAAACAAACAAACAAATAACCCCAAATGGGTCAATAGCAAGAAACTTATTGAAGTAGCAATTAAAGCTGTTCCCCCAAAAGTTCAGAACTAAATATCTTTACTGTTGGATTTTTCCATTTAAATACAATCTAATACCCATGTGCCTCGAATTAGCTCCTGAAATAAAGAGAAAATGGGCACTTTACAAATTCATTCTACAAGGACATCAAAACTGAGATTAAAACTGGATGGGGACAGAACAACAACAGCAAAAAGCTAAATACTAATATCTTTTATAAACACAGATACAAAAATCCTCCAAAAAATGCAAATGAATTCAACATCACATTACAAGAGCTGACATCATGATCAAGTTGGTTCCATTCCAGGGATACAAGGGTGGCTCAACATATACAAATAAGCAAATGGAATGCACCACATATGTGACACTATTGAAACATACATGAATGTTTAAATGAAAGTATTTATTACACTAAAAGCGCAAGTCCTAGAGATGAAACCAAAATATTTGCAATGCTGATAAACAAATTCAGCAAAGTAGCAGGACATAAAATCAACATGAAAACATCAATAACATTTTTATACATCAATAAGGACTAGCTGAGAAAGAAACCCAGAAAATAATTGTATTCAAAATAGCTGTGAAAAGAAAAATGCCTAGGAATCCACCTAGCTGAAGAAATGAAAGAATTCTACAATGAAAATTCTAGAACCCTGAAGAAGGAAGTTGAAGAAGACACTGGGAGATGGAAAGACCTCCCGTGTTCACGGATTAGCAGAATTAACATTGTTAACATGGTCCTGCTACCAAAAGCTTTCTACAGATTCATTTCACTCCTCATCAAAATACTGAAAGTCTCTACACAACTAGAACAAACAATTCTAACATGTATATGAAGCGCTAAAGACCCAGAATACCAAAGCAATCCTAAGTGAAAGGAAGATGGCTGGAGGCATCACAATATTTGATTTCAAAACATACTAAAAATTTATAGTAATAAAAGGCATAGTTACTGCCACAGAAATAGTCACACAAACCGACGGAGCAGAACAGAGAACACTGAAATGAATCTATGCAACTACGACCATCTGATTATGGACAAAGGAGCCCAAAATACACACTACAGGAAAGACTAGTCACTGGGTCCAATGGTACGGAAAAATGGGACAGACACTTTTAGAAGGTTGAAGCCAGATCCTTTTTAGTCACCCTATGCCAGAAAACCAATTTGAGATGGACAAACGAACTAGGTACAAGATGTGCCATTTTGGTGGTAGCCTGGCTGCCGGAGAGGCTCCTGATCACACTGGGAAGAAGATTGCAAGCCAGGACTTCAGATAAACTGAAAGCTGGAAAGCGCTGAAGGACACAACAACTGAAGGCCTTTGAGAATTTGAAAACAAACGTGTCACTCTGATTAGGGACCTGAAGAGCACCGATGGGACTGCGGCCCAGAGCAGCATCTGGGAGCCCTTGCTCCCAGACTCTGGATGTGGGGGGTTAACTGGTGGTCTTGTAACACCCAGCTGAACCGAATGAGTGTGGTTCTGGGTATGGAAGACCCACCTGAGGATTGTTGCCAACAGCGGAAAACAAACTGTGGTGGGGTGTGCTGTTGATTCTCCTGGAGAAGCTTGTCACCCTGGTTTTCCTGATATGATCTCAGCTGTTCTCATCATTAGAGGAGATCAGGTCCTCGCTGTCACTGAGGATAGCTGCGGTTCTTTTGAGGGTGCTGTGGTCCTTACCTTCAGCATTGCGTCCTGGCTCCACTGCACATTCCTCAGTCTGATAGTACAGATCTTCGTTACTATGGTGCAGACTTTCTGGCTCCCACCACTGACCTTTTGGCCTTCCCAGTGCAAAGCCTTGATATGGACTTGTATGAGACACTGTCAGGAGCTTTAGGCCTCCAACTGGACTAGTGCTGGACATTGCTGTGGGATCCAGGCCTTCAGCTGGATTCTTTGGGTCTCTAGTGCATGGACAGATTTGCCTCACTCTTTTACATTTACTCTTTGGATAAATCTTGTAAAGTAATCCTCTAAACTGTGTGTCCTGTATTAAATACATTCCTTTGTAAATACTGACTGTAACAGCTGAGAAAGGGTAAACTGACCCAGAAATAATCATCCCCCCCCCAGGTGGGCTATGCCAACGGGACACCTTGCATGCTGCCCATGGCTGTGTTAGGGGTCCAGAGGGGAGATCCAACATCCCCACAGGGGAGTACTGAGAGCAGGGAGCCCTGGGATGTTATCAGGTTCACAGGTTTAACAACAGCACTCACAACACAGCAAGCCAAAAAGGCTTGGCAGAAGACAGAGAGTGGTAGCCAGGTCAGAGGGCATATAGCAGTTCACTAAGCGAAGGACTTCTGGAAGGAAAACAGGCAGCCATGGGATTTGCCCTGCAATGAAAAGAGGTGCAGTGATTGCTGCCTGCTGAGCGTCCATGGAGAACCTGGTGCTGGGCCAATTTTATTGCACAGTTCCCTCCTGAGATTAATGAAAGCAGTTGAAACCTGGGACAGAGGCACAACCAGGGGCCTGTGCCAGAAAGACACAGGATCAGTGGGCCTCCTTCTCAGTGGTAGGAGATTAACTCACCCAGGTGGGGCACCTTGGAGACCTGCAGTTGAACTCAGATTGCAGAGTAAATGGGACAGTGGGGAAACTGGTTTTATGCTCTTGCAAATGTGAGAGAGTCTGTGTGTGTGTGTGTGTAGGTGTGGTTATTTCACTTCTATTTTTCATTATATTTTTCTTAAATTTTTAAAATTATTTTTCTTTCTTCACTTTTTCCTTTTATTTTCCTTTTCTTTTCTCACTCTTTCTTATCCCCTTGTCTGCCCTCTCCTCCTTTATATTTCTCATTTAGCATACATACAGGAAGTGCCTAACAAAAAAGAATAAGACTTAACTAGTTTTTAAAATAGTACTCTTCAAGGGCACATCCGGGTAGCCCTTAACAAAATTTTGTGTAGAACATCCAAACATAATCCACCAACATATTAACAGTTATGATGCCCTCACAGTTTCTGTCGGTCCCTAATTATCTTCCTTCTCTTCACATTGCTTCCACTCCACACTTCTCTCGAATCCTGTCAATACTAGTCCTTTATTATCTCTATAAAGGTGATTTCAATAGAGATCTGCATTGGTTATTTATATTTTTGAACTCCTCCTCTTCTTTCTGACGTGCCACCTTCCTTTTCTTCTCCTTTTCCTTTCCCCCTACTCCCTCCATATCCTGGTCTGTGATAGCAGTATAGGTCAGTTTGTAAGGTACATTGATAAAGGGGAAACTGTTAAAACAAGCTTCAATGTACATGATTGTTATATTGTTGTGTCTTGGTTACTTCTCTCCTTGCTGATACATAACACCTGACACCCATAAGAAAAGGAGGAAAAGTTTATTTCACCTCAGAGTTTGTAGAGATTACATTCCATAGTCCACTCAAAGGTAGGCATGGCAGAGAGGCTCGGTAGGGGAGAAATGATTCATGGGAGGACAGGAAGAAGTAGCAGCAGCAAGCAACCTTCCACCCACCTCCCATCTTTCCCTTTTATCCCATCCAGACTACAAGCCTTTTGGTTGGTGCCATCCACACAAAGGATGGGCTTCTGTCTTCAGGAAATCCATTCACCACACACAGAATGGTGACCCTTTCACTCACTGGACTAATCCAGTATCTAACATGTCCTTAATCTCAGTATCTAGATTCGAACCATAACAGGTTGGGTCTGATGACACTTTTATAACCTGTGGGAATTCTCCCCTTAAAGCACAGCAAGTGAGTCCAACCCTATTAAACTGAGAAGGTTAAGGAGATAATACCAAGAAGCAAAAAAAAAAAAAGTCAGTAATATATCACTGGAAAAAGACATTAGCTAAAGGTATCTCCACACAAACCACAGACTCCTCCAATTCTAATTGATCCCCAACCCTCAGCACAAAGAAACAAAGAGGAAAAAGAAGAAAAATGAGAGGAGGAAGAAGAGGAGGAGGTATGAGAAAACCAGGTGACAAAAAAGACTCCCAAAACTCACAGCTTCTCAAACAAAACCAGATAGAAGGGGAACTGATGGAGATCAAATTAAATACCAAGCAACTGAACTTCCTCAAATAATCAAAGAAGAAACTCAGCAAGCACCAAGATGATATAACTAAACATATAGTGGACTTATTAACAAATTGATCACGCAGCTTAAAGAGGATCAAAAATTTTTTTTGAAGAGCTAACCAAAAGGATTCAAACTATGAATGACAAATTTAGCAAAGAATTACAGACCACAAAAAGATGCCAACAGAAATCTGGGAAATAAAGAGAGTTTTGTTGAAATCATGGGCAGCAGAAGTGACTGACCATATGACAATAAAATATCAGAACTCAAAGATAGGTCTAATGCATGTGACTGTATATTCAGAGATATCTTACCAACAACAGGACAGTAAGGTAAATTGATCCAGTGTTCGCTAGATGATACAAAGAAGGCAAAAGACTAATTCAAATTGGAAAATATCAGAAGAGAGCATGCATGTAATTAAAAAAATGTGCTAGCAGAAATCATAGCAGAAGACTTTCCAAGTATAGATAAAGAATTCAATAAGTGGGTAAACTATATGTAGAGACCCAAATAAACATGACCAGAGATCTTCTCCATGACACATCATAGTCAAAATCCCAGAACTCCAACACAAGGGCAGAATCCTAAAAACTGTAAGAAAACAATCCCAAAACAACAAATCACTTATAAAGGTAAACTCGTTAGGATTATGGCAGATTTCTCCATGAAAATGACTTCAATTCCCCCATCCAAAGACAAAGATTGACAGAGTGGACCAAAAAGGAAAACCTAAATGTATACTTCATACAAGAGACACATTTAACCCAAACAGAAATTCATGGATTTAAAAAAATGAAAGGATGGAAAACAATATTCTGTATACCAGTAGTCTGTAAGCTAATAAGAGTAGCTATTCTGTTTTCACACAGAGTGGATTTCTAGACGAAACTGATCAAAAGAGGTACAGAACGTCACTACATACTAGTTAAGGGAAAAATTAGAAAGAGATAACAGTTGCAAATATACACAAACCAAATATCTGAGAATCCTATTTCATAAAACAAAAACTACTGAACCTAAAAGATCAATAAACACAATTACTGGGGGATCTAAACACCCTACTTTCCCAAATAAATGGAGCAATTAGCAAAAAGTCTGAACAAAGAGTTGAATCCTACCTTTGAACAAATAAACTTAATATGGGCAGTATTCTACCCTACTACAAAAGCATACACATTATTCTCAACAGCACACAGAATTTTCTCCAAAATGGATCACATATTAGCCCATAAAACTTGCTTAAGTAAATACAAAAGAATCAAAGTTATTAGCTCATAGGCACTGAAACTAGAAATCGATGGCAAAAGAAACAACAGAAATTTTGCAAACACCCAGAGATTAAGTAACACACACTAGAATAATCAATGTGTCACAGAAGAAATCAAAGAAGAAACTGAATGCCTGCTTTAGAAAAATAAAACAATCCCAAAAAAGTAACCTAATGTTACACCATAAGATCATAGAAAAACAAGAAGTGTCCAAACTTGAAACTAGCACAAGGAAGGAAACTAAAAAGATGCGAGCTAAAATTAGTGCAATTAAGATAAAAAATACAAAAAAATCAATTAATCAAAGATTTTCTTAAAGTGGCAGCCCACAAAATAGGAGAAGGTCTTTGCCAACTGCTCTTCTGACAGAGGATTAATATTTGGAATACATAAGAACTAAAACAGAAGTGTTAGCACCAAAACATTAAATAGCTCCATCAACAAATGAACAAATGAATTGAACAATAAAAATATCAAAAGTGATCAATGTCTTTTACCCATTAAGGGAAATAAAAATCAAAAGTACACCTAGATTCCTTCTCATCCCCGTCAAAATGGATGACACCAAAAATGCAGAAAACAATAAATGCTGACAAGAATGTGGGGCAAAAGCAACTCTTCTACATTTCTAGTGGGAATGTAAATTGGTACAGCCACTATGGAAAATCAGTAAAAAAGAAAAAGACATAAAAATAGGGCACTTGATCTAGCTATACCACTTCTTGGCATATACCCCAACAAACTAAAGTCAGAGTACTGTAGGAATACCTGCATGCCTATGTTTACTGGGTCACCATTTACAGCAGCCAAGGTGTGGAACCAGCCTAGGTACCCATCAGTGAATGAAGAGGTAGAGGGAATATGGCGCATATCACAATAGAGAATTATTCAGCTGGAAAGAAGAGTAAACTTTTGTCATCTGCTCCAAGTTGAGCAAAATGATGTAGACTCAGAAGGGCAAATATCACAGGTTCTTGCTAATATATGTAATCAAAAAAATCACAGGAAATTAGAAAAGAGACTATAATTAGGCAAAAGGAAAAGAGTAATAGGGAAGTGAGGTGGTTATAGGTGATAAATATGGTAAAAATTCATCTACACTTAGACTTCCAATATTTTGTAAAATTAGTAGACACTAACTCTAAAAGGAAAAAAGTCAAAAGAATCAACATAGAGACAAACAAACTTGTTATCTTAGGATAAAGCCAGGTGTGATTTTTTTCCTGTTAATACCTCGCTAAGATGATGTCGCCTGGGGAATCCTTACTTCTGGAAACTAGGGAGAAGCAGAATCAGTAACACATTCCATTTTTTACCATCTCTGTTACATGTGAGCACAATGGCTTTTTAATTGAACATGTCCATTTTTCTAAATTCTGTGAGAAAAGTCCAAGGGAGACAAGGCATAGCGAAGTGAAGTCATTTGCTTTTAGGAGCATGAGTTAATGGCCAGAGTAGTAATGTTACTTGAGAGACCATATCCATTAGGACAGTATTCCCTGAGTCTCAGAACTGATGATCTATGGTCTCATTAAAGCAAAAGTATTATGCTTCTAGACAAAAAGCTTGTCACTGGATTTCCTGGCATCTTAAATATTATTTTAATATCAAAATGTTATCCCTATTATTGAGAAATCCATTCTTTGTGTATAATATCAACTGTCTGAATCCTGAAAGCTAGTCCCAAGAAACTTTTGATGTAACTGGATTCGATATTGTAGTCACTGGCCAGGCTTGAGTTCATTTCATCTCTGAAATCTAATGGCCTAATGTAATAAAATTGTAAGAGTCTAACCTGCTCAACACTTAATCAGCTTAGTCTAAGAGAGTTAAATCAAAGCCCTAGGTGAGCACATTTCATTGCCCAGATGAAATCTCACCCTGGCAGACAATATTATTATTTGGTTACTTATTATTTGGGAGGCTGAAATGTTGGGAGGGGATTGCATGAATTTTAAAAGATATGTGAGGAGCCTAGTAGGATGCAGGCAGTTCTGTGGAATTACCAGAGAGGCATCATGTAGGGAGCAGGGTTTTGGGCTATAGACAGATATCTGAGATCCCATTCAACTCTGCCACTCATTAATGAGTTTCTGAGTATCATATTTATTGTCAACTGAAGTGAATTAATTGAATTTAAGTGAATCAAATTGGAATAAAAGAACATTATGAAATTATTGTAACGATTCATAGAGATTATACACACAGAGACACACATGTGTGTATTCTTGCAATGTGTTTGAATATATGCTTATATGTATGTGCATTCTAAAAATGTCCACCACAAAAGTGCAGGCTATTTTTGTTATTAGTATGACATTATTGTATTAATTATTGCATGTATTAAAATATTATACATATTTACTATGATTATATATGCAAATAATTTATTATTTCTTATTGTGAAATTGTATATGTAGTGATTACTTATTTTTAAAAGCCATCAGAAGGCCCAAAGAATGTAGAAAAACCTCCTAGCCCAGTGCAGGGTTCCACTTGCTCTACCTGGGTCCTGACAGACTTCAGAAAGCAAGAGATCCATGTGATGCACCCCCTTTCTTAGAGATTCAATGCAAAGAATATGGTTATACTGATGGTCTGAAGGGGGAATTTATTGAATACAAATCTAAGAAGACTTTTGGGGACAGCTGACTTCATGCTTTATTCCAAATGTGGAATATAGGTTGTCTTGCACTAGCCTGGAATGAATCTAAAACTGGGAGAATCCCAGAGGTTCCTTTGCTCCCTGTGGTGTGGAGAAAGCTGCTTATCATCAGCCTGAGGATACAAACTTTTTTCGCATTCCTTTTTGACAACAGTAGATTTCTAAACTAAATATTCTACAAATATGGGATCTATTAATCCAAGAGGCCTCTTCAGGAAGACACAACATTCATTCATCCATCCATCCATTCATTCATTCATTCATTCATGAGCTGCATAATTGAGCTTTGATGCCCTTCCCTGTGACAGGTACCAAAACTTCAGAGATGAGATGTGGCATCTGCTGGGCCCCTAGGAGCCTCAGCTGTGGGGCCCTCAGGACCCAGACAACAAGGAGTAAGGCAGAGGCCCATAAATGGCAGCCCGCCCAGCCCTGGAAGGCTGGGGACACTGATAGCTGGCATGTCAATTTTTCCAGACTTTCCCTAAGATTACTTCACCTCTTGCAGCAATCCCTTTCCACCTCTATATCCTAGTGTTCGCTTTGGCCCAGGAGCTATTTTAAACTGTTAACAGCAGATTATTTATAAGCATCCTTTGTCTTTTCTGAAAGAAGAACTGTTCAGTATTGAAAAAAAGAAACAGTAGTGGCCTCTGTATTAGTCTCTGGATCTGCAAGTCCTAGGAAGCTTTGGTTATGTCTGCCTGCATCCCTCATAACACCCAGCTTCTGCAACTGGACTCCTCCTGTCAGCACTCTTCAAGTCCTGGTAGGCAGTCAGGGTCCATTAAAGTTGCTGTCCAAGTGAAAGTCACCATCCAGTGCTTTGCAGTGTAACTTGTGCCACTGCGCCTGGCCACCTTTGACTGAGGCAAGGAGACCATTTTAATCACCTTCCTTATTGCTGAGACACAACATCTGACACCCACAGCTTAAAGGAGGAAGGGTTTATTTTGGCTCGCAGTTTTAGAAATTTCAGTTCATATTCAGTAAGCTTAAACACAGAAATAGCAGAGTGAAATGGTTGAGTAGAAGGGAGCTATTCAGGTCATAGAGGCCAGAAAGCTGAGAAAGAGGGGAGGCCAAAGGGTTATCCCTTCCAGATCGCACCCCAGTGGACTGCCTCTAATTAGGCCTGACTGCCTCCTACACAGCACATTTAGCAAATTCAATATAGTGCCCCATGACCCACCCACCATCAAAACACGGAAAGCTTTCACTATTATAGAGAGGTTAGGTTCGCTTAGAAATAGTGCAGAAATAAGAAAATATTTGAGTCTCTTTTCAATTACACAGAACTTTTTTTTTTTACCTTTTTTGTCTTCATCTATGGTCTACATGCAAGAGTCAGACTCGGATTTGCATCCATGTGTATATCTGGGGCTGTAGGCAAATGCTGCACAAATTTTATCTCCACCTATGACCCAGGATAATAATGGCTAAGACTCACTGAGCCCTCACCAAACCTCTGGAAACATTCTAAGGGCTTTGTATATATTGTCTAATTTAATGAAAACATCTTCATAAAGTGTTGTTACCACTTGTTTTCATAAACAGTAACCAAGGTTTGAACCTTAGGATGAAGGTCAACCCAACATTATCCAGCAATTAATTACAAAAGCAAGAATTCAAGTTCTTTTGATTCAGACACCCACAAACACTATGAATTCTACATTGATGTGTTACAGCTTCCATTCAAAATCAATATCTCATCTAAGGTAACAGATTCTTATTCTGACTTTTCTCATTTCAACTTTGTTATTTCTGGTGCTCAAATTTTTCTAGAATGTTCGGTTCAGTGAACAGGTTGCAACATTGCTTTATGATACTATTTGTGACAAAACACTGTAGAATAGATTCAATAGAAATATCATTGTATTTGAACATTACATTTTTATGTTAACACTAATAAATATTTTTTTCCATCCTTCAAAAAAGACTTGAATCTATTGGACATTTTTTCTCTATTACTAGATATAGTCAACATAAGTTTCATGGATTTAATGTGGTATACCTCTGTCCTATTCTTAATATATGTTAGCAACAGCACTTATTGAGCCATTTTGCAACCCAGTTTTGCATGTGAGCATCCACTTGGCCAAAACACCAATAGTAGTAATGGGAGATTCTAAATGATGGATTAAAATAATCTAATCATTTGTCTGGGCTGTTTTCCCATAAAGAACAGGTGTTGCAAAGCAGTTGAGTCTTTGTCTCTCTCCCTAAAATACAAGAGAAGACACAGTGAGCTTGTAAACAGACATGTAAAGTGCCCCATATGTGACACCAGATGTAGCCAGACATAGTCCAAGGCTCCAAGTTCAAGGTCTTTCCCCAAGGCCAGCATGTTGCCTGAGTCATGGTAGGTTTGTCTTTCATCTTCACTGTTTTTACTTTTCTTATTAACTTTTTCTGATAATAAAAGTAACACATATTATTCCTACTTTTAAAAATAAGAGAACAAATTAAAAAAAAATAATTCCTATAACCAACCCAAAGAGATTACAGCTATTAATACTTTGGTGCATATCCCTATGCGCACATGCGTGTGTGTGTGTATCTGTACATATTTTCTAAAAATATATGAGTATGTAGCTATATGCTATTTCATAACTCTGCTAATTTCTTATGCTGCCATAACAAATTACTACAAATGTAGTGCCTTACAAGCACATGTATTTTTTATCTGACAGTTCTTTAAGCCAGGAGATATAAATCTTGCAGGGTCAAGATAAAGGTGTCGGTAGGACATTCCTTTGAAAGCAAGAGGAGAAAGTCTATTTTCTTGCCCATTCAGGTTGCTCTCAGAATTTCATTTTCCTAGTAGTCCCAACTTGAAGTTCTTACTTCTTGTTAGCTATATGCTGAATGCAATTTCTAGCTCCCCTCACATTCTTCAGCTTGTGGTTTCAGACCACATCTCCAAAGATCTGCCCACATTCTTCAGCTTGTGGTTTCAGACCACATCTCCAAAGCCAGTGATGATGGACATTGTCATTCTCATCCATTTTTCTCACTATACCTGGAAGCACATCTTAATTTTAGGATTCATGTGACTAGACTGGACCCACCTAGATTACCTAAGCTGTGCTTCTCACTTCAAAGTTCACAACCACAATCACATCAGCAAAGTTCTCTTTGCCATGTAAGTAACATAGTCATGGGTTCTAGCATTAGGAACATGGGTATTCATTGTGGGAAGGTATGATTCTGGCTGCCAAAATAATCTTGTTTCTACTAATTTAAGGGGTTCTCAATTATTAGTATGTATTAGATTCACTTGAGGAAGAGGCTTCAGATTGCAGATGGGGCCAAAGAATCTTGCTTTCACCAAGTTCTGCCCATCATCCCAGAGCAGGTGCTTTGTGAGTCACCTTAGAAGAGCAGTTATGACATCAACCATCTTTCTAAAATATGTATTTTAATACCTGAACAGCATGCAACTGTGTACCACCTGGATGACTGTCCTTGAATAAAGAGCAATTATCTCCACTTTGGCTAAACCTGACTCTATCTCCATGTAGTGATATGTAGAGAGCTGGCTAAGCCATTTGCTTTTCCTTTCAATTGGCTCCAAGTAATGTAAATAGGGCTGGTTGAGCTGCTGATGTGTAATCTTTGGACTCGGCAACAGTTGCTATTTCCCCACCACAGGACTTCCATCAAAACATGGTTGAGCTATGCAGGTTGTAAAGCCATTGCTCCAGGGCTGTCAACTGGATTTGGGCCTCGAGATAAGAGGCTATGATTTTTCAGGGCAGAAAAGTTTGCACACCAGAACTGAAGCACCAGCCTTCTAAACATTAAATGCTACCTCAGCTGTGTTATGCAGATGGATCTTTCTGCAGATCCTTCTCTCTGCACATTGCGGAGGTGATTTAAGGCCTCCTCCATTTTGTACTCATGTATCTCTCGCCACTCTTACAGTCACTCATCTTCAAGCCACACTCCCTTCCTCATGAGTTAACAAAATCCAGGTTAGGTCCTAGGTTGAGGCCTTTGTTCCTTTGAACTTTCATTCTGGCTGGGTTTAGGATCTCTTGGCCCTCAGTAAGTATAAATACATCTTAGTGTCTTTATCCTAACCGTAGGTGGCACTGGAAGTGGTAGATTGAGATTAACTTGCTACAGTTCCAATAACATTTCCATGGGATTTCAAATATAAATTTCTCAGACTGCAATGAGGATGGGAAAGATATCTGCATAAATATCATTTTTTAAACATTGTTTTAATAATTAGATGTTTATAGTACCCCTGATTAGTTCCTGACCTTGCCTTCTTTTAAATAAATTAAAACCAAAACTTTCACATTTATGAGCAATCTTGCACTTGGCTGTGTAACATTTTGTTTTGCAGTAGAGGTTGGTTTTTTTTTTTCCCCATTTACTGAAGTGCAGTGGAGCCCTTGTGTCTCTGTCCCTCCAAGCCAAAAGAGGCTGACTGCACCATTGACCACCTGCCCGTCACAGTGACTGGCAGTGTCTCTCTTCTGCAGCCTGTATGACCATCACGTTTGCCTTGCTAGAAGTTGAACTGATCACTGCGGGGTGGCAGAGTACATTTCATCAAGTTCGTAACCTCCTGCATTCACCATTTCAACCTGTACTGGAAACTTTAACCTAGTTAATTTACTCTTAAAATACAGTAAAAGACTGTTTCTAAGGAAAAGACACTGAGAAAGCTTTGCAAACGGCTTCCAAATGCATCAAAGGCTATGGCACTAAACAGCAGTGACTTAAGCAGAGAGGAACAGTGCCAGCAGCCTCTTCTGCAAGTTGCTGAGTTCTAAAATGGGAAAAGTATTTGGTAAATAAGACCTGGCATTTTCTTATGTTTGAGGTTTGAAAAATAATTACAAACTATACAAGAAATATAATTACACTATCCAAGTATATTCAAAAACATAAGTTTACCAAACTCCATTATGCACCTTTCTTAGGCTTCATTTACACATCTTTAAGAAAGATCTGAGTGTTTTCATTATAAAGACTTGTTTGTTCAATTTTTTTTAAATCCCAGAAAAATTTGGTTATGTTGGAATCTTACAAAATTAAATTTCATGAAGTTTTAAAAGTCAAAATCTTTAAAATGAAATTCTTTGTGTGCTTTCTTTATTTTGCTACAGATTGAGATTTTAATTTCTTAGACAGGAACTGATAGCATGAAATGAAACACAACCCAGACAATTTACATTTTATGAAGCACAGAATCTATTTACAGGTGCAATCAGTGATCACCTACTGTGAAATTAGGGACTGGCATAAGATACAGAGGCCAAACAGAATTGACAAATCGAGTGACAAGTCAAGAGGGCCAGACACTCCAAAATATTTTATTTTCTCACCAGATGTTAAAAAAGTTTCTAGAAGTTAACAGCTCAATATCTAAAGGAAACTGGGTATTTTTTCCCTCACTCTAAATGAACTATCCTAGAGCTGCATTTGTCCGCAGAGAAAGTGCTTAGAAGCCTGTATATGTGCATGTGTGGGCTGTGGTGAAGCAGACAAGAGACATTCTGCACAGAAGGAATCTCTGGCAGATGAGCTCCTGATGGTTCTTTTAGCACTTTAAAAGTGTATATAAAGCAAACTCCGGAATTTGATAATAAATACTTTCATCTTACTCTGTCCTGAAGAAACATTAAACGGAAGAGTTGAGTTGTTAAAAGCTGGTGGGAGAGGGGGAGAGAAGAAGAATGCTAGTGAGGTCTGAGCACCTTAGAACAACACCTGCCTCGTTAAAACTCAGTCGCAGCTAAGCCAAGTGTTGGAGCATCTATGGAGCCACAGAACTATCGGTGAGCAAGTGAACTAGCACAGCCATTCTGAAAAACACTTTGGTGGTTTCTTATGAAATCAAACACACATTTATCATAAGATCCAGCAATACCACTCCTGGGCATTTGCAAGAGAAACAAGAATGTATTAAAATATTTAGATGAGACCGGTCATAGCAGCTTTATTCAGAGTAGCCCCACATTGGAAACAACCCCCAAATTCATCAATAGGTGAGTGAATGTTTTTAGCTGTGGTATAGCTGCATAGCAGAACAATGGCTGACAGTGAGAAGGAAATGGACTATTTATACACACAAGGGAGGAATCTCAGAAATAATGTGTTGAGCAAAAGAGGACAAAAATAAAAGATTACATGTGGTGTTTCCATTGAAATGAAACTCAAGCAAAGATTAATCTAACCTATAATAGATGAGACAGTGGCTGTTTGAGGCCATGGGTGGAGGTGGGGATTAAGTGGGAAGGGGCACAAGTGAATTCACTTGGAATAATACAGAATTTCTACATCTCTGGATTTCTGCATTCATCAAAACTTGCCAAACTACGCCATAGTATGTCACTGTATGCAAAATGTGTCTCAATAAAATCGATTTTTGAAATGTACTTAGAGGAATTACCAAAATCACAACAGCATGGTTCAGAACCACTTCACTGCATTGCATGCACTTAAGGCAAGAAGTGAGAGTACTTCAGATGGGCTCGAAGAAGCACTACACAAGGCTAATTGCTTCTACCAGTGAGTGAATGTTTAGACACTTAAATTCCTGTAAGGCCATTCCCTCTGGTTGAAAAGGTCACACACAGAGATGCACACACACACACACACACACACACACACACACACTCACATACACACATATGTCAAAGAAGACACCAAAAGTAAGAAAGTCCTTGTCCTTATTTCTTGGCTTTAACCCAGTGGTTTCATTTAGCTAACCTTTACTGGTTCTGCCAGGTACCAAATATTCTGGGATAAAAACATGGCCCTCACCCTCAAAGGCAAACAGTCTCACAAAAGACTCAGGAATCTTAGCAGGGACTCAGCCCAGCAGCTTCGTTAACTGCTAGTAACAGTAACTGCAGTTCCCTGGGCACCTACTCTGCAGCAGGCGCAGAGCCTGTGATTGACGTCCTCTCCTTTGACCCTTATAATAGCTCTACTGTGTGGACACTGGCATCTCCCTTTTCCAGCACACCCGCCTGGGGCTCTGAGACATTGACTCGCCCAGCCGTTTGAGGATGAGTAGCAGGGTGGACCCCAGCCCAACCATAGCACCCGTGATATTGACAGCGCTGCTTGGAGGCTCAAGATATGTACCAACCTACTCAGAGCTCCCTCAAGTTTCAAATCACCCAGAGAAGCTCAGATTTTGTCCTGAGCAGGTAGCACTGCCATGTTCCCTTCTTTCAGATTCTCCCCTCTCTCTGTTCCACAGGCCACACTCCCCACAGAAGTCCTGACGCTGACATTCTGCCACCCAGGAGGGCTGCAGAACTGAATAATGATCCTGGATTTGTGTCTCTCATCTTGTACCTGATTAGTCCTAATTCTTCCTGGCAAGGCTCCTAATGGGCTATTTCAGGAAACAAAAATTCATTACACACATCCTTATTGATTTTCCCTCTCCTTTGCTTATTACTGAAAGGCTTTGCCCTCCCTCTCTTGCACAAACAGTACTGCAATTACTGGAAGCTCTGCTAGTCCCACAGCCTGCCCAGACTGGGGGGCCTCGGGACCCCTGGGAGTTGGTGAGGCCACCTTCCTCATGCAGTGGGGAGTGGCGGTGGATTGCTTCATTGTGGAGTGGCCTGGGGGTGTGTGACTTGGAGCTCTCAGTAGAAAAATGCCAAGACTGTTTGTAGAGATTGCAATGTCTGCTGGTTTCCTCAACCTCCTCTCCTTTGACTGTGGACAGAGAATATTCCAGGAAAACCACCTAGCTTTGTTGCTAGCTCAGAAACGTTTGACTTTCCTGCAGGGACAAAAGAAGACTTAAACAAATTCAAATAGGAAAATATTATTACTGAGCCCCTCTGATGTGCTAGGTTCTGGGAGCCTGTGATCCAGCCACTGGGTCTGTGATCCGATGGATTTATAGTCTGGTGAGGAATAGGAGTAGCAGCAAGGACAGCAATGAAATAAAAATGCAAACTGATAAAATAATTACAAGCTGTAGTAGGTGCAGTAGTTGCTAAGATGCAAAAGGACAGCCAGGCATTGTACCAGATCACATGTCACAAGCAATATCATAAAGTTGCCAAAACTTTGGATGCAGACTTTCCCCTGGAGCACAGAAAGTCAAGATCCCATTCCAAGTGACCCCAGGAGAGCCAGATGCAAGGCCAGGTTTGTATGCCTCCGAGGCCAGTTCTTTTCACTCTGCTGCATTCGAGGGCACATGGAATTCCCCAAGGCCACAGGGGGTAGGTAGGCTTTACTCTCTAGGCAACAGTCAGCTCTCTGTGCAGCCCCTCATTCTGTCCAAGGCCCCTGGCTCCAGGAAGGAGAAGAGCCTGTGTCAGGATGGGCCTTCGCTCCAGGGAGGATGTGATACTGTTTGGTCACAATGTGCTCAGGTCCATTTTCCTGGGTGAGAACTCTGTGGAGGGCCTTTGGCTGCAAGTGATCTGTCAGCTGCAGGGACTGAGGTTCTGAACCCAGCACTGGGGACCTTCTGATTTCTGCCACCTCTTGTCCCTCATGCTGCCAAGCCCACTTCACTCACATTTATAGTTATTAACCTTGCTCAGCTCTTCCTCCTGTGGGGCATCCTGCCCCTTCTCTTCCAAGGTCAGCTGAGGGCTGTGAGACCCACGAGGGCTTCTCCAAATGCATGGCAGAGGGCAGCGCCTCAGTGGGTCTGTGCCTCCAGGTTCTGGGGTCTCAGAACCACATTTGGGAAAGGAAAAAGAGCCCAGAGGCCAGGGCATTGCCCATGTGCCAGGGTGAAGCCCACTTGGTAACATGCACACGATCCCAAGGGACCTCTCCTGCTCAGGGGAGCCAGGACAGAGAGGTCCCCCAGGGGTGTCGGCTTGGTGAATGTCAGCCTTTGTCCCCATGAACAGGGATGTGCTATGACTACTAGCCCACCTCTGTGATGACAAACACAACCCGTGACACTGGCTTTCTCTCTTTTTCATTTTATGAAAAAATAAAACAAAATTTCGTAACAATAAGCGAATACTTGGTTGGCTCTCTCCTTTTGTCCAATAAACTTGCAGATCCATGAGGAACCTCTGCACAGGTCACAATATGAGCTCGCAAAGCAAACAAAATGAAGCCCTTGAGCTTCTGTAGCAAAATCCATTTTCATCTCCAGCCCAGGGGAGAAAACTGTACCCAGTTATTACCAAATAGGTTTGCTGTGCATTTCAACATTTCCATGTTCAGTCTCAGCCAGTTCAGGATCAGTGTCCCCATGCCCTCACCTTCTCCTCAGCGGATACCTGGGCCCTGGTCTCACAGGACAGCAGGGCAATGGGGTGAGGTGGTGGGTGGGAGCTAATCCTGTCCCCACTGGGACTGGCATCCCTGGGGCCAGGGCCCCTTGCCTGGTGTTTGGTAACTGGCTGAGCTCCATGAGCGGAGCCTGAGACACTCACGCCCTCGTAGGAGGGTCTGGGTGAACAGCTTCTCCAAGGTCACATGACTTTGACAGTGGTTAGAATTCCAGGATCCACACCTGTCCAGGCCTGGATTTGGTCCCTCATTCTCTGCCTGCCTAAAACCTGCCTCTTCCTCAGCTTTGTGCTGGAATGTTGTTTTTCTCTCAATCTAAGCAAGAGGGCTACCCTCCTGAGAGCTGTGTACTCTTCCTTCAGAGCTCTTACCAGGGCTGTAAATATGTAGGTATGTGTGCTGTTCTGTCGTCAAGGTCTGTCACTCCTGGCTTCTCCACTCCAGCCATCAAAAATCCCACAAAGGCATGAACTGTTGATGTTTGGTTCACTCCTCAACTGCAATCAATTGCACTCACTCCTTCACAATGCTTGGTAAGTAGAAGCTTCTCTCTCTCTCTCTCTCTTTCCCTCTGGTGACTAGACAAAACTTGAGGCCCAAGATATCCAAGTGGCTTTCCCAAGGTCTGACAGCTAATAAGTGGAATCCTAGGACTCACACCCAAACCTCTGCTCTGTCTGCTATTGCTGTTGACAGGGAGTTAAAAATCCAGCTAACACTTCAGAGAGTCTAAAGACCTGTTTTTATTTAAGAAATTATGAAGTATAAGACTGTGGTATGAAAAGGGGGGTACCCAATAAGAAGTGACTTTACCTTGGACTGCTAAGAGTCCTGGTTCTGCCATACTCATGCTCCAAAGAACTTCAGAAATCCTCACTACAGACTGCTGTGTGCATATCAGGGAGCCCGGACAAGCACAAGGGAAGGGGAGAGTGATACCCTCTCCACTGACCTCTGGAAGGAGCTTTCTCTGGTCTGCATTCTAGACAAAGACTTTCAGAGGTGAGTGAGCAGGTTGACTCCCCCAGAGAGGTCCCCAGGCCCCTGACTATGGGCAGCACCGTCTGGAGCCCTGCGTGACTCAACAGAACACCAAGAGGTGGTGGTGAAGGAGAGGAAGTGCCATCGGCTCTTTTATCTCTGACCGTCACCTGTTATCTCCTAATGATGGGAATTATTCTTCACTGAGGAGATGGACATGGATCAGGGTGACTTGGGAAAGACAGAGAGTGACTTGATTTCCAGGCTGAATGAAGCTTCTCCCCTCTCCTGAGTTTGGTACGGGCTGAATGGATTGTTAGCAGTTTCTCAGGAAGGTAATTGGAGCAAGATTGTCATTGCAAGGACAGGTTGCTCTGTGCTCATGTGAGTCACAGGGCTTAGTATGACTCAGACGGGGCCAGGCCATGGAACCTGAGTTTCTGGTGCTGAATTTAGGCCTGAGGGAAGCAATTAAAGCACAAGACCAAGAATGATTAGCTACCAGTCATGGGAACTTTCAATGAACCTTCGACCCAGTGTTGATTTCCTTCATCTTGCTGACACCACAACTCACAAGCAACACAATCACAGTGAAGCGGAATATGGGAAAGGCTGGGGGTCATTTTGTCACACTCACCAGTCAACCTAACTAATAGTGTTATTAAGTATTATGTAACAATCAGTTAATTTGCAATTATTACATATCACATTTAGCTCCTAATTATTTGATGTATTAGTAAGGAAAATATTTTGTTGTAATAGATACCTGAATATATTGACTTAAATGCACTTAAATTCTTTCACTTAAATCTGGAAGAAAACAGCCCAAGGTTTGCATAGCAGCTCCATGAAGTCATTAGAGACCTAGCTCCTCTATCTTTAGTAAATAGTTTGTACCTAGCTCCTCTATCTTTAGTAAATAGTTTGTATCCCCAAGGTCCTTTTAAAAGAAGGCTGCAGAAGCACTCATTGTCATGTCTGTATTCAAGGCTGCAAGAAGGAGGGGAAGGAGACAGGGCTCTTTTCCCAGCAGTGTTAAACATCTCTTTAACAGTCTTCTTGGAAGCGCCATACGATATTACCAATTACAGCCTAGGAGCAGAGCTCCATCACATGCTACGGTTAACCGCAAGGCAGGCTGGGAAAATGCCTTTCAGCTGCTTCATTGCTGGATCCAATAAGATCAAGGTCTGTCAAAGGAAAAAGAGGGGAGTGGATGCTGGAAGGCAACTAAGAGTTTTTGTCACTTTCTGTTTGGATGTATTGGGGCTCTTTGATTTTCTGTCCTTCTGATATTGGGAATTTTCAAGGAGAAAGAAAATAGAACTGAACGTCAGAATGGATCATCTTGATACTTGCCATGAGGTCTCATTGAAAAAACATTGCTGGAAAAGATGCCAGGATCTCTGCCTCCATCTCTACTAGCTAATGGACTCTCTATGTTCCTGACATGTATTTCTTCCCCACCCACAGGTCTTGAGAGGGTGGATGTCATGTTTGTCTGTGGGCATTCAGATCACAGGCTCAATGGCAGGTACACGCTGAGCCCTATAGCTGGAGGGAGACACAAGTGTGGACTGCACAGTTTGAGAGGCTCCCAAGTTGCATAGTGGTGGATACCATCTAACGTTGGGTGAATATGGACAGCAAGGAGGCAGGGATCCACAAAAAATGTGGAGGAATGATGCACATGCCTTTCCCTGTTTTTTACCTCCCATCTGTGCATGGCCTCTGGCTGTGCATCCCATTGGAGAGCTCCTATGACAACCATGGAGGGATGGTCTACAAAGGGCTTGAACTTCTCTGAAATCAGACATCTGGCCAACACGAAGTGTTGATGCAAACTGCTGGTCAGATGTCACGAGGTTCTCTGAGAGCATGGGTTGTTTTCCTTGAGGTGCTGGTTTCTTCACAACCACTTTAATCACACTGACCCATACTTCATACGTCCGCAGATGGATCTGTTGATGTCCTACAGAAAGAAGACAGTCTGGACTTTCAAGTGATATCTTCTAGTTAGAACAACTGATCTTAGTTGATGCAAACAAAGACTCTAGCACACTTACAGTGACACATTTGGAAACCTTTTCCCAGTGCTCCCACTTCATTAAACCTGCTGTGGTTGTGCATGAATGGAGCCCACCAATGGCAAAGCAGCTTCTCACAGGCACTTCATGGTCTCCCCTGCTCCCCCAGTGCATCCTCTCCACGCCTCTGCTCCTGTGCTCCACTCCTGTGCAGTGATCTGTGTTTCAACACACTTCTCCCACTGTAAACTCTTGGTAAAGAGGAGTTGATCTTATCTAAATTTGGCATCCTCAACATTCAGGACAGTACACCTACCAGGTCCCCTCTAACTGTTTGTTGAGGGGTGTGGATAAACAAAAGAAAAACTCTAAATAAGGTAGTTATTGTAGAAATTGAGAACATTTCTATTAACTGGTCAAGGTTGAGAAGAAGTGCATGTTCAAATGTGGATTGAGTTAACATAATATGTTATTGCTTTGACTTTTGACATAATAATTTTGTGCACAGTGCCAGGTATTAGTCACAAAACAGGGAGATGGATGCAGGGGAGAAGAACAAGAGGAGAAAGAGGAGGAGAAGTTCGTAGCTTCCTAAATTCCATGTATGTGAAAGCACAGTGCAGCACTTCATCAGTTGTTGAGCTTTACAGGTACATATCGTTAGCAAAAGGAAAAGCAATGAATGATGTAGCTTGGAGGAGAAAGCTAAAAAACATTGGTTTGTGGAAGAAAACCAAGAAGCCATTTATCAATGGTTAACCAATGGCATCCTTAAGGTGACAAGAAGAATCAGTGAACTGGACCTTACAATGAATGATAATTTGGCATGGTAAATGCATGCAATATTGTGGATAAATTTCACATACACAATCAACTATGTGCAGTTAAGTAATACTCATTTTAAAAACCTTATTTACAGCCACACAAAGACATCAGTTGCTGCCTATGTTTGGAATGTGGGGTGAATACTAACTTGAAGAAGATGTACACGAGAAGGAGGGGATGATGGAAATGTTTATGTTTGGAAACTGTTGTGGTTGTGCTTACATAGATACAGATTGTCACAGTTTATCAAAACATGCATTTGTAAGAGCTATATTTATGTATATAAGTCATGTTACAAGAATGTTGGTTTTTACAAAGAGCAAAGCTTTCTAAAAGTTCACATGGTACAGAAAAATGATGAAATCTCAGTTGCCTATACCATATAAATGTTATTATTTTTGTAAAATTCATAGTGGGTTGCATGCTCATGGAAATTATAAAGCTGATATAACCCCACCACCACCAATATTATGGTAATCCCCTGCTAAGCGCACCCAGGCTCCCGGGGAAATTTTGCAGTTTGAGGCCTCTGCTGAAATGACCCAGGGCCTTAAGAATTAGGAAGTGACTTTGAGGTCTACCAAACTGCAGATGTTCCCCAGACTAATAAGATCCAGGATTGAACAAACTGCGATTACTTCATTAATGCATAAACTCTTTATTTACAAAACCTCATTAAAAAGCCGCACTATATTTCTGGCTGATATGTACATAGTTACAGTGTTGTTGATGTGACTATACCTTGATAATCATGGATGTTAACTGCAGAGCTCATGCTTTCTACAGCTGCTGAATAACACTTTTGGAAATATGGTCATTTTAACTCTGTTAGTTCTGCCTGTCCAGGAACAGGGGATATTTTCTCATGTCCTTTGGGATCTCCTTTTTCAGGATAACCTAGTTTTCATTGCAGAGGTCTTTAACTACCCGGTTAGGGTAACTCCTTAGTATTTATTTTACTCGATCCTGTTGTGAAAGGTACTATTTCCTCTGCTGCTTTCCATTTGCCAGTTTCCTATTGAGTATTTTTACACAGATGCTCATTAAAGTGAATGCCCTGTAGTTCCATTTTCAGTTGTGTCCTTTGGAATTCTTGCTTCCAAGAATGACTTTCCTTCCAATTTCACTAAAGAGTTTGAGGAGGAGTAGTGTTAGATCTTCACTGAAGGTCATGTAGAATTTGGAAGTGAACACATTGGAACCTGTGCTTTTCTTATTTGGTAAATTTTCTTTATTATTTCTTTAATTTAATGAATTGATATTTGATTATTCAGGGTTTTCATGTCTTCTTGGTTCAGCTTTGATAGCTCATATATATCAAGGAATCTATTTCTTCTGAATTTTCTATTTTATAAAAGTAGAGATGTTCAACATAGTTACCAATGATATTCTGGATTTTGGAAAAATCTGATGTGATTTCACCTTCTTCATTTCTGATTGCAATGATTTGGGTTTTCTTTTTCCTCATTTTGATAAGATTAGGTAAAAGTTTGTCTATTTTGTATATTCATTCAAAGAACCAATTCTTGGATTCATTAATTCTATTGGGTTTTTTAGTCTTAATTTCTGTCCTGATGTTTATAATTTCCTTCCTTGTCCTAGTTTTAGATTTGGATCGTTCTTGTTTTTATGGGATTTTGGGGTGCACAATTAGGTTATTTATTTGACCCTGGTCTGCTTTTCTGATGTGGCTATTCACCACTATAAACTTCCTGCTTTCCTTGTGTCCCACAGGTTCTGATACGTTGTACTGGCATTATTGTTGTTTCTAGGAACTCTTTAACCTCTTCCTTACTTTCTTTTGATACCCACTGATTATTCAAAAGAGTGTTGTTTAATTTTTATGTTTTGTTTTATAGTTTCTGTGATTTTTTTTTTTGCCATTGATTTCTGGTTTCATTATACTCTTTTCTGATAATATGTGCTATGGTTTGGGTCTGGATGTCCCCCAAAGCTTCATGTGGTCATAGGTTTTTATTTTTGTTTGTTTGCTTGTTTTTGGAGGTGGCTGAATCTAAAGTGTGTGACTGATTCATGGTTCAGTGCTGGGATTAAGGGTGTGAATGCTACACCTACCCTCGGGTGGGTAGGCTGCATATAATGTAAGGGACAAAGAGAGGCTTGTCTCATTTTCTCCCTTGTTGCTTTTGCTGTCTTCCATCGCCATGAACTGTTGCCCCTCTGCCATGAACCACCTGGACTTGGACTAAAACCTCTACAAGCTGTGAGCTAAATAAACCTTTCTCTCTTTAACTCTGTGTGTTGGGCATTTTGCCCCAGTAGCAAAAGTAGAAAAGTAAGACAATATGTATGGTATAATTTCAATTCTTTTCATTTACTTGAGCATGCTTTATGGGCTAGTATGTGGTTTATTTTAGAATAAAGTGCCATATGCTGCTAGAAAGATGTGAATTCTGTTGGTGGTGGTGAAACACTGTAGAGATCTATTAAGTCCATTTGTTCAAAGGTTTGGTTCAACTCTCGTACTTGTTTGCTGATTTTTTTGTCTAATTGATCTGTCTGTGACAATGAGGTCTTGAGGTCTCCCACTAAAATTGCATTGGTACTTTACTGATTTTTCATTTGTTTTATGAAGTTGGGAGCAGCAGTGTTTGGTGTGTATATATTTATAACTGTTATTTATTTCTGTTGAATTGTTCCTTAACCAATATGTAGTAACCTTCTTTAATGCTTCTGATCAGTTTTGACTTGAAAGCCAAATTTGTCTGAAATTAGGATAGCTACCCTTGCTTTTTTTCTGGATTCCTGTTCCATAGAATATTGTTTTCCATCCTTTGATTTTAATCTGTGAATTGCATATCATTTGGATATGTTTCTTGATCAATTCTGCTGAATCTGTCTTCTGATTAGGAAATTGAGACCACTCACCTTGCGAGTTATTGGTGAAAGGTATTGACTTCTTGCTATCACTGTGTTATCTTTCTGTTGCTACTTTTCTTTTTTCCCCTTTTGCTTAGCTGCTCATTCTGCTCAGTGCAGTCATTCTTTTTGACTTATTGCCACTGTTCATTTCACTGTCTCTTTCTAGGATACCCTTGAGAATGTTTTTGTCATATTAGTCATGAATTTTTTGCTGTGCTCTTTGTCATGGAAATAACTTATTTACTCACCAATTTTGAAAGAAAATTTTGCAGGCTACATAAGTTAAAGTTGGAAGTTGTTATCGTTTAGGACTTGCAACATTTCACTCTCAGTGCTTTTGGCCTTTAAGATTTGTGTTGAGGAGTCTGCTGTAATTCTAATGGGTTTGCCTTTATATGTGATTTATTGCTTTCCTCTAATACCTTTTAAGATTTTGGTCACTGTGATGGATCTTTTTGGAGGTTATGTGGCAAGGAGATTGTAGTGGTGAGGGTTTGCAAAGGAGAACACATAATTTTTAGAGTTATTTTATAATATTCACCCAAAAAGCCAAATGTATAAGAATGCATGAACTATCTCCACACACTAGAGACCTAAAGAATCCAACTGAGGGCCTGGATCCCATGGCCATGGCCTGTACAAGTCCAGCTGGAGGCCTAGAGCCCACAACAATGTCTCATGCAAGTCTGTATCAAGGATCTTCACTGTAAAGGCCAAAAGGCCAATAGTGGGAACCAGAAAGTCTGTACCGGAGCAATGAAGATCTGTACCAGCAGGCTGAGGAATGTGCACTGGAGCAAGGAAGTCATGCTTAAGGTAAGGAACAGAGTGCTCCACAAAAGAACTGCAGCTATCCTTAGTGCCAGTGACTACCTGAGCTCCTCCACTGATGGGAACTGCTGAGTTCATATCAAGAAAACCAGGGTGACAAGCTTCTGCAGGAGCCTCACCAGCACATCCAACTCCAGTTTATTTTACACTGTTGGCAACAATCCTCAGGTGGACCTTCTAAACCCAGAACCACACTGATTCAGCTCAGCTAGGTGTTACAAGTTGACCATTAGTTAATTCACTACAGAGAGTTCCATTTGAGGTTTTACATGCCTATTTGAGGTTTTATATGCCTCACTTATCTGTATGTTTATTTCTTTCCATATGTTTGGAAAAGTTTTCTGCCATTATTTCTGTGAAGTTTTTATGCTATTTGCATTATCTTCTGATGTTTTGCTTATTCCTGTTACTCTTGGATTTGTCCTTTTGCATCATACATCAGCCATTGAATCCATTTTTCATGTTCTCTTGTTGCTTTTAAAGTGTCTTTGATTTTAAATGTGTGTTTTTCTTCCAGGGCCTACAATTTTGGGGCAATGTCTAAATCAAGACATGTTCCTGCTCACACTGGTAGATAAAGAAGTTGATCAGAGCCCAGATTCATGCTGAATGCAGGTAAGCAGTAGGAGGAGTAAGGTGAGAGTGCCAGTATCTCAACTTTCAAATCCAGAGCAACTAAGGCTGGCCTGGCTCCGGCTATAGGAGTACAGTCCATGTTCTGTAGCTCAGGTCTCTTCCCAGACTGTGCCCTAACCTCAGCTGTCTCCTGTGGCTGTCTCTCATCCAGTCACTGTGGGAATGTAGCACTTGGAGCCCTGAAGTGAATCCATGGGGCTGCTCTGACTCTTAAGTGCATACAATCAACCCTTTCCCAAGAATAGAGTCCAACCAAGCACTCTCTAGGGATACAGTAGGTGCTTACAGTAGAGTCACTCTCCAGCTGTTGCCTGTCAAACAATTCCCATGGGAGAAGAATCCTGTGCTGCCCCAGCAGATTGCAGCACTTACCAGTCTGTTCTGCTGCCACATTTCTCCCTGAGGCCCACTGGCATTCTCAGCATTCATTTTGCCTCTGTAGGTTTGGCCTCATTTTCCTGGGAGCTATGAGCCAGGAGCTAAGGTGCCCAGGGCAAACCATCTCTTCACTTCTCCATGTTGCATTCTGTCTGTTCAATTCCTTTGTAATTTTTAATTTTCCTGTCCAGATCTCTCCTAGTTCCTGGGATCTACTTTTTTTATTTCTTACTTCCCAAGTTGTTGTTTTACAAATCTTGGAGTGGCTGAGATGTTGTTACTCACTTTCTTACAGTTTTTTGTTTGTTTGTTTTTTAGTTTTTGAGACAAGGTCTCACTGTGTAGCCCAGGTTGACCTTGAACTCACTATGTAGCCCATGATGGCCTCAAGCTCATGGTGATCCTCCTGCCTCAGTTCTTCTGAATGCTGGGGTTACAGGTGTGTGCCACCACACCTGGCCTCAGATTTTTTAATGGTGAACATGAATAGTAGTATAGCTTGAATGTATGTGCTCCACCAGCCAGTCTTATAGGAACTGTTATACCTTTAACAGCATCGTTCCTAGAGATTCCTTTTGAAATGACAAAGTGGGTGGTTTTGCTAGAGTTGAGTGGGCCAAAAATAGTCCAAGTTCTTGTGGATATGGGGGGAATTGCCAAGTGTATACTCTGTATTAAGACCACTGAGAAGATGGCAGAAGGATTAGGGAAAGTGGGCAAAAGAGGTGATACTCAGGTTTTCAAAATTAAATAACCAGAAGCCCCTGACTTTAGGTGCCACCCACAGAATCTCACACAGAGGAGCCTGCAAAGGCTCGTGGAGCAGATGACATCAAAGTGAATGGATGTGTAGGGACAGCCAGGGGAAGACAGAGTCATTTGGGGCATGGGGTCACAGTAGAAGCAGGAGGGAGAGGCAGCTTGGGTTGGCTGAGATAAGAGAAGAGGCATAAAAGGGGGGGTGAGACTGATATAGGACAGAAGAAATGAATAAAGTAAAAAGGACAAGTAAAATAATAATCCAAAAATTGTACTTTTTATAAAAACTGCAGGTTCAGAACCCAAGCTCAGTCCAAAAAACCTCCTAAGGTCTTTGAAAACACAAGAAGGCTAAACTGTTCCCTTTTACCTACAAGTGGACTGCATATTGTTTTTCATTTACCAAACAGCCCCCCATCACCAGTGATGGTCACTGCCTGTGAACAAGCTGGCCTCACTGTCCCCTTTCTCTATAGTAGCCACTTTCCTCGTTCCATAGATTCACAGGTTCCACAGATTTCCACCCTAAAGTTCCCACAGGGGTACCCAGCTTGATGTGCTCTCTATTTCACTGCATATGATTTTACAATTCTACCCAACAAATTCCTTTATACTTCTTACTAACATGTCTGGAAAATTCTTTTTTTGTGATAGAAGTTGGAAAACTTACTCTGGGGCAAAGTGGGCTCAGGATCTCTACCTCTGTGTTGGGAATCTTCCTCAACCCTGCCCAACGACAAGGTGTTGGCCCACTTGGGTCCCACTTGGGGGACACAGGAGATTTTTGAGGATGAGGTGCCAGGGTTAAAGCATGCACATGTGGAAGACATCAGCAACAACGGTAGGCAGGATGGAGCACAGCAAAGCATAAGAGTACAAGAGTGCAAGAGCCAGAGCCGCCGGCATTACTACTATATAATGCTTATACAAGCTGTTATCTTGTATTTATCTTCTTACATAGTGCCAGAACCAGCACATTTGTGTTTTCCTGTGCTAAGTCATGGTTACATAATTGTATCCTGCTGTGTACCTGTGCTTGACCAGCAAGCAAGGTCACATCCTCAGGTGTCCTTAGATGGCCTTGAACTTTGAAGCAGTCTGAGTCATTCTCACACAAGACCAGGGGAGGAGGCTGGATGACCTTGGAAACATTCCTGTCCTGTGGAATGAGGTAAATCACTCAAGTGTCTCAAGCAGGAGTGGAATGTAAGTACAAAACAAGATTTAAGGTGGTGGCCAGGAAGAGAGGCCAAGAGAGAAAATGTAGGAGGAAAAAGACAGCACATTTGCCTGCCAGCTTTCCAGTCTACATTCTATTGGAACCTAAAATAGCGCATGGGCTGCAGCCAAAGGGACAGGGCCCTTAACACGGCAATTACACAGACCAGTAAAGATCAGCAAACTCTAATCCTCCTCAGTCAAGCAACTTTCTTATAGTTGGAAAAAGAAAGTCCTTGTCAGCCTGGGGAAGGTCTGGCACTCAGAGTGGCAAATCAGAAGTGAGGTCTTGTGGGAAGTGTTCAAGTCACAGGTACATAAACTTTGGGGGACATATATCCAAGCCGCAGGAGGAGGGTACCTTCCAACACTGAGCAAGGGTCTCTGTGCTTGTTCCTGGGACCGGGTCTGTAGCTTTCATCATATTTCAAACGTATTAGAAGCCTCAGATTTAAAATTCCAATATTCTAAAGATTCTTTGAGCTGATTTGATCCTTAATACGAGAAAGTCCTAAATGGATTTTCATGCTTTTTAACAAGGAAATTTCAGCTCCCAGACTCTTCTCAATGCCTACATTAAATAGACACATAAATGCATATGTCCTCATCTTTAGCATAAATGCATTTGCAAGTCATTTTCTAGGCCAAGTGTACAAACCTGACTCAACCCTACAGCTTTAGAATTGCAAAAGGCAAGCTGACTGAACAAAGCCATGAACACTGCTGGAGGTAGAGGAGCACGGGTGGCACTGGGAGCAAATTTCTGTTAGGAGCAGCTCCTGAGGGACTGGATCTGCCTGGACAGTGGAGGGCTGAGATCTCTCCGGGTCCTGAGGGCCAGCTGGCCTGTTGAGAAGAGCCAAAGGCATCCATCTCCTCCATGCCTTGCCTTGCAACTGTGTATACACACAAGCAAACAGGTGTTTGCAGTGATTTGTGTTGACATTTCCTCCATAAAAAGCAAGTGGGCGGGAAGGTCTCTCAGCAGGAAAGGATTGTCTCTGCTGCTGCATGACTCACTCTCCTATGTTACAGTAATGAGCTGCTGTCCCTCCTGAAGCAGCCACATTAGGGAACTTGAGACATTCTAGTGAGCTGCACCGCACACTTCCTCCAAGCACCAGAATCCTGGGGCCTACATTCTGGTGTTTATGAGAGAGGCTGCAGTTTCCTTCTCCCTCTGTTAGTCAGGGTTCCCTAGAGAAGAGGTACCAATAAAATTTTATAGAGACAGAGAAAAAGATGTATTATGAGATGTTGGCTTACATTATCATGGTTGTTGAGCAGTGCCATCATGTGCTAGAGATCCAGAAAAGCTGGCAGTGTGGTTTTAGGCTTAAGACCCAGGGGAGGTAATGCTAAGTCTCAGTCCTGAGAGGCTTGAGAATTAGGTGGGGGTAATGTTATATACAGCTAAATTAGATAGAAATTAATACACAGTCAGAGGCACTGGGCTCTCAAGGAAGCCACTAAAAACTAAAGAGATCAGAACTGAAGCTGGACACACATCTGAAGAAAACCAGGCCGTCAAGATAGAGATGCAATGACCAGGCCTACATTCCTCCATAAGCAATAACTGGTATTCAGCTGTAATTAGCACCACCTGGTTCAGGAAGTACAGACAGGCATCCATTGCCCTGGTGGGTGACCAGAACATCTGGGCCCACATCTTCTTCAGAATGCTTTTGTTCTTTCTATGTACCCTTGTAACATGACCCACTTCCCTATTGGACGAACATTGCCTAACAGCCCGTACTTGTAATCCTATAGGTTGATTATAGGTTGACCCATGTTGTATCTACATAGTGACTTTGCTGCATAAATTACCCCTGGCAAATAGCCTTGGTGGCAACCCACTCACGACCCACTCAGGACCTGTCTCTCAGGAGCTATCTCTCAATAACTCCTTCCTACTTTTAACCTCATTTGTTCTTTGGAATTCATTCTTCAATTTCAGGGGGAACAAATTAGGCGCATCTGACATTTAGCAGGTTGGGAACTGTATTTCTACTATATAAGTAACGAGTTAAATCATGATCTAAGTCTGAAGCTCAAGAATCACAAATGCCAAAGTCCAAAGGCAGAAGTGGGTGTCGCATCTCAAGCAAAGCACCAGTGTGATGTTCCTCTCCTTTTTGTTTTATTCAGGCCTACAATGGATTGGATAATGTCAGTGCCCAGGGAAGGGTGGATGTTCTGCACTCAATCACTGGTCCAAATGCTCTTCCCTTCTAGAATTCCCTCAGACACAGCCATCTGGGTGTTCCTCAGTCCAGTCAAGGAGACACACAAAACTGCCTCTCCTCTCACAGTCAGGTGTGGAAGTTCTGTCTTTGTCTGTTTTACATATTTGGTTTCCACAGATTTATAATGCACTGAAGAGTTCACTAGAAACATAAATGATTTTAAGAAGTAAAATATGTAAGCTATTTTTCCAGACACAAAGTCTGATGAAGGATGAGTCTTAAGAATGTTGCCACCAGCGTATTCAAGTCTAGAATCAGATTGTCCACAGGACTTGATGCCAAATAAAAGCAGCGCTAAAGACCTAAATTGCCACCACTTTTAATATTTTACTTCAAAACCAAATTGAAAAATTTACATCTCAGTGCCAAGGGTTCCTCAGAGAATAGTTACTGATCCTGGGCTACCCTGGGCTTCTCCAGTACAGTTCCCAGCAGGCTGCCATTCCTGTAGCAGGATCATCCCCACTTCTCACTTACTTTGCATTTTAAAATTGAATTGCACTTTCTGAATTTCATTTTATTTGTTATTTATTCCTTTGTATGTCTCCCATTGTCTCTGCCGATAGTCTCAAGCTTTCTTTGACTCTCCCATGAAAAGATACATGCTGTGCAGTAGACAACACAGACACAGGCTGATCCATTCTGCCTGTCTGTAAATGCCACGTAAACACAGGCTTACATCCATTCCTATAATTTGCACCACTAGAGCTGTTTCTTTGGACAGATTCGGGTCCTGTGCTGTTTCCCCTCTGCGGAGGATAACATCCGAGCAGCTACTAACACACCAAGATGGATTGCATTTCCAAATTAGCTGTCCAAAGCAGAAGCTAAAGGAAGGAGATTGGAACTGGGGTCCCTGTTCTTAGAAAACTGTAGGAGCATGCCCAAGGCGGTGAGCAGTCGGTGCCCAGAGAGCAGTGACATTGTCTCTGTCACTGTTCCTGCCCCACAGTGTCCCCGTTCTTCCACAGGTCTTTGCCATCACCCGCCTACTTCCTGGGGAGTGCAAGCCCCTCCCATGTGGACGCCGGGGGTTGGGCCTGGTCAGAAGACACCCACAGGAAGGAGGTGTGAGAAGTGGAAGGAAGGGGTCTATGTGCCCAGGGGGGAGTTTCTCTCCTTTCATGATTTGTCTATGATGAGCTCTGGCCGAATACAAAGTGTGGGTGCCAGTGCACGGTGCCTCTGCGGTTTACAAATGTTGTCTCCTGATGGAAGGAGGGTTAACATCTCTATGAAGGTAATAACAATTCCTAAGCTCTACAGGGGGCTCCCTGAATGCCAGACCCAGTGCCCCTTCATACACAGCCTCCCTTATCCACACTGCAGGTGTAAAGGCATGTATTATTAATTCTGCTTTACAGATGAGAGAGCAAGAGGTGACACATAAAGGAGAAGTAACACCCCCAAGTTCAGAAAGCTACTGAGTGACAGAGCAGAGGTTCAAAAGCTGTGCCCGCCTGACTCTGAAGTACAAATACTTCACAGAGGGCTCTTGCGCTTTACATCGTGAGCACTCAGCAGCCCGTGGAAGCTGTAGCTCTTGCCTCCAAGTGCTCAGTTTAGAGAATTTAAAATTTCTACCCACACAATGGGACAATGAGGCCACCTCCCCACCCCCATGCATCCCCACAAGGTTCTGGAACTTGCTTTGCACTGATAGGACCCACAGCTCTGGAGGAATGCCCTTCCCCACCTCTCTGGCAGCATGAAACTCAGTTTCTCTCCATCCCTCCTCACTGGGAACGGAGAAATAGACTAACATGGATGTCAGAGTACTTTCCCACTTGAGCAAAAAGGTGGAGATGGGCGAGGGAGGCTACCGGCCACCTCTGCTGGAGGTTGCAACCCGAATCACCCAAAACTTACAGATACAAATGAGAATAAGATCAGCATTATTCTGCTGCTCAGAGAGCTCACAACAGGGTTGGGGACAGTGCCCTTTCCTGTGGACTGAAGGCAGCCACTGGGAAATCTGGTCTCTGACCTGCAGAAGCACAGTCCAGAAAGCAAAAGCACACTGCTCCCTGCAGCTTCCTTGGAAAGACTGAGAACCTCTTACCATGGGTCTAATTAATTAGCCCTTCTCGGCCTAGACTAGAGACACCTCGAAGACCCAGCAGTGTCTCTTTAGGAATAATTGGAACCCTGGGATTGTGTATCCCTCTTCATGGTCACTACTGTTAGTTTATGTTATTATTTATTTATTTCACAGCCAGGTTGTGACTTTCTCCATGTTATGGAAATTTGGCCTCCCAAATTTCCCTTTTGAGCAAAATCTCCTGGGCATTGTGCTGTTTCAAAGAATCTGCAGAGTTCTAGATGCTTCACCTTTGATACGATGACTCCATGACAGCTATACGTGGTTCCTCTAGCAGTAAACCACCCTTGACACAAGTCACACTCTTACACAAGGTGACAGTAGGAGTTAAGATCCATGTGTAAGGAAAGCACGCAAGCAAGGCAAGAGTTCAGAAATTCATGGCTCAGAGGGGAAGCAGGGCCAGTGTGGGAGGCGCAGCAGAGGGGGGTAAGGCTGATGGTGGTGAGACCCTGAGCCCAGCCAACGGGAGAGATCTGAGTCTTTATCCAGTTAACTGGTTCTCAGAAGGCAGTCTACGCAGCAAAGTCAGGACAGATGGCATTAGCAGGTTATGCACAGCCTGCTTGGATTTAGCAGTTTACAGAAAAAGTTTTGTAGATCAGTACTTCTGGGTCTAGAGGGAAGGCATTTTGGACTCCTGGTAGTATTATTATATGGCTGGGACTAGAACAACAAAAACACTGAGCTTTCAGAGAAATTAATCTAGACTTTTAAAAGAAAGCCTTGGCCTAAGAGTGCCTTGTAAGAGGTGGAAGAAAATAGCCTTTGGCAGAGCTTGATTCAGAAAGGAAAGGAAAGTGGGTCATAGGAGCAAATCAGGGGAGCTAAAGCAAGCCATTCACAGACATCTTGAAAGCAGGTGAGGATGAGAGAAGGCAGAACACAGATCACTAGCCTCTGCTGCCCCTCCTAGCCAAAAGTCAAAGGAAGAAAATGATTCTGCTTCCGCTGTTCAATGACTGGTAGCAAATTTGCACCCAAGCAATTCATTACCCAGAGTACTTATCGTGCAATTGGAGTGTGCTGGCACCAGTCCTCACTTGTTCTCCTTTGTGTTCTCCAAGTGACAGGACTGATAAATGAACCACTCCATACCCATATTTTCTACGTTCTTATCTCCTACAATAAGTGCTGGCTGAATGAGTTAAAGGAACACTAGATAAGCCATAATTGTTACAGGCTTTTAATGATAGAAATGTCTACATAGAATATGGTAGTTTCCTTTCTAATTTCACTTTTGAATGAAGTACTCTGTGTATACATTGGAGAATAAGTGATGGATATGAATGCAATATTAAAATAGATAATACTGGATCGTGTATTCAATTAGAGCAAAACATCACTGGCACAGCGAGGCCTCTGTACATCCCTCCCAGCTGTCATCTGTCCTCCTTCCCTAGAAGAGGAGCCATTTTTGCTGACTTTGGGTTCATCATTCTCCTGATTTCCTTATGCTTTCTCTCTTTAGATCTTCCTTCTTTCCTCCCTTCTTTCCTTTCCCCCTCCCTCTTTTCTTTCTTTCTTTCTTTCTTTCTTTCTTTCTTTCTTTCTTTCTTTCTTCTTTTTTTACTTTTCTTTATGTTTTCTTCTCTTTCTTTCTACCACAGCTGTGTGCATCGCATAAGATATATCACATAGATTGTTACTCTTATCACTGGAGCCAGGTAACAGTTTTGCTTTATATCCTACATTATGTCAGTAATAACTGTTTTATCATTTCCATTTTATTCTAGAACAGTTTTACATGGATCTTCTAAACATAACTTATTTCTTCTTTGATTGGTAGGTATCTTGGATATTCCCAATCCTAGACTATTGTGCTGCTCTGAACATACTCATGTTTATTTATATCTCTATCTATCTATCTATCTATCTATCTATCTATCTATCTATCTATCATCTATCTATGTGCATATCATCCCAGCTGAATTCCAGACCAGAGGAAGGAGAAAGGCAAAGAAGAACATGTTTACCTCCCTACTTCTGTGTGCATCTATATACACCTCTGATTACCTTCAAAAGAGGCTGAAAAAAGTAGTTCCTTATTCAGAATAGCCCGTATCCAGGTGAAAATTCAGAGAAAGAGGAGAATAATGACCGGGAGTCATGGCCAACTTCTGCTAGTGTCCTACATGTGTTAGGAATGAAGATGTGATAAGAATGTAATGATTGGACATCATGTTTCATTTATGCTCACTGGATGAAGTTTTTAATGATACAGTTTAAATCATCATAGTTTTGGTGTATATATTTTATTTTAAAGAAAAAAATGAAAATAAAACAGAATTTCAAAACAGTCTAATAGGGGAGTAACAATAATGAATATATTGTATATTGTTACCTAAGTTACTCAGAGTACAAAATTTGGGCATAAAATATCATCAAAACAATATAAGCACCAACCTTTATTTTCAGTGCAGCAGATAAACTAACAGTATAACAACTGTAACTATCCTGAGTCTGTGTGTATATATATATATTTTTTCATTTTCCTACTCTTCCTTTCCCCTTTCCCCAATCACAGTTTCTATTTTCTTTTGAACCATTTCTTCCAAATTCACAATATCCATTGCACATTTTGGATCTTACTTCCTCGTTCAGCTTCTCACACTAGTGAGACAATACAGTGTTTATACATGTGGGTCTGATTTATTTCCCTTATAAGTATGGTCTTGAGTTGCATCCATTTACCTATAAAAGTCACAAGTATCTTTCTTTATGACTGAGTAATAATCATATATATATATATATATATTTATATATATATATATATTTTGGTACGGAGGATCAAACTCACAAGTGTGTGCTTGCAAGGCAGGTGCTTATGCCGCTGAGCTAAATTCCCAGCTATCCATTATATTTTTTAAGACTACATTTTTAAAAATCTGTTCCTCAGTTGATGGGCATTTGAGTTGTTTCCAAAATTTAGCTATTACAAATCATGCTGCTATAAAGATGGGTGCACATATATTGCAGTGATTTGCTGTTTTTGATTCTTTTGAGAATATACCCAAGAGGGGAGTATCTGGGTCAAATAAGACCTCTAATCCTAGTTTCTTTCTTTCTTTCTTTCTTTCTTTCTTTCTTTCTTTCTTTCTTTCTTTCTTTCTTTCTTTCTTTCTTTCTTATCGGTACCAGGGATCGAACTCAGGACCATGCGCTTGCAAGGCAAATCCTAGTTTCTTGAGGAATCTCCACACTGATTTCCATAGTGGTTGTACTGGTCTATACTCTCATCAACAGTGAAGAAGAGTTCCTTTATCCCCACATCCCCGTAGCATTTATTATTGGTTGATTGCTTGATATAGCCATTCTTCTTGGGTGAGATAAAATCTCAGTGTTGTTTTAATTTGCATTTCTCGAATGACCAGTAATGCTGAATGTTTTTCACATATTTATGTACCATTTGTATTTCATCTGAGACATGTGAATGCATCTCAGATGCCCATTTTGTGAATTGGATCTTTGAATTTGGGGTTCTGATTTTTTTCAATTCTTTATATGTCCTACATATAAGTCCTTTGCCTGAGGGACAATTGGCTGAAATTTTACCCACTCTGTGGGCTCTGTCGGTGATTTCCTCTCATGTGCAGAACTTTTTAATAAGGTGAAATCCCGTTTGTTGATTCTTTGAAATATTTTGCAAGTGATCTAGGTTTTGTTCATGAACTCTCTGCCTATTCCTATGTCTTTAAGATTTTTATCTGTTGGGTTGGGGATTTAGCTCAGCAGCATAAGCGCCTGCCTTGCAAGCACGTGGTTGTGAGCTCGATCCCTGATACCAATAAAAAGAAAAGAAAAAGATTAAAAAAAAGATTTCTATCTGTTTTCTCTTCCAGTATATTTAGTGTTTCTGTTTTAATATTTAGATCTTTGATCCACTTTGACTTTAGTACACAGTGTTAGACATGGCTCTAGTTTTAGTCTTCAGCATGTGGAGAGCCAGCTTTTCCAGCACTGTTTATTAAGCAGACTGTCTTTGTTCCAGTGAACATGTTTGGGTCCTTTGTCAAAGAAAAGATGAGTGAGTATGTTTGGAGTTGCTTCTGTATCTTCTGTTCTGTTCTACTGATCCTCAAATCTGCTTTTTGCTAATATCATGCTGATATTACAGTAGCTTTGTAGTATAATTTCAGGTCAGGGATTGTGATACCCTCTGCCTTCTTGTGTTGCCCAGAACTGATTTTGCTATTCTAGGTCTCTTCTGTTTCCAAATGAATTTTAGGATTGTTTTCTCTAAAATTGTGAGGCATCCTGTTGAAATTTTGATTGGAATTGCATTAAATCTATATAATGGTTTTGGAAATATGGCCATTTTCACTATATTGGTTCTTCCTACCCAAGGGCAAGGGATATCTTTCTTTTTTTTGATATACCCTTTAATTTCTTTTCCAGAGTACTGTACTTTTTCAATGTAGAAGTCTTTCACTTCTTTTGTTAGATCATTTCCTAGATATTTTATTTTTAAAAATGCTATTGTGAGAGGTGTTGTTTCCTTAATTTCACTCTCAGTGAGTTTGTTGCTTTTGTGCAGGGAAGCTATTGATTTTTGAGTGTTGGCTTTGTATCCAGCTATGCTACTGAATTTTCATATTAAATCTAGAAGTCTCTTGATGGAGTTTTTGGGATCATCTATGTAGAGTATCATGTCATCTGCAAATAATGATAATTTAGATTTTTCCTTTCCTATCCATGTTTCTTTTCTTTCTCTTGTCTAATTGCTTTTACTAAAGTTTCCAGGACTGTGTTGAATAAGAGTGGCAACAGTGGACATCCTTGTCTTGTTCCTGATTTTAGAGTAAAAGATCTTAGATTTTTTCCATTTAATATGATGTTGCCTATTGGTTTGTCACAGATGTTTTTTATTAGATCAAGATAAAGATCATCTATTCCAACTTTCTGTAGGGTTTTTAATCATGAATGGGTGCTGGACTTTATCAGAAGCTTTTTCTGTATGTAGTGAGATGATCATATAGTTTTTGTCCTTGAGTCTGTTAATATGGTGTATTACATTGATTGATTTACATGTGTTGAACCACCTCTGCATCCCTGGGATAAATCATACTTGGTCATGATGTATAAATCTTCTTGATGATTTGCTTCATTCTTACTGAGGATATTTGCATCTATGTTCATTAGGAGACTGGCCTATAGTTCTCTTTCTTAGTTGGGTCTTTCTCCATTTTTTTTTTTATCAGGGTAATACTTGCTTTTTGGAAGGCAATTATACAGATTGAACAGAAATCAATAAAATTGAGACAAAAATAAAAATAATAAAAGGATCAAAGAGATGGTTCTTTGAAAGAATAAACAAGTAGACAAACCTGTAGCCAATTGTAACAGAATAAAGGAAGGAAATTCCCAAATCAATACAATTAGAAATAAAAAAGTTGAAATTACACAACACACTGCCAAAATCTAGAACATTATTAGTAACTACTTCCAAACCTGTACACCAATAAATTAGAAAACTCAGACAAAATGGATAGATTCCTCTATACATATGAATTGCCAAAACTGAACTAAAATTTCAAAACCCTAAATAATCCAGTACCAGGAAATGAAATTGATACAGCAATAAAAAACCTATGAACTAAGAAAAGCCCAGATCTGGATAGATTCACTGCTGAATTCCATAAGAACTTCAAGGAAAGTCCAATAGCAATACTCCTCAAATCCTTTAATGGAATTGGAAGAGAACTAGTACTTTCAAAGTTATTCCTGGAAGATATTATTTCCCTGATTCCTAAACTAGACAAAGATCCAGCCAAGAAAGAAAGCTAAGGCTAATTTCTTTGATGAATATAAACACAAAAATTCTCAATAAGATACTGGCACACAGAATATAAAAAATCATACCCCATGATCAAGTAGACTTTATCCAAGAGATGCAAGATAGCTCAACACAGGCAAAATAATAAATGTAATATACCATATAAATAGAAGCAAAAAACAAAAATCACATGATCATCTCAGTAGATGCAGAAAAAGCCTTCAACAAAACTCAACATCCATTCATGACAAAAATCCTGAAGAAAATAGGTATAGAAGGACATGATGTCAGTCTGATAAAAGTCATTTATGACAAACCAATGGTCAATATAATATTAAATGAGAAGCTGAAGTCTTTCCTGATAAAATTAGGAACCAAACAAGGATTAAATACTTAAGAATTAACCTAACCAAGAATGTGAAAGACCTCTGCCATATTCTGAGAAAGGATGTCAAAGAAGACATCAGGTAATCAAAAGATACCCCCTGTTTCTGTATGGGCAAAACAGTATAGTCACAATGGCTACACTTCCAAGAATGATATACAGATTTAATGCAATCTCAACCAAAATAATGATAGGATTTGTCACAGAAATGAAGACAATAATACTAAAATTTATATAGAACATGAAGAGATACAGAACACCAAAAATAATCCTGGGTAACAAGAACCAAGTGGGAGGCATCACAGGTCCAGATCTTAAATTACATTACAAAGCTACAGTGATAAAAACAGCGTGGTACTGGCACAAAAACAGACATGATGATAAGTGAAACAGAATTGAGGATTCAGCAACAGCTGCAAGTTCATTTAACTACTTGATATTTGACAAAGGGGCCAAAAATATCCTGGAAGAAAGATAGCATCTTTAATAGACAGTGCTGAGTAAACTGGCCATCTGCATGGAGAAGACTGAACTTGGTCCAGAACTTTTAGTTTAGTACTAAAGTAAAGTCAATGTGGATAAGAGATCTAAATGTGAAAACAGAAGCATCTAATCTACCAAAAGATAAAATAGGCAAAATTTAAAGTCACAGGCAAGAAGCTGGGAAGATGGTGGATCAATAAATTAAAGAGCCTTTCTGAGAGAAGCAGCTCAGATACTGGAATAAAACATCCTGAAGAAGATAAGATGGAAGGAGATGGATTCTCTTGACCCAGCAAAAAGCTAAGGGGGGGTGGGTAGAAAAAAGAAAAGAAAAGAAAAACATGGACAGAAGGCTGTAGCCAGATGGGCTCTCACCAGAGCTGGTCCCATTGTATATGAAATGCTGCTGGAATCTGAAGATGCATGGCTGTGGTGAAGTTGGGGGTTGGTGAGCCCAAGGGCCTCAGGAGGAGGAGAGTGGCAGAATGGAGAACAGCACCAGCTCAGAGATCTGCACTGGCTCCCAGGGAGTGCAGGGAACTCAGTCCTTTCACAGGAGTGGGTGATTGGCCCAGCGACATTTTGGAGTTGGGCAGGATAAGCCCAGAACCAGAACTGCAGCGGCTTCAGTCAGCCACTCCTAGCAAAGAACAGATTGGTGAGAATTGCTTGGACTGAGTCTTACCCCTGTGCATGATCCAATAGCCAAGGACAAGATCTCCCTGAAGCTATCCCTAACCAGCCCCATCTGTGTGGCACACACTAATGTGGTGAAGACTCCCAGTGGTTGACCAGCTCAGAAGGGAGGGGCCAGACTGCCTCATCCCTGTTTGTACTTCAGTGGTCACCAGCAGACCGGAGAGGGCAGCAATCCCTAGCCAGCACACTTCAGCATAATTGTATCCAATACAGGAAGTGCTGGGGACCCCCACTATCCACTTGTCTGGAAGAAACCAGAAACATGACAAGAGGAAGAAATAAAAGAAAGTCTCCAGCCTCCAACCCAAATAGTAGTGGCCCAGGAGAGGTAAACACAGAAGAGATTGGGTGTTGCACACCTGCAGTTTTTGAAGAAGCAGCATCTGACATAAAAAAATTATCTTCATGACATTATAAGAGAACTCAAAATAGAAATACTAATATAAGTCAAGGAAGATATAAGAAAAATAATAAAAGAAATGCTAAGTACCTCTCAAGAAGACACAGATGGAAGAATGGAAGAGCATAGAAAAAGGAGAGAAACCTTCAATTATGAATATTAAAAAGTCTAGAATACTTGAAACAGATTCAAAAAGATTACCAGGAAATTAAAAACTCCATTGAAAGCTGGCAAAACTGCTGGAAAGAAACTAAAGATAGACTATCAAACCTTGAAGATAGGTTTGCAACTTGCAATTGTGAAAGGAAAGATCTCTTAAAACTAACAAGGAACCAGGAAGTAACAATACAAAGGCTAGAAGATGACAAGAGGATCTACAACTTAAAAATACAAATTGTGAGTGAAGAAGCAGGGGTAAACACAATGGAAATACAAAGGCTATTTACAGAAATAATTAAGGAATACTTCCCAATCAAAGGAAAAGGAAATGATATCCCAATATATGAGGCATAAGAACTCCAGCCAGCTATAACCAAAATAGATCTACACCCAGACATATAATAAACAAGATCCCAGAAATTTAACACAAGAACAGAATATTAAAAGCTGTCAGAGAAAAGAAACAGACCATCTATAAAGGAAAACCCATTAGAATCACAACAGACTTCTCAACACAAACATCAAATCAAGAAGAGCTTGGAGCAAAGTATTCCAAGCCCTGAAAGAAAATAACCTCCAACCCAGATTCATGTACCCTACAAAACTATCTCTCAAAATTAATGGATAAACAAGATGCTTCTATGAGAAAGAGGAACTGGGGGAGTTTGTGACCACCAATTCAACCCTACAAAAAATACTGAAGGACATTCTAGAGAGAGAGAGAAAAAGAGCATGTTTTCAAGAACAGCGGCAGCAGGGACTCACTGAATGGGGCAGACAGTGGAATGAAAGGGAAAAGCAGACAACAAACAGCAGAAAAACAGCATGGCAGAGATGAGGCAGAGAAGGTTGGCCATAATCAATAACATGGATGGCCTCGTACACTAATAAAAAGAAACACAGGCAGAGTGGATCAGGAGATAGGGAGCATCAAGATGCTCTTTATAAGAAATATAATTAACTTGAAACAGGGTTTATGGACTGAAAGTCAAAAATGAGAAAATAATGTTCTATGTAACAGGGAACCAGAAAAAAGTGGGGTAGACTTCCCTTCAGCTGCAGATTGGTTGGAAAGACATAACACTTTTATACAATGGAGAACTACTCATCTATAAGGAAGGAAAACCTTGAGGCTCTTATAGGTAAATGGATACAACTTGAGACCAAGTTCAGGGGTAAAAAGGTTCAGAATCACTTAGGTAAATAGCAGGTTGCCTCCATAATCTAAAAACTAAAGGAGTTAGTGGGATACAAATTGTACAATGCACCCTGTGAAGGTGAAAGGGGAGGAACTGTCTAAAAGGGAAGGCAGAGGAGGACATTGTTAATCTTGTATCATGATTTGAAACCCATATTGCTTTCATCGCTCTGTTTAGTTTGGTTATATTCTGTTCCAGTTTGTCTACTTGTACTATATTTGAGGACATGAACAGCTATTCCAAAGAGAGCAGGATATACTACAGTAACCATTTTTAATTTCTTATTAATTTAATCTGAAACCCAGTATTGCCTTCACTGCCTTGTTTTGAATGATTTTATTTGAATCTGTTTTGTTTGATTGCTATCTTGTCTTGACTGATTTTATTCGAATCTATTATGTTTGTTAGTATCAAGTCTGAGAGTATTGGCAACTGCTCTAAAGACAATAAGATTCACTATGATACCCATTCTGGTTTGACTATTACCATCTTTTGAAGTCCTATAATGTCTCCAATGTTTTGCTTTTATTGATTTTTCTCCACACTGCTATGTTCAATTTTATTGTATCTGATGATATGGGCAATTCTATTGAAGATAACAAGAGACATCACAGTAATCATTGTAGATCACCTTGTATTGTGGTTTTAAATCATGTACTATGCCCATCGTTTTGTTTGGAATGATCCCATTTTTTTTCTTCTCATTTGGTTTTATTCTTTTCAAAAAAAATAAAGTCACAGGCATGAATAAGACTTTCTAAGCAGAACACTAGTTGCACAGGAAATAATACCAAGAATCCACAAATGGCATCATATCAAATTAAAATGCTTCAACCACATAACAAAAACTAATAGTGTGAAAAACAACCTATAAAATGGGGAAAATACCAGCTCTTCTTCAGGCAGAGGACCACTATTTAGATTATATAAATAACTCAAAAAATTAGACCTCCAAAATAAAAGACCAAACCAAAAACTGGGCAATACACAGATACTTTCACAGAAGTGTAAATGGCTAATAAATACATGAAGCTATCTCAACATTGCTGACTTGCTTTTAACTAATAGAATGCAGCCAAAGTGGGGGGCATTTTCCTGGCTACACACACCTGTGATGTCCAGCTTGCTCATATGCCCTGCCCTGCTGGCTTTGAAAAAGTTAAGTTTCCCAGTAGTGAGATGTCTGTTAAGAGAGCTGTGGAAGGTGCTGATGATTCCTCTAGCCAACAACTGGTAAGAAGCTGAGCTCTCTGCTGGACAAGTGAATAAATGGCTTCTATGAACCACTTCATGAACTTGGAAGCAAACCCTTCCTCAGTGGAGCCTAACTGAAACCCTTGCCGTGCCCAACACCTGGGCTTCTGCTTTGTGAGCAGTCTTGAAGAAGAGAGTCAAAGGCACCCAGACTCCTGTCCCACAGAAACCGAGAGATTTTTTATTTGTGTTCTCCTTCCTTCCAGTTGCTAAGTTTGTGGCATTTGTCACCCATCAGCAGATAACTAATTAAATTGGTGCTGCTGTCTTGAAAAATAGTGTGGAGCTGAGCTTGGACTAAGTAGAAGAATACATTATTCACTGGGGACATGTACTGGATGAAGTATCAGGCGGAGCATGTGTGTTCTTTACTTCCAATCCCTGACCTGAAATATCAGAGATCCTTGCATGGAGATCTTAGCTGCCCACTGGAGTAGTCCAGGTCACCAACAATCTGAGGGTCCAACATGTGGCCCACAGCCTGTTACTTATTAGCCAGAATTTTCTTGATGTTCTTTATTTTATGAAATAATGGGGACCACACTTGCTCGCCATTACTTATAATGAAAACTCACCAGTTATCATGTACACTTGGATTAACTTGGATTAACTAGTAACTGTCATTATACCAAATGCAATTATTTCACAATTCTGAGCCTTTTGATATTAATTCAGCTACAGTGGAGCATCATTAAAAATGATGGACAGAAGTAAAATAATTTGAAATAAAGACTTGTGGATTTAATTAAAATTGTAGCTATGTTCAAGATTTATACTAAATGAAGAGGCTTTTGAATCACCATTATTACCAGTAACAACATCATGGAAAGATATTTCTAAGCATGAAACAAGTTGACTTTAAAGAGGTTGGTGTACCTAACCCAAAGATAAAAGGTATTCTCTCTGATTTTCTTATTATTTTCCTTTCATGTAACAGGTGTTGAGACAGACAGACAGACAGAAAAAGACACAGACAGAGACAGAGACAGAGAGAAAGAGAAAGAGCTCCTAGTATCCTTTTGTTAAAAGGGTAGATTTTTCAAGATCATATCCTCTCTACTCAGAAGCCAATGATTTTGACACAGGGGAATGAAGCTTCCAACCTAGTATGTCCGCGAGCTCATGTTCTCTAAAATCAAAGAATGAATTTTAGGAACAACGGAGGTTAAGAGTAGAATATATTTATTGAGAGAAAGAAAGCTCCTGTCTGAGAGAGACAGCAGAGGTCCTGAGCGGGTTGTCCCAAACTCTGTTTTACAGGGACTTTTATAGAGTAAAACCATGGGTTCAAGGAGGGGAGGAGGGGGTGCGACACACACTGGGAGCTCACAAGGCAGATGGGCATAAGATGGGACATAACTATCATTAGCCAATAAGATTAGAAGTTCAGGTAAAATTGATTAAGTTGGGGACAAATGGGAAAGCAAGTCATGTAGGAAGCTCGGCATTCTTGGAGCTGTGACCTTTCTGCTAAGGGGATGGGATAGTGACTCCAGGGTGATAGGGAACTGATTAGAGTATCAGTCTTTTGGAGTTGGATGCATTTGTTTGTTCCCTTGTTTTGAGGTCCGGCCCACAGCAGGAGGTGTCTGTCTCCCCCACAGTTGTAAGGTATCTGCACTGGCTCCTTTGAGGACCCAGCCTTGTCTCACTGCCTATAACATTTCTACCTAACTTGGCTGCCTGCAAGTTTCCCAGCTAGTCCTGGTGAATTGTTGCTCATTAATAGTTGTTGGGAGCCATTGAAACTGGAAATTGAGCACATGTGCAGGGCTGTTGCGCGGCTTGGGCAAGGTGAGAGAAGGGCTGAGGGCCCCTGGCTCCAGCTCCAATTAACTAAACAAAGACTGTAGCGCAGGCATCTCACCCCTGTGGTGAGATGCAACGTGGAGGTCTTCTCGCCAGATACTTCTCCCTGTTAACATAATTTGTTACTTACAAAGTCCTTGAACCACTCCCAAGGTCTGTTCAGTTTCCTGCATTATTTGAAAAAAATAATAAAGACAGGGGTTGCCTCTCGGCAGCTGCCCAGAGGCAACCCCTGTCTTAACCGTCAGAGTCCCCAAACTCTGCAGAGGGTTTTGATCCTCCTGGAGCCCTAAAATCATACCACTTATCTCATTTATTTAAGCCTTCTTCATACTCTCCTTTGGGGGGCTGGGGATCTAGGCCAGGTCCCCAATAAATAGTCACCAAGCTGAGAACTGGTTCAAGAAGATATCATACTAATACTTCTTAGCAATGACAATAGTGATAAGAGATGGGGGAAGTGTACTTCCTAATCCCACACCCCTAACCCCCCACACTTCAGACAGCAGGTGTGAGGGCTTCCCATGAGCACCGTGAAATTCTCCGGAGGACGCTGGCTGAGTGTGCTCTACCTCAGTCCTGACACCGTCTATCTGGTCGCACTGGTGAAGCACCCAGTGCCGTAAGAGGCCTCCCGTTTTAGTTGCCAATGGAGAGTCCCACCTGTGCTGTGGACTTCTGATGATAACCTCCTCCTTGGCTTCAGTTAATTTTCTAACTCAGTTCACAGAACTTGGGGAGAGATTTTTCTTGGGTTTAGCCATTTATTACAAAGGCTATTTTAAAAGGTGAGAGGAACAGCCAGATGGCTGAGGGAAGGGCAAGGCATGTGGGAAGGAGAGAGTTGCTTCCGTGGCCCTTTGGCACCCACTTTCTGGGCACCTGCATGCTCAGCTGTCCCAAGTCTCCCTAGACCCTGTCCTGAGCTTTCAGTGGAGGCTGCACCGAGCAGGCCAGCTTGATCCCATCTCAGGCAACGGCGACTGGCTCCATCTTCAACCCTCCTTCTGAAGACCAGGGCTGGGGCCGAAAACCCCAGTTCTAATCATGCTTCACTCCTTCTGCGGGCCAGCTGCCACCCAGAAACTATTCAGGGGCTTCCTGCTGGCAGCCACCTTTCTTTATATTCTTTTTCTTTTGTTTTAAACTACTCTTATTTTATAATTTTTTTCCTAGTTTTAATTTTCACTTTTTGTTAAACATTTTTTTCTTTCTGAAATATAAGTCATATGGCTGGTAAACGATGTACTGGGGCAGGAATCCCTCACCAGGTAAGGTCTAAGGAGGTCCCCCCAAAGGGGTCATGGAGACCTCAACTTGCCCCCAGCCATGGTGTAGGTTTTGCTGACTTTCATCAAAAAAAGCACCTCAGGATGTCCCAGTGAGACACATGAGCAGATTAGTTAAGCAGAATCCAAGAAGGGAGTGAGAAGCCTGGAAGTCTGGGGTTGGGGGTGTCCATGTGGTCTTGGGGGCTTCTTAGGACAGACCATCTAGGATATGCACCCACAGTGCCTGTCAGATGTTAGTGGGCTACATGAGGGTGCAAACCGTGTCTGTGTGTGTGTGTGTGTGTGTAAAATTTAGTGACACAGTACCTGGTTCATGGCACTGTGTCCTGAGAGTGGTCATCTAGGATTGTGAGTCATAGACTGGGAACAGAGCACAGGCCTAACTTGTATGTGAAAAGTATGAATCCAATTTACAGAATTATGGTATCTTTTAGACTCTTAGAGATTGTGGGGTGAGTTACCAGGATAGAAAAAGCAAAACAAACCAAAAACAAAAGCAGGTTGAGAGATGAAAGCAGACATGGATAGCAAAGGTAAGCGACTGTGTCCCGGAGCTGCAATTTTCTTACAGGTACAATTTTAAAATTGTAGTCTTTCCTTGTCTCCTTTCAGTCTGTCTTTATTTCTTCTATCCTGCCTCAGGGATGTGTTGATTTGATTACAAATCCTGAGCTATTTTTATTGTGCCACATTGTCTCCCAGAAATTAACCTTAGAAACATTTCCATCGTGCAAATACTGCCCCCGCTCTGTGTCCTTCCCGACGCCAGCACTGTCCTGCTCCAAAGCTGAGACTCACCAGACAGTGGCCCTTCCCTTCTCTGTCCCACTGCCCTGCTCATGCTGGCTGCCACCTTAACAGGCTAGAAGCTCCGTTTCAGCGCCCAGCATTTGGCAGCCAGTCCTCCTCTGTGCTCTCTGCTCCCTGATTTTGCATATGAGTACAAAACAAAACAAGACAAAACAAACCTGCCTCAAACAGTCACTGTGGAAATTTGCCTTGAGAACTAGAACTGGCAGCTGGGAGAGTATCTAGCTAGACTAGTGCTTAATGTATGACAGACATGAAGGAAAGCTAGTGCCAATTTTATAGCACTAAAAGAAGGAGCGCTCGTTCACTCGTTGATTCTGTATTTCACGACAATAGAGTACCTCTTCTGCAAAGAACTGTGGCAGGTGCTCTGTGGCAGAATAGACATGGAGAGAGGATGGTAGGTGGGTTAGTGAGGACACTGAACCTGGAAGTCAACTGACTTTCCTGCCTTCCAGGAAAAAAACCACTGAGCTGTGAGAGGAACAACAGTAGACACGAATGGCCTCCAAGACCCTCGGTGCCTCCTGGCACTGAGCCCTACTTGTGGGCCAAAGCCCTGCTGTTTTGGGTAAGGCTCAGAGCAGGCATAGCCAAGAGGCAAGGTGGTGAAGGAGAAGGCACAGCACCCCTGTGTGCCGCCGTCCTGCCGTATGACATGGAATCTCTCCCCTCACCCATCTGGTCCTCAGTTTTCCATGCTCGGTGAGAATCTGCAGTCCTCTTCCCTCCATCTGGCTGGAAGCATGGAAGTGGGGCCCACTTCCGGGCCCTCTGGCCATGAGCCTGGCCTTTGTGCCTACTCCCCTAGCAGGGCTGTGCCAACCACACAGCAGGGTTGAGTACATGTTCTGTGCCAAGGGCTGATGGTGACCAGGCCTTGCTTGTTCCTTTCCAGTCACATCAAGCAAAGATACACACATGCATCAAAGCTCTCAGTAGCTCTGTGGGTGCCCAGGAGCGCTTGGAAATATCTGAAAGAAGTGGAGGCTGCTTACTGCTGCCTAGACTGAGCCCCACATCTGGACTGGGTTTCCTGCACTTGGCCCTTGGCCCTTGGACAGCAGATTGTCTTCACGCCTAGCAGGAGCTGCACAGGAATAGTGGATCAGTGTCAGGAGAGTTGGAAGGAGCAAGTGAGGCCAGCCTTGTAGGTGAGTGCCAACAAGCTGGGGCTAACAGGCCTGACTCTCCAGCAAGAAAAGCTTCAAAACTCAAAAGGCGGAGGGACCTTTTGAGATGGGAACCTTGCCTCCTGTGCCAGGAGCAACTTCAACACAATTCCACAAATGACTTTCCAGCCCCTGCTACCTGCCAGGCCTCTTCCTGACACATGGAGGACATCAGTCAGCAGGCAGACCAGGGTCCCCACTTTCTTGGAGTGTACATTGCACAGGAAAATAATAGATGTGCAATAAACACAATGAATGGGAACACTCTGTGGTATGTCACAAGAAAAAGACTTCGGAAACCAAACCAAGTCTGAGGACTTGAGGTGGCACAGAAGGCACAAGGGTGCATGATTGTCCTTTATTTACTTTTCTTCTAGGACCAATAGATACTCCCAGACAGCCTTTCAGGAAGTGGAAGCCCTTCGGACAAGGAAGTCAGGGTGGGACAGGGCTTGGTGAGCCGTGTGTAAGGACCAGACCATGGTGGGGCTCACCTGCAGGGACACCCAAAACCATCACTCGCCTCTGTGAGTCTGTGAGTCTAGCTACAAAGCGGGTCTACCCTGGGGACTGCAGCCCACCAAGCACGGAAACACCCTTTGATTACATTTGTGTGAAAAGGGGGGCAAAGCTTTTCAGCTGGCTGTTCCTAAGGCCAGTTAAGAACAGAGGCTCTGTGTCCCCCAAGTGCATGTTGAGGTCCTGCCCACTAAAGCGGTGCTGCTTGCAGTGGGGATTAGATTTAGAGGAGCTGGGGAGGGAGATGCCCTCGTAAGAGCAGAGAAGCCAGCGATGGCCTCCTCGTCTCCACAGGTGAGGACCCAGGAGAAGCTGCCCAGGGAGCCAGGGAGAGGCCCCAGCTGCGAACCGGACTCCTGGTCGGGTATAGACCTCCAGCCCTCAGAGCCCAGAGCTGCAGAGGGTTAGTTCTAAGCCCCTACCCGATGGGAGTTTGCTAGAGTAGCCGGAGCTAACGCAGCTGGTTGGAAGAGTAAACATAAAGCCAAAATTTGAAAGACGGTCCTAAAGTCTAAGATCAAACAAACCATCCAGATCACAGCTGCGAGGACTTTGGGGCTCCACACAGATCAGACCACATGAGTCAGAGGATGATATCAAAGCTGCCATGGGGTGTGACAGCCTGGGTCTCCTGGAAGCACCCAGGGGACGGCAGGGTGGGCGTCCTAGGGCAGTGGGGAGAAGGAGGAACCCGAGGAGAGCACTGCATCACTGGTGCTCCGCTGGCGTGGAGGACAAGAGCAGCCATCAGAGGAGTGAGGAGAGGGGCCCGCGCTGCTTCCCGGACAGGAAGAAAGAATAGCTCAAAACTGAGGCTTTTGTTTTCTTCTCATCTATTTTAAAAAGGGGAAAAAACTAAGGGAAGCTGCAAATTCTTCTCACACGGGCCAGCGACAGGCACAAGGGGTGCCGTGGCCTGGACAAGGAAGTGCGAGTGGACGTGGGAGACCATTACTAAAGGGAGCCCATGTCAGCATGGTCCCAGCACTCTGGGAGGCTGAGGCAGGAGATCGCAAGTGTATAACCCAACGTGGGTAACATGGAGACTTAGTGAGACCCAGTCTCAAAACAAAAACTAAAACGGAGCAGGGATATAGCTCAGTGTGGAGGCCCTGGGTTCAACCTCCAGTCAGAAACAAAAAGCAAAGCAAAGCAAAGGCTAAGTTGTCCAGCTACAAGAGAAGCAGGAAAGCCACAGTGTGGAAGCCCAGAACCTGTCCTGTGTGGAGCTGCTTGCTAAGGACAGGCTGGCAGGAAGCTGCCAGAGGGCTGGAGTCTCAGAAACTCAGGCTCCAGGAGCTGACGTCAGGGCCCAGCAAGAAGAGGTTTCTAACCTGAAGTTTCTAACTGCAAACCAGCAAGTGCCCAGGGCTCCCACACACCAGGCCCTGCAGGTAGAAGCCTCTAGCCTGTGCCAGGAGCGAGGTCTCTGCAAGCACGGCAGACGGGGCCTCTCCCCGGCTCTGCTCAGGTGGACTCCCTGTGTGCAGGCTGAGGTTTCTAACAGCTCGATTCTTTTTACCCTTGGTATACGCTTCTATAATTTTTATTACTGCATGTTAGTTCCATAGACCAGGGCTTTTGTTTTGACACATTTGTGCATGCATGCAGCGTGCTCCATCATTTCCCTCCCCTTACTCCCTTCGCCTTGTCTCTTCCTTTTTTCCTTTTGATTTCTTTTCCTCTTCTCATCTTTTTAATTTTTTTTCCTCGTGTAAGAGAAAACATGCTATTTGTCTGAGCCTGGTTTCTTTCACTTAACATGATGACTTCTGCAGATGGCACGATTCCATTCTGATTTATGGCTGCTTAATATTCTGTTGTGTGTCTATTCACCTGCTGATGGGGATTTAGGCTGCTCCCACAGCTTAGCAGTTACAAATTGAATGGTAATAAATATGGGTATGTAAGTCTCCCGGTAACATTCTGACTTCAATTACTTGGTGACTATACAGAGAAATGGTATAGCTGGGCCAAACAGAAGTTCTATTTTCAGGTTTTTGAGGAGCCTCTGTACTGATTTCCATAAGGGCTGTCCTAATTTACATTCCCACCAACAAGAAAGGAGAGGAAAATCATTTGTGGTTGGCCAAAGGGGATTCCTAAGTGCCCAGGACCTCAGTGAGTCCCAGTCTCCATCAGAGGGACCCTAAGGGCTGCGACTGCCCTGAGGGACTAAAGCGCTGCTCTGCTTTCCTTCAGGAGGGTGGCTGGTGACGCCTGGGGTTGATTGTGGTTCCGTGCAGGTGCTGTACTTCGCTTGTGGCATGGAGCAGAGGGTAGAGCTGCTGGCTGCTGCAAAGCCACATGCTGTCATTTCTGCATGTTTTTTTGTACCATTTCCCAGTCGAAAAAAATTTCAGATGACACTGAAGGGTATAAAAAGGTTCCCTAAGCTCTTATACAACTGTTCCCAAAGCAGAACATCATTAAAATTTGGTATTTATAAATCTTTTTCTATGGCATTGCCAATAACCCCCAGCTGTAAATACGGATTACACGGACCCATGTAGTTTCGAGCTTTTTACACATAGGTGGAATTACATTGTGCATGCAGCTGGACGCTCTCTTGGTTAGTACTTTGGTAAGCACTTCTGTTTCTCTACACACAGATCTGCCTCCTCTTAAAACCTGCTTCGTGTTTCATCCTAAGTATGGCTCAAAACATAACTGACAGGCTCCCTACAAACGGCTATGTTAATATTTCCATTTTTTTTCCATAAAAACTTTGCTATAAAGAACCTTATATATTTGTGTATTTACACTTGTTGAGTATTTTCACATGAAGCAGGGATTCTGTGTTGGTGAGTAGCACATGTAAGTGATGACTAGATTCCCAGGTTTCTCTAAGGGTAAGTTGGGCTGATTCATAGAGCTGCTGACACGGAGTGGGTAGCCGTCCCCGCCACCTTCTCTTGTTTGTCTCCTGCCACCTTTCTCACTCCAGGACGTACCTTGGCTGGGGGTCGATGTGCTTATTGGACGTGAGCACTCAGCGCCTGCCCTTTGCCACTGTCACCTTGGGAACTTCCTGTCATGCCAGCCCACCGTGGCTTGGCTTCAGGGCCACAATCAGAACAACGCAGCCTCCGGGCGACCATTAGGCACGGTCATGCTGCTAGTGAATGATACTACACCCTCATTTTATGCCAAGGAAAATGTGGGCACAACCTTTCTCTTCCTTATCTATCTTCAAGCTAGATCACTATCATGGAAATACTTTATTTTCCAATTTGCCTCAGGTGTGGCCAACATTGCCAAGATACTTTATAAGCTTTAGCCAAGATTGGCCAAGGCTGAAAGCAAGCGATCAGAAGCAGTGGTTTTCCAGCTCTGATCTCCTGAGTGGCCTTTGGGGATGGAGAAGGGATGGAGGAAAGTCTGAGTGTCTCCCAGGCTTCACCCTCAATGATGAAATGGAGGTTCAATGGCTCCTCCCATCTCGAGTGGATTGAGTGGAGCTCCACACCTCTCCCTCCTCTCAACTGGGAGGCGCTGCTCTATCTGTTATGTATTGGGTTTACAATGTAAGGTTTCACTGTTTGGAGGAAATATTACAATGCCTTATAGATTCTGAAAATGATTGATGAAAACCTGAATACAAGCCTGGCTCCAACCAGTGAGTCAGTTCTCGCGTTATTTCGAGTCCAGCCCAACATGACGAGGCTGCTCTAAAGTCTCATCTGGCAGCCAGTGGCACTACTGGTTGCTCTTATCTGTGTCCCTCAGCTCTGTGGGTTTCTTTGTCCCTGAATCTTCCTGGAGCATTTTTTAAAATTGTCAATCAGGCGAAGGTATCAATGTATTTGTCATCATTCACAAATTCAGGCTGGTGGGATTCAAGGGCTGCTGTGTCCGGGATAATTCTATCTGGGCCACAGTGGACATGGTGAACACTTTTTATAGTTGACCTATCAACAGGGGACTCTAGTTTCACATTCCTTAGGTGGCATTACCTTGGCAATTCCAAGGTATGGTGATTCCATGGGTTCTTCATTCAATCCCTCTCAACTCTTATCACCTGATTTAAATAGATGCTTTCTAGATTAACTGCAGCCAATTTACCCAATTACCTGACAGTCCTGCATTTCTTCATACTGAATTTTTTTCTCGAGTTCCTTTCATTCTTTGGTCTGACTCCTCAGCCACATGAACAAATGTCACTCGGTGAGCCTGGTGGCAGACATGGTTGCTCTCTTTCAGCTTCTCACACAAAGGAAGAATCCAGTTTTCCCTGATTCAGAATCTTCACATATGCTGTGCCCTCTGTCCAGAGGAATTCTCATCAGAATTTCTTCACTTGTCTAAGTTCTTCCCTTTCCTTTCTACCAGTTTAACATCTCTTCCTTGTGAAAATGTCCTTCCTAAGACTAAGTCCTTCTTCATTCTCAATCCCAGAGTCTATCTTCAGGATGACACTCACTGAATCCTGACTTGGAGAATGACATCTAACATGCAAAGTATTTATGTAAATTTTTAAAAATGTGAACCTGACTCCCCAGGTAGACATGGAGCATCATGGGAACCCCAAACACCGAACTTAGTGCAGAGTAAGCTCTTGATGAATACACAATTTAATAAGTAAATGAACGCCAGGCCAAATGCCTGAATGAGCTTCCTAGGAGAAAAAGTGAGATCACTAATATCAGACCCAGGGTCACGTTCTCAGACAGGAAGGGTGTAAGACATACCATGACCTCTCAGTGTGTCAAGGTGACTGAGATGCGTACTCTTGAGACAGGAAAGGGACAGGTGTGTGTGAGTCCTACTTCCTGGGCTCTTTCCATGGGATAGAGAACCTGGCTCATTATGATGGGCTCGTGAGGGAGATATAGATGAATAAACTGAGTTTCTGAAAAGCAAAGAACTTGTCCCTGGTTTCAACAGTAGTGAAAGGAGGTCTGTGTCCAAATACATAACAGATATTGTGAAATAGGAAGAAAATGTTTAAACGGGAAGGGGACCTGGGGAGGTGGAGGGGGAAAGGAAAGGAAAGGAAAGGAAAGGAAAGGAAAGGAAAGGAAAGGAAAGGAAAGGAAAGGAAAGGAGAGGAGAGGAGAGGAGAGGAGAGGAGAGGAGAGGAGAGGAGAGGAGAGGAGAAGAGAAGAGAAGAGAAGAGAAGAGAAGAGAAGAGAAGAGAAGAGAAGAGAAGAGAAGAGAAGAGAAGGAAAGCAGCCTAAGAATGTGAGTCTACCTGACTCTGTCTTTCCTGTTATGACATAATACCTTAACTTTAGAACTCATTTATCCCTTGATAAGCATGTAATGTTGTATATTAGGCCACTACTAGACACTGAAAGTACTAGGCCAATGATGGCAAATCTTTTAGGACTCTCAGTGACAAAACAGCTGGTGGCAGTGCACACGCCTTAGGTTCTCCACTACTGTCCCAGGGAGAATTAGATGTACTTACCTTCCTGGGCAGATACAGAAATAATAACTCAGGCATCATCCATTCATGCAAAAAAAATACTTATCTGGCACTGTGACTGTTAGGCACCAGGGCTATAAGGGAACAGCAAACAGAGGTGCTACCTACCTCGGTGAACTCAGGCTGGCAGAGGACACCAGACCACCACAAGGAGATAACTCACAATAAGAGGAGGCTCTGATGTCTGAATATGAGATGCTTCAGGATGTCAGGGGAGAGGAAGTGACACTTGGATTAGTCAGGACTAGGGCTGATGGAAGAAGGTTCCAGGTAGAGGTCATTCTAAGCCAAAACCTCACTAGTAAGAGAGAATATGAACATTCAAGAAGCAGAAGCAGAGCGAGTGTCAGAGGGGGCAAGCATGCAAAAGCTGGACCGTGAGTGGTGACTCTAGTGCAAATTCTCTGTGTTTTTCCTAACACCGATGGAACACCATTGAAGCCATTGAAATACGACGGTGGTGGAGAGGAAAATGGAGACAGTGGAGAAACTCAGGAGATGTTTAAGACTGCACTGTCAAAGGCATGTGGTGATGGAAAAGAAGAGGTGTATAATAATTCCTGATGTTCTGGTTTGCTCCTTGAGTTCAAGAACAGTGAGAGAGGTCCAGGTTTGAGGAAGGAACCACTCAAGTTCCTTATATGAATAACTGCATATGATCTACCATATCCTACCTCGTGCTTTAAATCATCTCTATGTTATTTACAATACCTAAGGCAATGTAAATGGTTGTACAGTACTGTCTAGAGAATAATGACCAGAAGAAATCTGTACATGTTCAGCACAGATGCTATTTTCCCCAAATGTTTTCAGCTTACAATTGGGTGACTCTGTAGGATCTGAGGGTCCCAAGGGCAAGCCACACAGTAAAGGAGGTGTGTTGTACAGCCCCTGTGGTAGGTGATCTTAGATCCTATGCCTGGTCAATTTGCAGAAAGGGATTTTCATCTTCTATAACAACATTAACGAACAATGGCGTGATGCTTCCCTGGTCTCCAAGCCTTTTCTGACCGACTGTGTAACCCTAGCTTCATGACCCTCACTGAGTTACTGTCTGCATTTCACAGCTGAGAAAATGCCTGTCCATTCCAAATGCGTGAAAGGACACACAGAATGGATTTCTTCTCCATCTCACCTATTGCATTTTTCCTTTAATTTCTCTGTAATTCCTAAATGGGCATGAAAATTATAACTCTTGTGGAGTAAGTGTGTTAAAGCACCATTTGCCAGGTGATGCACAGAGTGCCAGGGTTTTACTTCTTGTGGAGATGACCTCTTTGTCTGTGGAGACTTTTGCACAGTGATCGCACTGTGAGAGATGCAGAGACAGCACATGGGAGATCCTGTTCAGGTTTATTTGTCCCCATTTTCTTCCAACACTTGATTTCATTTTCTTTATGGTCTGAGCTTCAAAGTTCTGAGATTCCTTGTGCTGGCCCTGCATTATATTTTGTGCGCCAGTTAAACCCAGAAAATGTCAGGCTTACGTGAGTCTGAACTGCCAGGCAGATTAGCAGAGCTCTCTCGTGTGCTTGGGTGGGTTGTAGAGGCAGAGCCTACCACTAAGTATGTGGCTCCTCCTCACCCCACCTCTGCTTCCTGGTTCCCATGAAATGAGCAGCTTTGCGGCTCTGTCACCTCCTCTCATGATGCTTTTGCCTTGTAGCTGAGGACAATAGACTTAAAAAGTGAGCCAATTAATCCTTCTCTCCTTAAACTGTGGGAGTTTGGTATTGTGTCCAGCAAAGGGAAAGAGGACTAATGTGTGTTTTTATTTTGTTAGAAAGTCTTTGCCAATCTCTAAGAAGCTGATCATTCTCAAATGATATGGGCACTAAATGATGTTTATTTTTTAAACAGAAGTGTTTCCATTGATAATGTCTTCTAAGGAAAAAAAGAGTACAGGATAAGAGTAAGAAGCCACTGTTGTCTTCCTAGAACCAAAGGCATCCCAGTCACAGCCACTGCACTGACCTTCCCATCCCAGGTCTCCACAGCACCCCGACTTTACAGCTCAGGATGCTGTACCCAGCAGGTAAACCGGCTTCCTCGTGATGGCAGAAATTGTTTGCCACAGCATCTGAACAGGGTCTCACCCCTGCAAAAGCGGGCAGTGTCATCCCAAGAATCTGTGTTCTGACACAACAGATAAAGAGGAAGTTGTGGGGAGGTCCCCACAGGTCTGGTTCACATCACGAGTCAATGGTGTGATTCAATGTCAGCAAAAGAGGTTGCAAGCATGACCACTTGGAGTCTGCACAAAAGCCAGCCCCATGTGAACACGGGACAGCAAGCTGCCCTGCCTCCTGGAGTCGACCCTGAGCAGAGCATGTGACTGAGCTGAACACATGCACATGTGTGCACCCCTCTGAGACATCCACAGGGACACAAATGCAGATGTCACTTATTAGTGTCTGTGATTCCTGTGACACCAGATGGTTTATGAAAGCAGTCTTATTTTGGAGTGGGGTGAATACTGATAGCCCCCCCCCAAAATATCTGTGTGTTCCTTCTCTGTGTAGAAAACTCATGAGGTAAAATGCCCTCGAGTGGACATTCGTCCTGAAGTTCATGAGAACAGGGATAGCAGTGCCATCCCTGGGCCTGATGAAGTTTGATTAAGAAGGAATTGGACCCTTCTTGGCTAAATGATTCCACCAGCCTTGCACAAACATAGAAAAGTTCTACCTGCTTTTGGACTGGATGAACACCACCTCCAGACTTTCCACAGGGATCTCCTGTTTCCTCACAGAACCTGTAAAATCACCAACAGAGAACAGCAAGGGGACCCTCGGTATGGTACCAAGAGTGGTATGAAGTGGTTGCTGTGGTTGTATATGATCTAAACACTTTGAAACTCGTGCTGAAATTTGGTCCTGGCCACAGCGCAAGTGTGCTGAAAGGTAGAGGGATATTAAAAAAGGAACACCTTTCTCATGGGGCAGGGCTAGTTCTTCAAGGCATGAATGAACGCTCACTCTCTTGGGACAGATCAGTTACTGGGAGAGTAGTTGATGAAGAAAGGCTGCCCCTCACATCTCAACTCTTCTACAGGTGCTTCTGGTCCTTTAGCTTTTCTGCTATGCCATGATCTGTACAGGACCCTTTCTGGATACAGCCATCTGGTTGGCACTTCCAGCCTCCAGAACCACTAACTAAAAATCTTCTGTGTTATAAACCACCAACTGTCAACTATTCCATCATAACAGTGGAAAAAGGATTAAGACAATAGTTATAAGGTAGATGCAAAATATTTATGGCATTAAGTATTTACCAATTTAGTCAGAGTTTGCTTGTTCTGACTACTTCTTTAAGAGAAATAAATCTGGCCTGGCAGGCCGCTGCCACCCCAGAGTGAGAACCGTATCAGCATTTCCTGAGACCTGCGACATGCCATGTTGGACCTTGGGGCACAGGGAAAATGGGCAGCCAGTTCACCCGTCTGGTGGGCAGCTGTGAGCCTACCGGGGTGCGGGCTAAGAATCAACATCCACCCCACCCCACCCCACTAGCAAGTGAGAGCCGGCGATCTGAGCATGTCTGGCGAGTTTGACTATATGCAATACAGCAAATAAGGGGGATTTTCTTCTGCATCTCTTTGAGGGCAAATATTTTTATCTCTGTTTTGCTCTGTTCTGATCAATGGTATTGCTCTATTCAATATTCTGTTTTTATAATTTCGGTATTTCCTTCAATATTGCTCTACCTGATTGAAGGAACAACTACTGTCAGATGTACTATTGTGCCTATTGCTGCTGTCCCGGTGGCCTGCTGTGAGGTTCTGTGCCAATTTCACTGCACTGCCTCAGTTGGCTATGTCCTGTCTTGTTCCATAAAATCTGGGCAGCACTCGGTTTGGGACTTCTTTGTAACTTCCTAGAGGACAGCATAGCCAAGGGGAGCACTAAGCTGCCACCTCCTCTCCCATCCATTGTCTACGCCTCTGTGCCCAGCAGAATAAACTAGTGAATGGAAGTAAAGTGCTCTGAGTTCCTCCCAGAGGCACCGAAGATCCAAACCTGAAACTGTGAAGCTCCTGTAAAAGACTTAATGGCAAAGCTCCTGCAAACTGGCCACAGAAGGAATTTTTGGCTGTCCAACCCAAAGCACAGGGCACAGACAATGAAAACAAAAGTAAGCCGGTGGGACTATATCAAACTAAAATATGCTTTCAATAAATGAAAAATAGGCCATACTGTTACCAGACAAGATCCAAGACGTTTCCTCCCAAAAGGAGATGGGGACCTCTGTTCATTCCACGCATAGAATAAGTGTGGGTTCCTGACTTCCACCACATAAAAAGAAGTTTCAACGCGTGCCAGCAAGAGGCACAAAAGTGCCAGCACCAGGCAGTGAGCAGAACTGTGGTCTGGGGCTGAGCATTTTATGTGACACCAAGGGAGCTTCAAAGCGGGGGTCCAGGCTGTGTACCACCCCCCGCCTCTCAGGCCACCCACTCGGTCCAGGTTAGACTCTGAGTTCTGCGTGGGCTTGAAGTTGAGAGATGTGCTACAGCTTCACAGCGCTCCCCCTTGGGGGTGGAGGTCCCTGGAAGCAAAGGCACAGGCTCAGTCTGCAGGGGAAAAGCACGGCCCTCAGGGCTGATTGTGTCTTTAAAATTCTCTGGAATTTTGTTTTTTTTGAGTTAGTTTTCTGGAAGGGAGAAAGACACTGCAACTTTGGTAATGAGGTGTCCCGAAGCCACAGTTTTTCTTAAAACTGTATTCGTAAATTATTATTTTCTTTTTCTCTTCTCTACCCATCATTTATTCTCTTCTACCTCAGTATCAGCCAAAAAGTCAAAAATTTCAATAGATTTTCTTCAAGGTGAGGGAAAGGGGAGCAAATGTGTAAAGAGTTGTACAGGAACCAGTTGCATGTTGAGCAGTGATGGTGTCAGGTGTGTGACTGCACCTGCCACGGGCGTCCAAGTGAGAAAAAGACGACACCACCGTGCTGAACAATAGGGTAAACACTGCCCGTGTTAGACTGGTGCTGAGCTTTTAAAGCTGGTTGTTTGTTTCATTTTGTTTTTAGGAAAGATTGGTACAATCAGGGCTGTAACTTTTTAAAAAATTATTTTGAAAATGTGTAGAAAATGAAAGAAAAAAGAAAATTAAAGAATACACAAAGCACCATAAAATTAATAATAAAGATAGCAAAACATCCAAAAATAATATCATCTTTTCCTAATGAAATTAGCAAATTAAGTTCTAATGGAGGAATTAGAAAAATGCTATATTTGTATATAAAAAGCAACACAACATATTTGGAATTAAGTCAGATAACAGTTTAACTGATTTGGAAAGTACTTGGCAATATGTATCAGGAATTATACAAATATTTATCATCAAACCTAATAATATCACTTTTGGATATTTAGGAAATAATGTCAAAGATTAAAAATCTTCTTAAGAGAAGTTGTTAATCATCAAGTAACACAGTAACAAAGTTTTTAAAAAAGATCATGCTCAGAAAAAATTCTAATAGAGAAATTGTTAAGTAAGTCAGGGTCTAACTATGGGAGGGAAAATTGTGTGGTCATTAAAATCAGATGGTTGTGAAGACTATAAGGTGAAATAAGCATAAGCAAATTAAAATATTCACTAATAGCACATGGACACTACAGCAGTGATCTCTTAAAATGCATTTGAAAAAGAATACAATAATTGAGTGAGTGAGATGGGGTTATAGGTAATTTCTCTCTCTAGTTGAAAATCATTGTGTTTAAAAACGTTTTTTTACAAGTCTACACAAGAGTTGATAAGGCCTGGGACTAGACTAGGAATGTTAGGAAAACATGGATTTAAAGAAGGCTGCCAAACGCAGTGTGAGGGACTCTGCGTGTGTGTGAGCCGAGGAAGAGGAAGCTGTCGAAGTATTCCGAGTCCTCAGTCCTCAGCAGCTGGGAAGAGTCAGGTCCACATGCAGCACACACAAGTGCTCAGTCTGAGACACTGGTTGCACTGTTCCATCCAGCAAACCCCAGAATGGGAGAAGTCAAGAGCCTGGCAGCGACACTCATCCCCCAAGAGTGAGCAGCCACATTCTTGGAATGCAATGTGATTCCCAAAGATACTGGCAAGAAAGAGCTCAAGGACAGAGCCCGGGGAAACACATCCATCAGGAGCAAAAATAATACCAAGGAGCGGCCACCATGAGACGGGAACAAGATTCACAAAACTCGGAGTTAAAGGACTCAGTCCAGGCCCTGGTCTCATCACAGACAAGGAAGCAGCTGTCACAGAGGCGGCTCCTTGGGAGCATGCATCCCCTCCCCTGCTGCGATTCACTCTGCACGTCAGAGTGCAGCAGGTCTGACAGTTAGGCCATTCTGGACTTAAGCCCTAAGTGGATGTTTATTCTGTGGGGAGCTCTGAGCTACCATTTGTGACATCCCATTACTCTGCCATAGAGCCCACACAGAGAGGGACAGGCCCTGCTGCTCCATGGAGAGAGAGACCCAGCCTTCCAGCCCCACAGCTGAGCCCAGCCTTTTAGCTTGTCCCCTGCCAGGTGCTAGACATGTGAATGAGCCCTCCACAACGCCCTGGCCCCAGCCACCATCTGATGCAGCCCCAAGATGAATCTCAAGAGGCCAGTGCTGGGCCAGTCCAGCTGAGCCCCAGCCTACTCACTGTCACCCAAACTAATGAATTGATGTTCACGTCAAATCATTGAGTTTGGCATGACTTTTATGCAGCATTAGACAAGTGAAACCCCACTGTTAATCTAGGAACTCACTGTACCCTCAGCTTTTTTTCCTAGAAAAGTGAGTAAGAATTATATCATCCTGATCATAGGCTTGCCGTGATGGTCAAATTAAGTCATGTTAAACCACATAGCCAATTGTCTGTTCTCCATGAAGTGGCTGTCATTATTTAGAAATGAATTTTTCCAATTAGATTCTCCCTGGTTGTCCGTGTCTTCATATGCTGCAGCATTGTGGGGAAGCTGCTGGGCTATGGGTACCCACTTCTAAAGGCATTAGGTACAGATACTCTGTCAATGTGCAATAAATGGGATCCCTGGTAAAAGGAGCTGAAGAGAGGTCAAGAGATACAGGGGAGACCTGAGCAGTGAGAGCAATTCGACTAGCAGTTGAGTTCTGTGAAAGCCACTGGCTCAGCGCCGGGTCAGTACCCTATGGAAATGATTTCTTTGGTGAGGAGCTAGGAGACTGGGATGAAATGAAAGTGAACAGATGGGGAGGGCAAGAAGAAATAAATTCATGAAGAAGTGGAGGCTTAGAGGGTTCAGCTCTGCTGAGATCAGCTTTAGAACAAAAGAATATTGTGCATGTTTTTACTGATGGGAAGAAATTCAAAAAGAGCAGACAACTTGAAGGGTAAAGAGAGGAGCCGATGAAGCAAGCTAGGTTCAGGAAGAGCACAGAGGCTCAGGGCTGCTGATGAGCAGAGCACAGCGGGAAGGGAAGAGCAAAAGGTGGGAAGACAGGGGCTTCTGGAAGTGGAGGCGGGGAGGGGTCCCCGGGGACAGCAGGTCATCCTCAGAGAGGGAGGGGGACGCTTGAAGAGCAGACGCTCCCTGGTTGTCCTGTGTCTACATAACCCACAGCACTGCACGGCAGGAGTGACGAAAGAAGTCGCTGGAGGTGAAGAAACACCTTAGAGCTTGTGGAAAACATGAATTTATGATGCCATGAATCCTTGGCCTCATTTGGTGACTTTCTGTCATAGGAGAGTGAGGGAGAAAAGGAGGGAGAGAGAAACAGAAGGAGGGAGAGATAAAGGGAGGAAGGGAAGGAGGGAGGGAGAGAGACAGAGACACAGAGAGAGACAGATAATATTTTCCAGCAGTGGGGCTTGAAGGACAAGGAGGGACGGAGGAGAAGCCAGAAGGGAGGCACCCGGGACACTGACCAGGACAGAGGTGGGCGACCCAGGGTAGGACTGAGGGAAGACTGGAATGAGGTGGCAGGGTAGGACTGAGACAAGTTGGACGTGATGAAACTGTCCATAAGAATGAGGAAGTAGGAAATGCTAAGTGTACTTAGAGGGGTTTACCTTTATAGATCTTTAAACTCGAACAACTCCCTGTAATGCTGTGTTGCAAAGTGCATTTATAAATCTGAGCGGGTGAGGTGGGTAAGAGTACAGTGGACAGCGTGAGGGAAGCAAGGCCAGCGAGCTTGAACATTGCCCTGTGAACCGAAAGATAGTTTTGTGCATCAGCTTGGCCTGGGTACAGATGCCATTTACTCCAGCAGGGAGTAAAACTATCCTGAGTAATCCGGTGGACCTGATTCAATCAGTTAAAGGGCCTTGGAAGCAGAGTGCAGATTCCATTGAAAAGAGGAAACCGTACCTACGGGCTGAAGCTTCAGCCCGGACCCAAGAGTCCCAGCCTGCCTGTCCTGATGCTCTGCTGCACAGGATTTTGGACCTGCCGGGGAGGTCCCCACAGCCAGGCACACCGTTCCTCCAGCAAGGCTTTCATCCGCTCTAGTGTCTTTACTGCTTTAGTTGAGTCATGACTGATACAGAGGGATGGACTAGGGAGAAAGACTAATACAAGAGTAAAACAATGGATGTAATTCAGGTTTCAGATGGATGGAACAATGGATGGATGGATAAATGATTGGGTAAGCAAAAGAAGGAATTTGTAAGTGTTTAAAAATATGAATGAATTCTCTCTAAAATATGAAAAAATTCTTGCTATTTACAAGCTTTGCGTGGATAAGATGACTCCTAAAAAGCTAATTTTCAAACCTAGAATTCTTGGCCGTATAAAATACTTGTTTTCCATTTTAAACATCAACTGGGGGTGTGAAAAGTGTAGGAATATTTCCAGCTGGGGTTTTGTCATCTCTTCTGTGTACCCATCCTTCCTGCTGTGACACAAATGTCCATTTAGGAGACAGAAGAGTGGTGAGTTTGATTCAGGACTTGAGGTGGGTACAAAACCAAGAGCGCTCTCTGCTCCTCTGCATTCTCCATCCCTGTTTCTTTGGTAGGAGAGTGAAATAGATAGATGTGGGTTTTATCAGTCAATGTTCCCTAAGTGGTTTTTGTGAGCAGGCAGTAGAGTGACATGAAATTCCTCCTGGAAAAGTGGGAACCGTTCCCAGCTATCCCACCAATGAACCCTGATTTGATCCTTTCTGTTTGGACAGTTAAAGAACTTCAATTTTCTGAGCATTGGGTGCAAACCTGGGCACCTCACCTCTGAAATCAAAATGTATTGCCTCTGTCACAATCTCTCGGGTAAGTTACAGGGACACCGGGTTAGACAGAACTAATAAATAGGAGGGGAGAGTTTGTATGCATTCTGACTTCTTGTCTCAGAGCCTCAGGTCACTGTGTGACATCCTCTATGACTTGTCAGAGAGCTTTCCTGACTCGAGAAAGAGGGAGACCTTCCCCAGTGGACCTCTCATTTCTCCCTGTGTGAGGGGTACTTGCAGATGATCTGGCTGGAGCTTCATCTGTGGGAGTTAAGGGAAGCCTTGGGGAGAACAAAGGAAGAGCAAGACATGTACAGACCCAGCAAAGCCTTAATCACCAGAAAGCATAGTGTCTCTGTTATGGATTTTATCTAGATGTCCCCAAAGCCTGGTGAGGTCAGAGGGGTTTTGGGGAGGTGGCTGAATCTAGAGTGCATAATTGATCCATATTATACTGCTGGGATTAAAGGTGGATAATTGCTCCACCAATTGGATTGGCACTGCCCTAATCATGGTAGATGAAGTACAATATACGGGACAGAAAGAAAGAAGTTATCTCTCTCTCTCTCTCTCTCTCTCTCTCTCTCTCTCTCTCCTCGCTCACTGCTTTTTCTGTCTTACTCTGCCATGAACTGTTGCCACTCTGCCATGAGCCACCCTGCCTAGGAGCCAGCTGATTATGGACTGAAACCTCTATTAACTGTGCTAAATAAATCTTTCCCCTTTAGCTTTGAGTGTTGGGTATTTTGTCCCAGCAAGGAGAGGAAATAACTAGGACAGTCTCCAAAGACCATGTATGGCTGCTGCTGACCCCTACAACCAAACAGAGAGAGAATGGCTGTGAAAAACTGAAAGAGCTGTTCTGCAAACAACAACAACAACAACAACAAAACAACAACAAAAACACCCAAGTTTTGGTATAGCAGAAAGCAAGGCTTTAAAAGAATCACTGGGGTGAGAAGAGGGCCGCTACCCCACTTTGTCATAAAGCACTGAAGGACCATGGGTGGTGGGGCTCGGGGTGCTGTGGGGCAGTAGGGCCTCCAGCTCTGGGCAGGCCATGTGCAGAGTACAGCAGGAGGGAGCCTGATGGGGACAGAAGACATCTGCGGGGGGACCCCCAGAGGTGCACAGGCATCCATGGGACACACCAGCTCATCCACAGGCAAGTCTGGGGAAGGGTGTGCCACATCAGGACCCAGAGGCACCAGGGCCCCATCTGGGCTGGCTTTTTCTGTCAGATGAAGCTTGGGATAACAAGCAAGGCTCAGAAGCATCACATCCTACATTTTAATGCTTTGGTTCATTTCGTTTGCCCTGACCTCCTGTTTATTTGTAAAGAGTTTAATTAAGTGCCAGCTTGCTCTGCTCTGTGGATACTTCACGTGTCAGCTTGTCTTTTCAACTAAAGAATTTGAACTATAATCACTTCCACTTTCTTCTGTTCCAGGGCCCTTAAATGTCCTTCCAGGTCCTACGTTTCCTCTTCTGAGAGTGGCCTCGTTGCTGGTCTCTGGGATCAGGAAACCGGGCTGGGCTGCAGCCAAGGGTGCTGTATGGCTCTGCCTGCCCTTAGTAACCACAGGACAATTCCTGCAGCGATTAGAAGTTCAAGAGACCCCTGCACACAGCAATGGAGCCTTTCCTGCCACTCTTGGGAGGACACTGGTGTCTCCTGGGGACTTCTGATACACAAAATGAAGTTTTGCTGATGACTTTCTTAGAGAATACTTTCTAGGATTCAATTTATGAATACTAGAATGTGTACACTTAATCTCTGCTTTTTCAATCATTTGTGTAAGATTTATCGTTCCTGGCTCTGTACCATTAGACAGAAGTAAAGGGATAAATAAAACTTGGAACTGTTTAACAAAAGGCCAGTGTCTTCCTTATTATGTCTGCAATAACAGAGTCCTCTGGGTAGCATTTGGATCCGTGAAAGCCAGTGGGTCACAAACTCTGGTGGCCTGGGTAATCCTACACTTTGGCATTAAGTGTGGGATGCCCACTTGTAGGAGAGAGAGGACACTCTGACTGTTCCTGAAGAGGTCCCACACTTTTCAGGCTGACACCCAAGAGGAAGCACAGAAGCCTCTCCACATTCCAACAGATCCTCCTCCAGTGCATAAGGAATCATTCAAAGATGGCACCCGGTTCCCACATGACCTCCACTGTTGCTGGCACAGAATGATTTTTGGTTGCAGAGATGAACTCGTCAGGGTGCCAGCTCCTCCCACTGGCATTCCGAACATTCTGTACCCCATGTGCACGAGTGTGTGCTGCTGAGGAGACGTGATGTGAATGTGACCTAGAAACAAATACAAAATATGCTTTGTTGCTTCCCAAACTCTGGGATGCGTTAGTTGGTCAAGATGGTTGCTGTGTAGACTTACTTCATCTGCCTCAGATTCTGAAGGGTCCCCTGTGAGAAAAGCACCTGGGACAAGATTTCCTCTGCCAATATTTTTCCACGGTATGGTGTAAAATGCTGCTCTGTTGAGCAGTGGTATAGGAAGTTTGTGTCAACTCATTGGAAGACCTCCTGAAGAGAACCTTCAACAATTCTTGTTCTTGGCATAAGTAAGATACGAGTCTGTGTTACTCAGATTTCCATTACTATAATAAAATACATGAGATAATCAACCTATGAGGAGGAAACAATTATTTTGGCACAGTTGCAGAGGTTTCATGCCAGGGAAAGCTGCCCACCTCACATTAACAAGGAAAAAAAGAGAAAGGACCAGAGGGAGCTGGGGTCCCAACACCCTTTGCAGGGTTCACCTCAGGGACCTACCTTCTTCCCACAGGGCCCAGCCCCTCAGGTTTCTGCCACCTCCCAGAAATGCAAGCCTTACCATATGGCAGCCGTGGGCTCTTCTCTGTAACTCACTGTCTCCCAGCTGTTCTGGGACTGCTATGTACAGGTTCCAGGAGGGCAGGGCAGGGAGGAAGGCTAGAGGTATCGAAGGAACTAAAGGCTATTTCAGATGGAGGCTGAGTGGGGACCGCACCAGAAACTGCTGAATTCCAAAATGCCTTATGGAGTCTTCCAGAACTGCCAGGCTCCAAACCTCAATAACATAGTGCCTTTTCTGCTATTGAAAGAGTCTCAGCTCATACAGCAAAGGGTGTCACTAAAGGGTCTTTTCTAAAAAGAGATGCTAACAGGAAGAAAAGTCATAACTGGCTTGGTTTGGGAGGTTAAAAAAGGTCCTGACACTGGTCTTTGTTTGCAGAGGAACAAGTGATTCTGTCTGGATTCTTTACAGAGGGAGTTACAAGTTTAGCAGCTCTGTGATTCTCATTTACATGGAAATATAAAAGTTTAACAAATAAATTTGATGTATTTTATTATTATTTATGGAGGAGAATTTTACTATCAGGAAACACATTGCCTGATCTACTTTGGCTAAATTCTCCTTAGAGACAGTGATTAATAGAAGGAATGGATGAAAATTAGTATATACACAGCTATTCAGAAATGGAGTAAAATGTTAATGCAATGACCTTTAAATCTTCATTTTTCTTTATTTCTCTGAATGCTAATTAATAGGCATGTTCAGCACCAGGAGTTTGCATCCAAGTCTATCTCCCTGCTAAGTTGGCATTTGGAAAATTCCTAGAGTTTAGCCTCGGAGAAGAACTGACTCAGAAAAGCCACTGTTCAGTGTTCCCCCTCCTGTCACTGCATGGTGGCTTTTCTCCTGAGAGCAAGTTTCCCTGTCCAGTCACTTATTAGTATAGCTGCACTAGCTGTGTGCTGCACTTAGAGAGGTCATTAGTTACAAATCTGAGGGGAGATGTGGGAGGCTGGAGACCCAGCATGTTTATTGAGCACTGTCCCTGCACAACAGAGCTTCTGCCTGCTTGTTAAATTATTGCCTACCCAGAGCACCTGGGCCCTCAGAGGAAGCTGTGTGGTGATTGGGGACTTTCTGAAGCAAAGGGCAAAGGTGAATTTGTAATTCAGGCAGTAACTCCTAGAATAACACCAGGGGACGCATTCTGGGAAACACAGCCTTCATGCAGAGAGGGCAATAGATTGAAAGCAAGTGCTGAGCCTGGGATTAGAATTCTTATCATTTGGGAAGAGGAAGAAACAGCTCAAAATATTTGTGAGGGAAAACTCAGGGTCAACTTTTATGAGGTGAACTTCCTATTAGTCATCTCCTTTCCACCATGGAGCTGCAAGGCAGTGAAATTTCAAGCAGTGGCTGGATAGATGTCTGTACCTGTCTTCACTTTTCTTCATGTGTCAAATGAGTAGTACTACCTATGCTGTAAGGTTATATATATAATAGTAACCTCCATGTAAGAATCAATACTGTTGCCTGCATCACCAATACTTACTTCTAAGGGATGTACTAAAGCATCAGGGACTAGTTGTAATATATAATAAAATAATTATACCACTCACCATAATGCAGAATTAGTGGGAGCCCCGAGCTTGCTTTCATGCAAGTAGATGGTCTCATCTGGGGTCACGGGGGACCATGATGCTCTGTGACTGCCTATGTCCAGTCTATGCCGCAATCTCATTTTGGCTACTGTCACTGCAGATAATTGTGAAGAGAATGTTAGAAATGGAAGTAAGATTTTCTTGCAGGCAGTTGAGGCTCTTGTAGTACAAGCAAAATAGATTCACAAACAGGTCTTGAGTCTATTCCTTCCCAGGTCGTTTGTGGTTGGGATGTAATGCTCAAATTCTTTTGAAAGCTGAGACAGGTGATCATGCACCAGCTGAGAGAAAGAAGGCCCCGGCTCAGTCTTTCAAAACCTCTGCTTATGTTTGAAACAGGTCAAAAATCTCAATTTTCATTCATTATCTCCATCATTGTGCTTTGACTTTGAATGCATCCATCTTACCTGACTACTTGAATGCAGTTGCCATTCTCTCCTGCAGTGATAGATTGTATTCATAGTGCAAGTTGAGTAAGCAAGATTGGTGTCCCACTGTGTGTCATCTAAAAAAGCAAATGATGATGGTATTTCTACAAGAAACTTCTAGAGCAGCTCTAATAACTCAAAAGCTCTGGCCAGTGAACTATGTTTAGAAAGTCATACATACTAGAAGAATTGTGTGCTCTGTATCCATCTCCCCATAGAGCTGTGTGAACAGATGTGTTTTAATGTGGCTGATACTTTTAATCACATCCTGCAAAATGTTGTTAAACTCAGGTGATAGTATTCAGTTAGGCAGCATTTCTCTGTGGATCTCACAGTGCACAGGGTCACATTCAGAAATAATCTCATTGACCGAAATGGTGAAGCCAGAAAGCCATTCAGTCATCACAGCTGTACCATCTGTGTGGACGTATCAGTGCAAAACGGTCAGATCGGTTCTCCTGATATGTAATCATTCAAACACTTGAATAGTTTCCCAGCCGTGGTGATGATTGGCAACAAAAGTGTATATAACATATCTTCCCGCACATCACCCTGAAAATCAGATCACACAAAAACTGGCATTGTCTTGTTCTCAATATGGGTAGACACATCAACCTGAATTGTGTACCACTGTGACTCTTGAATCCTAATAACTCTGCCTCAATATCCTCTGCTGTTTCATCAATTTGTCTAGTTACGGCCCTAGCCAAAGAGGAACTTATGATTTTGAACTGCAACCTCTCCTAATGTTCATGAGGAATGTCTTTAGCAGCAGGCAAGATCAACTCTTCACCAATTGCAAAGGGCTCCTTGGCTTTAGTGGTATGGTCAGCCACTAAGAATGGTGCTGTCAGGGCAGACATTTGATGAAGTGGTGACCTTCAGGGATTGCTTCTGTTCTTTGTGCTCACATTTTTTCCCTTTGGAAAAACTCCAAAGGTTTGTCTTTCAATGCAAGTTGTTTGGTGTGATGAAACAGTTTTCAAAGTCTCATGGTTTCATTGAATAGCCAGTCACTATATTCTGTAAAAGTCAGGCTTAGAGAATGTGAATCACCTGTTGCAATGAACCCATAAGTTAAGTAGGATTTTTGGTATTTTCTTTTAAGTGCAAATGTTTTCCCCTCTGTCTCATCATTGAGTCTTTTCTCTATTTCAAAGAAGCTGTTCAATGATGTTTTCTTTTTACTCAGTCTGATCAGAATTAGCTTGTTAGCTACCAAAACTGTGACTGAGACAGTTGTTCAGCCTGGGAAAGAGGCATACATAGATAGAAGTGATAAATAAAATAATGGGCAAGCCACACTAAGACAAGTGTCAAATTTTGACTGAAATCTTGCCATCAGATGCAGCTTAATTGCCACTTGTCCCTCACTGAAAGAATTTTGAGCTGAGTTTGCAAGTACTTGATTGATCATGGTCTCTATGCAGTCAAGCCTCTCTGCTAATGTGAATCTATATTTACAGCTGCTCCCCAGGGCCAGCATCACCATCTCAGCTCCACCTCTGGTCATCAGGCATTAGAGTCTCGTAAGGACTACAAAACCTGGATCCCTCTCACACAGTTCACAGAAGGATTCAAGCTTCCCTGAGAATCTAAAGCTTCTGCTGACCTGACAGGAAGCAAAATTCACTTCCTTTAACTTCATCACTCAGAGCTATTGGCCAGAACCTCTGCCAAGTCCTACCCAAGATGATGATGTGCTTTGCTTAGCATCTCACTTGGCTTTGTGTTTTACCCTGATCATTTCCTGACTCATATAATCCTAAAAGAAATTCTATCTTAACCTGATAAGGAGCATTTGTAAAAGATCAAAGCAACATTAACTTAGTGAAAGAATAAATTATTTCCTCTCACGTCAGGAAAGAGACAAGAATGTTCACTGTTACCACTTCTTTTCAAGATTTTATGGGAGGTGTTATTCTGCATTGTAAGAGTAAGAAATTAAAGACAATCTAATAGGAAAGGAAAAAGTAAAACTGTCTTCATTCACAGACATCATAGTCCTGCTTATAGAAAATACTTAAATCTAAAAAACAATTACCAAAACTTATAGAAGAGTTTTAGGAAGTTTATAGAGTGGGAGACTAATATAAAACCAGTTGTATTTATGTACTTTTAATTAAAAATTTAAAAATAAAATTAAAGAAAGGATTCCATTACAGTAGTGTCTCAATAGTGAGAATAAATTTAATCAAAACATCCAAACCTCCAGAATATTGCACTTACAATGTCCAGAGAGCAATATTAAATTGATTGGCATAAAAGTATAGCCCACTCTCAAGAAAAAAAGACCAAATCAAGAAAAAAAGACCAGCAGGACCTACCTGTGTGAATGATTATAAAAGGATTTATAATTTCTGTGGTCAATGAGATAATAGAAATGTTTATAATAAAGGAGCTAAAAAATTCATCAAAGAGCTACATTATTTTTAAAAATAAAATTAAATTTCTAAAATTGAATATTATGTTATCTAAAAAATAATTACTGAATTGGCTTAATAGTAAAATAGAGAAGTCAAAGAATTTAAAGACAGAAGAGGAAAAAAAGGTAAAAAGAATGAGTAGAGCTTTAGGAATGTACAAACTAGCAAAGGATTCAACACATGTGTGAGTAAAATTTCGGAGCAAAGGAAGAAAAAGGGACAGGAAAGATTTGAAGAAAAGCCTAAAAGTTCTCAGAATTGGTGAGAGACTTAAATTTACAGATTGAAAAACTCCAAGATCCCCAAACAGGCTGTAGATCAAAACAATCACGTTTAGGTGGATTTTAGTTAAACAGTTGAAATCAAAATGTAAAAATATCATATTGTTTCTCTAGTGTAAAAAATAAATGATAAAAAACTGAAAGAGTAATAAGATCCAAAATGTATAATAGCTACTATAATGATGAAACGGAAAGAAAATGCTCAAAAGAACAACTTGTAAGTATACACATATAACTGTATGTATAAGTGTGCAAGATAGATAACCGTACTATGAAGTTTTTGTTAGATCATCAAACAGAATAGTTTTTGCTGTCATTGTGATTGTTCACTTTTTATGCCTTGATTTTATAACTTGAACAACTACTTCTAAGACAACAATATGTAATTTATCAACAGGTGATTTCTTACTGTTATTTTTTTTTAAATTCTGTATTATTTCTACCCTTCTTTCTGTTTTGCTTTTGTTCTCTAAATAAAAAAAGAAGGCTGGAGTGACTAGATTAATATCAGAAAAATAGATTAAAAAGATTAGTTCATCAGGAAAACACGATAACCATGAATCTTTGGCAGATAGTGAAGCTTTAAAATACTAGATAAAAATTGGACACAAGTATCTGGGTAAAGGTCAGCATTATGCATCTTGTAGCTTATGGTTGTAGAACTTGTGATCCCAGTTCTGATCATAAAGTCTCAGAGCATTGATTCCTGCTCACTGGATATTGGCCTTAGGTAATGTGAAGCAGTCTAACAAGATCTATAACTTTATTGAGCCACAGTCCTTCTGAGGCATGAAACTTGTGTTTCCAATGGAAGACTAAGGAAATATTAGAGGTAAGGAGAAAACGCCTGTGCGCTGTTCATCCAGCATCGACATGTGGATTAAACGGCCACTTCTGTGAAGGTGACAGCTATTACAAGCAGAACATAGGAAGGTGGTGAGATCTAGGACTCAGACCCTAGAGGAGACTAAACAAAAGAGACTAGAACAAAACAGGCATTGTTTGTCGACATCCCAGTTGCCTCCTGTCACTTATAATGGAACTGCAAGTGTTTCATCAGATGTCATTGACACCGCCTCCACACCCAGAATGAGATTTTGTTAGTGTAGACTCTCATGGCCATTGCTGTAGCAGCTGTTCTAGAGCAAGCTCGCTGGTGGTAGTAGGTAGAGGCCTTTCACTTCCTGCTTTCTCTGGTCCAGGACAACATGCCACTGCTGAAGGTATGCGAGACTGGTGCAGTTCTCCATGCTTTGGGAGGAGTCCTAGTGAATACATTCAAAGCACTTTTGCCAGCTCCTGGTGAGAAGTAAATGCCTAGCCCTTGGGATTGGTTGCTACAGTGTGAATGTACATACTGCTCCAAAATTCACATCTGGGAACTTAAACCCCAAGATGATAGTATTAAGAGATGGGAGGTGATTAGACTGTGAGGGCTCGGGCTTACGGTCCTTATAAAAAGGCCGAGAGAATGAGCTTTCCCCTTTGCTTCCTTTGCCTTCTGTTCCTCTGACACATGAGGACATGACAGTTGTCCCTTTTACCCTTTGTCCTGTGAAGGCCCTACACTCAGCAGTGTTCACAATCAGGGAGTGACCTTTCAATGGCTGCTCAACCTGCTGGTGCCTTGATATTGCTGAGGGATCCTTGATCTGGGACTTCTTAGTCTCCAGAGGTAGGAGAAACATTTCTACTATAATTATAAATTATCCTATCTAAGATACCATGTCACACCAGCAGAATGGGCTGAGACATCTGGCCCTGTTGTATGTTTCAATTGTCTTGGAAGCCAGAAAGACAAAAATTAACCAAATTGTGGTGACACATTTGAGCCTATGACTCAAACCAATGCTAAAGTCCTTCTGAGCTCTGAACTTGACACCACATTTCCTCATAGTTTAGGCCATTTGGTGTTAGTTTGTTTATTTGTTCGTTAGTTTTAATCCTAAGTGTTCCTATCTGATACTCAGAGTCAGCGTGATTTGACTACAAGTGAAGAAGGATAGCTTTAGAGGGGTAATCTTGTGCATGGGACTGAATTTATGTTCAAAGTGACATTATTGATGCTACAAGAGAGGTGATTCTCTCCAACCTCCAGAATTCTTTATCTTTTGCTAATAGGTGTTGTAGTAGGTGCCTAGCCCAACTTTACAGCTCTGGACTTGTCCTATCACTTCTAATGCCAGCAGGAGCTGGTTCCAATGTGGACTTGGCTGTTGTACCCAACCAACATCACCACCACCACCAACATCCCCATCACCACCACCTTCAACATCACCACCACTGCTACCACCAGCACCAGCATCACTGCAGCCACCACCACCACCACCATAACCATCACCACCACCACCACCAACATCCCCATCACCATGACCACCATCATCCCAACCATCACCACCATCACCACCCTCAACATCACCACCACTGCTACCACCACCACCATCACCAGTAAACAACCAGATCTACAAGAGACCAAGAGACCATAGCACCCCTAACCTGCTCCAAACCTCTGGTATAACAGGAATGTGACTATTTCACTTATTCCTTTCAAATTTCTCATAAACAGCTGTGTGACTCATAATGATCTGGACCTGTGCAGGGAAGGAAATTCTCCAAAACACAAATGCAGCTTAGCTGAGCTGGCAAACTTACTAGACCCTGTGCCTTCCTTGTGTAAGAGTAACAGTTCTTTGGGGCACTTTTCCACCATCAGGGTATAAATTATTCTGAGCCACGTGCCTCATTTATATTTGTTTGTTTGTATCTAAAGCACTCAGTATGCAGGAGAAATTTAATAAATGTTTAATAAAACAACAAATTCATAACATTCCTACAAAATCAACACTGAAATGTTTGTTTCATTAATATTATTTCTTCTATGTATTTATTAAGGATTGGAAAGCTAGTGTTTGGCATTTGTCTATACACCAATCTGAATATCATCCCAGAAATTTATTATCATACATTCATGGATTGAATTACAAATGAAAATTACCTATTTTATGGATAGACTGTGAGGATATTGCCTTTAAGGATGATCGAATAAAGCATTCTTTTTAGAAAGTATTGTAAGGACTTCCAAAGAGGTGGTGAAGGTTAACTATTTTAAGCATTTAGAACTTGGCAACAAGTAGGGCAGAACAAATGTACTTACTATAGAATATTCCAGAAAGATCTTTAAACATATGGCAAGCAAGCTTTTTTTTGTTGTTTTTGTTTTTTTCCTTCTGGAATTGTCTGTCAGGACATGAGCTCCTATCTAATTACATATTCACACTTTACTACACATTTTCCACATCTCATCTGATTTCTCAAAGTCTTCAACCACTCCTTTTATCTTATCTCCAAAAAAACTGGATATTTCTGGAAAACATTTTTAAAAAGCAAGAAAGGGCTAAGGATATAGTTTAGAGGTAGGTCACTTACTTAGTGTACATGAGACCCGAGGTTCAGTCCTCAGCACAACACACACGCACATGCACACACACACACACATGCACATGCACACACAGAAGGAGAAGGAAGAAAAAAGAGGAAGAAGGAGAAGAAGAAAATGAAATCTATGACCCTAGCTCTTATACTCTACATTTTTATCAAGGAAGCACGTATGTGAGTGAGAAAGGTAACGCTGTCTCATTCTGCTGAGAAAGTGCTTGGAGAAAATGGTGAGAACTACTGGGGCCAAATTTTCACATGTTCTTGAGCTATTGCTACTGTGTTGAGCAATGTTCCTGTGAGTATAACCCACCGGTAGCTCTTAAGGGTGAGGTGAGGACTGATTTAAAAATATGAGACCTTCGTCTTGTTCATATATGCAAATGATGCAGTTTTATAGATTTACATTTTTATCCATAAATAAGGGCTGTTAATAACTATGCAGTGAATTAATGCTTGCTGAAATTTGATATTCATAAATTAATACAGGTGAGCTAAAGCAAATATAATTATTATACTAAAAATGTCTTAACTATTTGAAATAGTTCTTTCATATAACCCTGTAGATAATTGAAATTTTTAAAAAATTTTTTTGAGAAAAATGCAACCTTATCAGTCCCAAATGAGTTTTGCCTTGAATGGTCATAGTTTTTCATTGATAATCTCCTAGTATTAGTTCACTTGTATTTATAGCTCTTTCTGCTATTAAGAGCTTAGTGTGTGTGTGTGTGTGTGTGTGTGTGTGTGTCTGTGTGTGTAGTGTGTACAGTGTGTGCTGCACAGTGAGTTGTTTGGTTTCTATTTAGTCCCTCCCTGGTGCTAATGATCATCTTGTTCTTTCTCTTTTGAAAAATGAGAGTAGGTGAGTTGGTGGCTCACATAGTTTTTTAACCTAATAGGGCCTCGCTCAAATGAGTCAGTTGTTTGCTGTTATTGACAACTGTAGACAATAACCAGTGGACAGAGAACCAGAGACTCAGCACCATCAAGGGTGAGTCTGTTCTCATGCTCATCACCTGATGCTTTCACCAAGTAATTATTTTTAAGATCAATGTTAGTAATAAAATAATATTCCAGCTCCCAGGATCTGCACTCAATATCCAGGAAGCAGAGAACAGTCTGGCCTTCTGCATCTTGTCTTGCGCAGGAGAGAGAGTTGAATAAATGGTCCAGACTAATAAATGCTCTGTCATGTCTTGCTGCTTAAATATTTTATAACTTTTAAGTTCTATTAAAGGAAGGGATGTCGAGAGTGTTTAGTGAAGATAGCTTCTCCTCATGGCTTTTTATTAAGAAAGATGACACTGATCATATACCTGATGGTGAAGTGAGAAAAGATATTATCTTGCTGAAGATGGGCTTATTACTTCAGCCCTGCGATGGCTGAATCTTGATGGAAAAGGCTGGGGAAGAGAGGGCAGGAGAATTAATAGGCATGACTCGCCCAAAATACTTGCATCTCGGCTTTCTTAGTGGGGAGACATTGATATGGAAATGGTCTGTGACTGTTAATTTTCAGTTTTGCAAATGCTAGTCTTGTCCAACTCTACAGAAGATCCACTAGTCAGAGAAGAAAATGAACTGTACACTCGCCCCCTCTCTCCAGTTGGGTGATGGGGTGGACATGTCCTCACATTCACTCGTTTCCACAACTTGCACTAAGCAGATGAAGGACCCACTTGCCCACCGGAATGGGAAGCATGCTGCCCAGGACCCTTTAGGCTTCCAAGACTCTACAGAAATGCTTTTAATTTCTGTTAAAATCCGAAGAAAAATGAAACATTTAGATCAAAGAAAATATTTCCATGTCCCACATTAATATATTCATCTATACCAACACAGTTATTTAAAACAGTTTGAAGTATTTTTTAGGGAAGAGGGGAACCATCGCACTGGTGTGCCAGGGCTCCTGTGCATGTCCCAACACACGAGTCTCCACAAATGCTGATGGATTAATTGAAAGGCAGCACTGGAGAGTTTCAGTGTCCTTCTCCAAGAGGTTTCAGCCGTGCTGCTCCAGCAGGCCCTGCAGGAAGGTTGAGGTAGCAGGCAAAGAGCCCTGGACAGGAAGCACAAGCCCCCAAGCTACAACTGGTTATTGTGATTGAGACACTGAGGTTTCAGCACATGCACACAAAATTTAGATAGATGCTAAAAATAATGTTTACTTATTACTTCTCAAGCTTGTCACTGGCCCTGGACAAATGGTTGTTGAGTAAAGGACTTCAGTAGTGCTGGGTTCCTGTAAAAACTTCTGTTCTCTCAACCTCTCTACACATGGCAGGTACTTCACTGTCCAGGAAGATACTGGATGCAGGTAACTGGAACTGTGTGTTCTCCAGTGGCTCTTTCCAAATGCATGACCCTTTTCTTTTTTGTGGAGAAAGCTAGAGTTTTGATTCCTGGATAAGCTGTGAACAGACAGCCTGTAACACAGGATTCGAAGCTAAGTCATCACCAGGGTCATAGCCCAGGAGATCCCTGTTTGGCCCTGAGGTTCAAGGCAGCGTGAGTCTCCTTCACACCCCCTACCTCTGCTCACATGCGCTTGTCAGTCCCAGCTCTGGAGCACACGACCTGTGAGCTTTCAGGTACCGGGAAGCATTCTGGGGACAGGCTAAGACCAGCTGATCCCCTAGCTTATTTTCTGGAAACCTAAAAATGAAGACAGATGCAATGAAAGGAGTTCCCCAACTCCAACAGCTCCCTTTGCCACCTATTGAGGCCACAAAAGATGAATAATTGTCAATAGACACTAAGGATCATAATTCATTTTGTGCAGCTATTACAGAATCTCTGAGATAAAGTCAATTGTGAAGAACAGAAATTTGTTTGCTCAGAGTTCCAGAAGCTGGGAAATCTAAGTGATGGCATCTGGGGAGGACCTTCATGATGTTTCACAATATGGCACAAAGACAAAGCCAGGGCCAGAGAGGCCAAAGGGGCCAATCTGTAAGAAATCTGTTCCTGTGGACACAAACATATCTCACCAGAACTGCATCAGGCCTCAGATGGGGGCAGAGTCTTCAAGACCTAACCAGCTTTTAAAGACCTCATTCCTTAATGCTGCTGTAGTAGCAGATGCATTTAATGTAAGTTTGGGAGAAGATACTCAAACTATAGCACTCAGAAAACTTTTCTTCTAGACACCTAAAAACTAATTTTCAAGGACCCTAGAAATGGGTATAATGTTTTAAGTTATGTTTATCAAAAAAGCATCAATCACTATAATAGTAAGTAAAATAGTTATAGATCCTAGTTTCTAAGACCACAAAAATCTCAAAGGAAAATCTGAAGTAGGAAAGAAAGCCAATGAGAACTATTAAAATATTATCCTAATATTTCTTTAAAAGAATATAACTGTATTAAAAATTCTGAACCTTCTTTAAAAAACAGATGCAAAGCCTTAAATTCCAAGTCAGCTCAACTTGAGGTATACTAGGCCCTAACTTCCACGTGATCTCAACTGTGGGGCATGCTGGGACCTAACTTCCATATGAGGTCAGCAGCTGGGCCTGCTGGGAACTCAAAGGGGATCTGAGAGCTAAAGTGAACAGTGAACCCAGAATTGGGGTGACTTGGAGCTAAGGAGAGATTTTAAACCTGTCCTCTACTAGGGTTGTCTGATTGTTTCAGCAAAATTTACGCTGTACCCTCTCCATCTACGGAAGTTACCATTAGTGTGAGAACTTTGGACCATGTGTAAGCTTCCCTTGGCAAACACAGAAAAAGGAAAGACCACATTCTCTCCATTTTACACACAGGGGTGATGCAAGCTTTAAAGTTCAGTGTACAGAACTCTGTCCCACTCACTCGCAATGTGCCCTGTCCTCTCCTTTGGCTTGGTGTCTCATCTATTTTGACAAAACAAAAAATGTAGATGGATGCTGACCCAATGGGTAAGGAGTTGCCTGGTTCTAAATTCTATACCTTGATTGATTACCAAGAGAAGATTCAGAAAGTTCTAGAAGTCAGTTTCTTCTTAGTGTTCTGGGGTTTTACATGGAGCATGAATCATCCACCTACTTTTCCTGAACACAGCCAAGACTTGTAACTGCTGACCCTGCTGTTCTTCCATGGCCATAATTCCTGTTTTTATTTTGAACTTTGTTGTAAACATTTCTTAATATGGTATAATACCAAAAAGTGTTTTTATGCTATCACCAGTTGCCAGATAGGTTTTTAATTATGTGATTGATCCTAAAATACATAAACCCAGACAGGGTATTAATGACAAGAAGCCGAATCTTTTTATCCTCTGGGGCAGACATTTTCAAATTACTTCTTATTGCTTTGCCTTTATGTCTTTAAACATCCAATTTTACACATTTTGCCATTTAAGTCCTGATTAGACAAGGTGACTTCTGTGATTGTATTCAGTCAATATTTTTGCTGTTTTCTACTTCATTATCTCCCATTCTCATAACATTTTTTAGACAATGAGCATTTCAGGATTTTTCCTAACCAGTGATTTCTGTTATATTCTGATCAAAGCAAGGGCCCTGATTTGCTGTCTATGAGCATCACAGAGATTTTCAGAGATGACAAATTACAGGAAACAAGAAATACAACATACTGGGAAATGAAAACAGGCCACAGGGAGAAATTTTAGAGCCTTAATAAAAACAGCAAACATAACAGAAATTTGTATTAAAAATGAGAATGCCAAGGATATATACTTGGAAATTTTAAAATATATGATTATTGGGATTATGGTTTATATGTTTATATCCCCCCAAACCTCACGTGCTCATAGGTGGGGCTTTGGGGAGGTTATATGGGGGCCTGATACTCAGGAGATGGGTCCACTGATGAGTTTATAGCTAACTTTAATGCTGGGAGGTGAAGCCAAGTTGGAGGAGGTGGATCACTGAGGGCATGGTCTGTCTCCCTCCTCTTTCCTTGATCTCTCTCTCTGCTTTCTACTTGCCATACTAAGAGGTCTTTCTCCTTTGCCATGGTTCCCTGCCACGGAGCCAGCTGATTAAGGGGTGAATCCTCAACAAACTGTGAGCCAGAAAACCCATTTCCTCTTTAGTGTTGTTAGTGTCATTTATGAGAAGAAAATTATCTGACACAAATGCCTTTTTATCTTGGGATCTGTTCTCCACTCCTCCATGAACCTTAAAAATTGCAACCAATTGCATCCCAGAGCGTGAGCAGCTGAAAGACAGTAAGTTTGCACCCCTCTGTTACAACCTGGTTGGCAGGCTGGCTGGAAGACAGTGAGCTCACTCTGCAGGCCTCCCCTAGTACTTCCCTAATGGCAGAGCCAACCGGAAGAGTGTAAGACCAATAGGAACCCCAAGACCCAGGACAACATCCTGGTACACAGACACACACACCTTCAGAGGGCAAAGTAATCATTGAGACCAGTAACATGGAAGTGTCTGAAGCAGCAGCCGGAGACAGCAGTTGGACTCTGGAGAACCCCACCGACAGAAGACCAGTCCCAGCCTCACATCCAGAGCCCAAGATAAGCTCTATACCAAGCACACCTCTGGCATGTAACATGGACACTATCACAGATCTGTAAACAACCAGGAGAAGGTAGATTCTTGGTATAGCTATAAAGAACCAACCACATCCAGAGGACATGCATGAGGAAAGGACATCTCCTTTCTTCCTTGAGAGAGGCCTCAATGCTCATGGTAGAGTTATATATCATGAGAGGTTGGCAGGCATCAGGATAGAAAACAAAATAAAAGAAAAAAGAGGAAGTGGAGAATGACAAGATACAGAGGTGCGTTGCAGCCCCAAACCTCCAACCCTCCCAGGACAGGCCTGGAACTCAACAAGATGGATGAATTTGAAAGTCAAACACTGAAGCTTTCTGAAATGATAAAAGAAGTGAAAAAAATCAAGTGGAAAAGGGCTATAATAAAGATGATCTTTCAGGTCCAAAAGAAATGATGCTAAAAATCAAAGACATTATAGAAGACACAAATAAAAGAATAGATGAGCTTAGAAAAAGATGGAAGAAAAAATGCCCAATAGAGGAGAGAAATTAAATCCATGAAATAGATCCAGAGATCCAGGAGATTAAAGCCTCCACTGAAAGTATATGGAACAGACTGAAAGAACTAAAGGACAAAATTTCAGATCTTGGAAGACAAAATTTCAGCTAGTGATCATGAAAAGACAGATATCTCAAAAATAGCAAGAGATCATGAGAAATCCATCCAACAGCTGTGAGACGAGGCAAGGAAGAATATCATGGAATTGACTGGGTCAGTGAGAAAGCTGGAGAAAGCACAATGCCATAACAATCATAAATATATACTTAATACATGAGCACCCAGCTATATAAGACAGTTATTGGTAGACACAGACAATCAAATGAGCAATAACACAGTTGTAATGGGAGACTTCGTTATCCCCATTGTCACGGAGAGACAGACCAACTAGACAGAAAATCAGCAAAGAAATACCCGAGCTTAGCCAAAGCTGTGAAGAAGTGGACTTAATAGTGAGCAGCCACATGCCAGCTATGCACCAGCATCCCAGCACCAGCCAGAGAACAGCCCTGCCCTGAAACCACGGGGAAACTTGGTGAACCACCACCTCAGGCCTCTTCACCACTCTAGAACCCCAGATAGGCGGAACCCAAGAGCCTAGTCCGATCCACTACACTGAGCGATCGGAAGCCAATGAGGGAAGCACCTGGGGTGCAGCAATGGGCTGATTCAGAGAAACATGGGAAAATGGCAAGACAAAGGAGCAAAATACAATCTCAGACTCCCAATCCACACAGAACCAGCTCAGGAGACACAGACATAGAAGAAATTAGAGATCACACACCTGAAATTCCTGAAATGATAACAACTGAAATAAAGAAGCAACTTAGTGGTTGTATTTTTTGTTTAATTTTATATGCCTGTGTCTGATGGTCTGGGAAACAATTTTGAAGATAACAAGAGGTGTTATGGTAGCCATTGTTCATTTCTTATTTTCTCGTTTTGAAGTCCTGTACTGTTTTCATGGTTTGGTTTGGTTTTATTCTCTTTCATTTTGTTTGATTTTATTATGTCTGATGGTGTGGGTAGCTACTTTGAAGGTAACAAGGTATATTACGGTAGCCATTGTTGATTTTCTATTATCTTGTTTTGAATTCCTGTATCATTTTCATTGTTTTGTTTTGATTGGCTTCATTCTGCTTTGTTTTGTTTGATTTTGTTCTCTTTAAAACAAAAAAAGTTTGTTTTTAAAAAAAAATAAAAAAGAATGCTAACCATAAGAGTGGGATGGGCCAGGATGTATGGGTCAAAGGCCAGATGCTATACTGGGAACTTCATTTGCTATAGTTCATTTATTCTCTCAATTACCTTTCCTCCAGATAAAGAAAAGAATGATATCAGTGATACTAAGGAACTTATTTAAAGCCAAATGATTTAGAAATAAAATAACTATTTACTCAAGTTAGTTTTATACTGAAATGTATGTCCTTGCCCCTATATCAAGAGAGAAATGGCTGGCAAAAATATACATATCATTCAGTGAGTATGTATTTTTATGAAATACTACATACACTGCATATGGCATAGAATGTCTGTGTAAACAACACTTCTTTATCCTTTATTATTAGATAAGTAATTATCACTAAGTGCCAACATGAGGGTAGTGGAGGGTCAATTAATCCTGTCATTAATTAAATGTCCATAGCTTTCAGAGTGATGTGATACAGATAGAAATAGCTACAATCCAAGATTGGTCACGTGTTCTGGGAGGCAGAGTACGGGAAGATTCTACCCAGGAAAGGGTGACTGCTAAGATGCTCTGCAGTGGGGATTGGGGTTGAGCTTGAGATAGTGAGACAGCAGCCGTTCTAGACAAAGGAAGTGGTTTGAAAAATAGGAGAGGAAACTGTACACCAGTAAGGGTCCGTGAGTGCCCAGGGTTTTGCATATATCATCTCATTTTATTCTTGCAGAGCACTTGGGTCATTTCATTCTTTGTCCCACAAGCACGTCAGACTCACAAATGTTTGAACCAGACTTGGTACTTCCTCTGCATCCTCCTACACCAACACTTCTCCTCCTATGTATCTGTCTCAGCAAAGCACATCACTGTGGCCTTTGATTGCCAGAGTGAGTCTCAGCTCCCCACTTTGTCCCTGTTGGATCCATCCTGAAAGCACCCCTGAGTGCACCCCCTTTGCTCACAATGATTACAGCTTCCGTTGGCTGGACTTGCTGCTTCTGATCACACTTCTGCACGCTCTCTCCCCTCCGGTCCCTTCCAGTGCCCTCACCACACTGCAGCCAGAGACACCCTCCTAGGTTCCGGATTGGACCACTCTTCCCCTTTAAAGTCTTGTGATTGTTCTTCATTTACCTGAGAACAAAATCCAAGTTCTCAAAGTTGAGAGATCCTTAATGACTTGTCCTCTGCTTCCTTCTCCAGTTTCTTTGGGGACCCCCATCCTCCTGTCACCGGGACACCTCCTTTTGACTATCCCTGTGTCACTCACCAGCAGGGAGCCAACCTGCTGCCCCATCCCTCAGCCAGAGCCAGGTCAGTGAGCTCCCTGATGAATATTTTTTAAATCAATGAATTGATTTTTAAAACTGAGGCGCAGAGAGCTTTAGTTACTTCCTCAAGGTGAAATTACTCTCTCCTATGGGTATTGGGGGATCATTAATGGCTTAGGGGCACAGAAGTAGCAAGAACAGAGTAATCAGCTTCCCTTGTGCCTTCCAAAAATGAAAATAAGGGGAAAAAAGCACAAGAAGCACTTGGATTTTTTTTTTTTGCCATGAACCTTTATAAAATCCACCTACCTGCTAAGATTTTTGTGAAAATTAAAATGAACAGTGTGTATAGAAATGCTATACAGCCATAGGACTCTTTATAAATTATGTAGTTTTCCTCTCTTAATGTTTATGAAAATGGCTTTAAAGCTACTTCTAACAGATTCTGAGTTGAGCAGGGCTCTGCTCTCTGGAGGAGGTTTGGAGAATGTGAGCAAAGCACTGGAGCTCCTGATAGAGGCGGGAGAAACCACCTTTCACTGGTGCAGCAGAAGCTCTCAGGGCAAGAGAGTGGGGTGGGGGCCACAGGGTGAAAACACATGATGGTTCCTACTGGAAGGGTTGCAGGCACCCCAAAGAAGAGCAGTGTGGCCAAGAGGGAGGAGGCAGAGGGGCATGAGGAGGAGGAGCTGCCTGCCTCTGCTGCCCAGGCCTGATTTGCTTTTGGAGGGAAGTGAGGGTTGTACCATCTGCTAAGTATGAAGAAGGCAGCTGGAAATGGCATTTCAATGTAAATAATAATGCTAGGTATTATTATTACTATCACACGGACTACTTTTTAATTCCCTGATGTCTGTTTGTGAGCCATACTGGAAAAAGACTACTTGATATAAGAACAGCCCCTTGGGTCCCGGAGTTTTGCTGGTGGTCATGAAAGTGAACTTGTGTCTTTGGTGGTCTGAAGAGGCAGCTTCTTATATACTTCTCTTTGGACAACGGTTTGGAAAAGGGCATGCTGGGACACGCAGGGTGAAGCCCCACCAACCTAGGTCAAACTTGGACTTGAGAGAAATATTTGCACACTTTCTATGCAAATATTTTATTCATTTCCAATTGGCATTAAGAACTGCATGCAAGCTTAGAGGTCAGCTAGAGGCATAGGAGATTAATTTGTTCCTCCTGCATCCCCAGTACAATAATGTATGCTTTGAACACCTAGGGAACTGACTGAAACCCCTAAATTGCTTTCCCCGTGACTCAGCTCTAGGCTGCAGTGCAGTATTCATCAGGTAAGGTGATTTAAAAGTCAAACCTTCTCAATTCTATTCACAGGACTTTTAAGAATACAACGTCTGTGACTGGCTGGTTTTACTGATGGTACCTAGGGTTTTTTCCTAGCATCTAAGAATGAGTCTGACCCATTATCTTATCTTACACATTCTCTCCAGTAAAAGCTGTGTATGTAACTATAGTCAAAACTCTCTGATGCAATTTTTCAAAGAATTAAGTTTAAACATATTATCAAGGAGAAAGTATTCTACATGGCTGCCACGGGCTAGATTTTCCCAAGTTGTCTATGAAAAGACATCAATGGAGCAGATTCAACACCACTTCATTAGAGAGCGTCTCAGACTAACTTGGGCTTACGATGGTTATTTCTTTCAGTCAAATTGAGCTTTTTGCACATATTACTAAGAAAACTGCCCTTTAATTTGGATCTAGTTTAAATTATTTAATGAATTCCCTTTCTCAGTTAATTGGACCTTGGGTTTAAGAATGAATGAAAGTGCTTCGTGTGCCACAAAATAGCTAACAGGGTCTGGGCGAGCAGTGAAACCAGCTGAGGTTCTTGAAAAGACAAATCAGTGGCCTGGTCTTAACCTCAGGCCTGGGAAAATCATTCACAAAGCAATTTGAGCTTTATTTTTAATTTGATACACTGTGTTTAATGCAAAATGTATGGGCATTTCTCTAAGCAGCTTGCTCAATTGGGAAAGGCTGTAATCCTGCTGGGTTTGTCTTGCAGGTTTGTGTGGCCGTTCTTATTTCCTGGTGGGTGTCTAAGGGAGGAGGCAGGAGAATGCAGAGAATCTGGGCAAATGAAGCCTTATGAAGTGGTCCTTTGATTAGGTTCAGACAGGCTCCTTTATCCTGTGTGCCTCAGGCTCCAGAGCTCCCAGCAGAAGCTGCGACAGTGAGGGAAATGCCAAATCAGTCTTTGCCTACGTGGTGACTGCTGGCTCCCTGCTGAAATGCAGGAGGCAGTCTTCAAGAGACCCCTCCCTGGGGCTGATAAAATCATGGAAAAGCTACCCCAGAAAGGGGATGAGCATGGCCTAGGAAAGTTCCCTTTTTTTTGACCAAAATTCTAGAACATTTCATCCAGGCAAGTAGTACATAAACCAGAAATTAAGGTGCTCAGGATATATGGAGCGTTCCCTGGGGATATGAGGGCATCCCTGTCTAATGCTGGGTTGTGTTTCAGTCGTATGCCATGTTCTGTGCTTGGGCCCAATGGCAGGCTTGATTAAGGGAGTTTCCAGGTCAGTGCATCAAGAAGGCTTTGGAGGAAGGCTGCAGGTCTGGATTTGGAGAGATGAGGTGGGCTCCATTCTGTGAAAAGAAAGAGAATCAAATTGAGCAAGATACATAGACGTGGAAAAATATGAAAAGTTGTGTGTGTGTGTGAAAGAGAGACAGGGAGAGAGAGAGAGAGAGAGAGAGAGAGAGAGAGAGAGAGAGAGAGAGAGAGAGAAAGAGAGAGAGAGAACACTGAGGAAGCTTTGAAGACCTCTGCCTGCCAAGCTTCTGTGTTTGCTTTCTAGCCTGCAGGATTTGGTAGCCTGAAAGATTAATGCAGAGCATAGTTTGAGTACTGCACAGTCACGGTGGTGGTGAACCTATGGTACTTGAAAGCTTTAAAGGGCTCACTATCACTGAACTCTAGAACAACTCCAGCAGCCAGAGAACAGGAAGACCCCAGTGTAATGATGTTGTAGCCAATGAGGAGAGTGGCATTTAACCATGTGACTTCCCCCAAAAAGGTCAGAGAGGGTGACAATGAAGGGCACTGGGTTTAGAGGTTAGTGGGGACCCATCCAGAATAGCACCCTGGCCCCGGGTAGAGTGACTTTCAGGAAAGCATAGAGGAATCTGTAATTGTCCTAAGCACAGTAGCTTTTTGTGGTTGTCCCTCAGTCCAGGGACAGTGGTGTGCAGCGGAGTTGTGCTGTGATGTACGGTCATCTTGGTGAGATGTTTATTTGTGAGCTGAGAAGATCTAAGCTGCCTCTTGGCAGCCATGGCTCAGTTCAGGGCTTCTTTCTGCAGCAGGGGTTGCCAGCTCTCTTGAGGTGGCAGGAAGCGATCATCTGTCCCTCAGTGTCACAGGGGCTTGGCTCCAAGACCCCTTCCAAGGTACTAAAATGGGAGGACACTCAAGTCCCTCATAGCAAACTGTGCAGCATTTGCATTTCACCTATGTACATCCTCCTGCATACTTCAGGTTATCTGTCGATTACTTAGAGTACTTACTACAATGTAAATGTTTATATTAAGGGTTGTTAGTCTATATTGTTCATAAAATAACTAGAAGGAAAAAAATCCACTTATTTTGAGTACAGACATACTGTCCCCCACCCCAGTATTGTCAATCTGAGCTTGGTTGAATCCCCAGCTGTGGAGCCACATGTACAAAGGGCTGATTCTATCTTGATGTTAGTTTCCAGAATGCTACATACCCAGAGGAAGCATTACAATTGTTCCCTGTCCCCAATTATAATTCCCATCTCCTGGCAACAAGCCCCTGAGCACCTCTCTGAGTTCTGATGGGGCAGGGCACACTCTGAATTGCCACAACAAAGCCCTGATTGGAAAATCCACAAAGGTGGGTCCAACCTCAGGGCCCCTGTCTGCCTGCTGATTGCCGGTTCTGTTTCCCTGCTCAGCAATAGAGCCAGCCTGTTTTTATGACATAGTGACCCAGCCGGCCTTTTGCTATAATCAATGTTTCCATTCTTTTCCAAAATAAACATGTTGACAGTCATGCACAAACCAGGAGATGTACGTTTTCCATTCCTAGGTGCAGGGCAGTGTGTTTTTGAAAATAAATAATTTAGCAGAGGAATTTAATGTAATCTCTGGTTGCTTTGTAATTTGTCTGAGGCATTAGACTTTAGAAGGTAATTTTTTTTCCTTCTTTTTAGATTCAGTTAAATTTATTCATCTCCACCTTCTTCCGGCTTTGTTCAGAATTATTGTATCACATTTAGGGAACGAGCAACAGGAAATAGGCCCAAGCCTGGAAAGAAAAATGTCTTTGTACATGACCCAGTGAAGGTAAGAGTTACAGCAAACAACTGTTATTGTGCCAGAGAATCGCCCTCTTTGAGCTAACTGGTGAGTGCTATTTTGCATGTGTATACAGTTTTAAAAATAAAAAATACCACCCTACCTCCAGGAATGAAAAAGTAATTTCTCACCTCTTTTCAAGGTAGCCTTTCCTCTCCTGTATCCATAAATATGAACAAGCCGCTGCCTCTCGGCACCACAGGTATCAGACCTATGTCATGTAACAGAGTTTATTTGGCTTGGATGATTAGTAATTTTATTTCGGAAAGAAATGGCTGATAACTCACTGTGCAGAACTCAGGATCAAAGCTTGCTTCTCAGGCTCCGAGGTGTCAGGCAGCCAGCTGTTTATGTATCTACTGAGCTAAATTAGTATCATTATCACTTCAGCAAAGCCCAGATATTACTATGCTCTCCACTAAAGAAACCAATTACAGTATCTGTTGGGCGGTGTATTAAATGACACCATTTAATTAAAGCCTAATCTCTCTCTGAATGAACAATATTTTAAATTATTGTACATTGTTTCATTCAATTACTGCAGACCTCTGTTCATTTTTTAAGAGCAAGAAAAACTCATTTGGCACCTGACAGCCCAGAAAAATAATTGCCGCTTTGTGTAGTATTCAGAGCTGTGCTGTCAGTAACAGTCAAGCCAGGACCCGCGTCAGGCCGCGAGCTCTTCCAGTCTTAAAATATTTCAGATTTGCTTCTCAAGCCTCCCGGCAGCGAGAGTTCCTATTTTGTGATCACCAGTGGTTCCCCCAAGGACCAGGGGATAATGGAGACCTCTACGAAGAATACTGTGAGAGGATAAAGCCATTAAAGGAATACAATCCCCGTACCAGGAGCTGAACCACGCAACTGACAGGATAGAAATTCATTCTGAATGAACATCTCATAAGGGGATGCAAGAATTAAAATGAATTTGACAGTGAGCTCCAGAGATAACCTGTAATAGAAATAAAAATTTACTTGTTAGAAGGAGAAATGAGATAAAATGATCTAGTTATTAAAAAGTGGGGAGGGGTAACATGACTCTCACTCCATGGAGTCATTTAGTTAATCTGGAGAGGTACTGGCACCACTGAAGTAGCAGCAAATGTGGCCGCTAGCCAGATACGAGTGCCGGGCTGCTTCTGTAGGACATAAGGTGAAAGAACAGGGCGTGTGGATTGAACGTTTTTATCAGTGTACTGGGTGCTCAATAAGAGCCAAGGAAGTAAAATATACCCGACATGTGTAGAAATTTACCCCAGAGCCCGAGAGCGCGTGGAAGTTTGAAACTGAACCTTAGGACCCAGCGATACTTTGCTCAGGCCATCCTCTGCCAATCTGTTTCAATTTCCGGAAGCCATAATCTTAATGTGTGAAATGAATGGTCCAAAACTGAGTGGCTCTATTTCTTCTGGCCAGCACGGCCTGCTTGAGTCTAAATTCAGACATGAGGACCAGTGGTAGAGGAACAGACTAACAACAGCAGGGTGGGGGCCTTCTTACACAGATCGGCTTGGCCTATTTATGTAACTTTATGGAATTTGTTCCCTTGGTATTAAATTTTTAAAACAATCCTTAGTTTTATATCACTTTAAATTACCTAGAGTTAGGGAGCATGCATGTCCAAAGCTTAGTATCGTGGCTGTAAATCACAGAGTATACCAGAGGTCAAAGATACAAGTTTTAGAGCCCCTAGTTTATGCACTCGTGGGGAAAATATTTACAGATTCTTGCTGATAGTCAAGACAGAATAGAGACCTTTCCCAGAAAGACGCAAATTCAGATTCCCTGCCTCCCACTGCTAATTGTAAGGCACTGAGTATATTATTTCACTTTTCTCTCCTGCAATGTGAGGTCAGAAATACACATCTCATTGGATCACTATAAATATTAAGACAGGCATTTTGGTGTCTCCAAGGTAATAAAACAGAAAACTTAGAAAATAGAAAGTATTTATTATGGTTGTTGCTTTACATAAGGAGGTACTGGTTATCTCCCAGGGACTTGTGGTTTGGCTCACAGGCTGGACACTTAGAGATTTGTTAAAAGCAGCACTTAATAAATCAGCAAAAGTCAGTGCTAATTGTGTGGGCAGCACACCTGACACCTGAAAGCACATATACACATCATCCTAAATGGAATTTTTGAACACTGGAGGGTACTTACCCCCCAGGATCCTGCATAATTGAAATGGCAGTAGGATCACTCTCTGCACCGGCAGGGTCTCCAAGAAGGGCCCTGAAATTATGAGATGTAATCATCAGGTTGCGTTCCTTCCACAAAGTCAGTTATTCACCATCTGCCACTTGGAGCAGGGCCTGCAGGCACAGTTTGGAGAGCCGCCCATTGCTTGGCAGAGGAGGGAGACATTTCTGTCCAAGAAAATGATACCTCATCTCTGAATTCCACTGAGAGAAAGGACTGCACAGGGAGGCTCTGGCTTAGAGATAAGAAGGACAATGGCAGTCATTGTGCTGGTATGGACAGAAACAGGGGATAGGACCTGCGCTTGAAGGATTTTTTTTTTTTAAAGAAGGTAAAATTAAACAGAACAAAACAGAACAAAACAGATCATAAGAAAACAATATACTAGACACAGATTTCAAAGCAAGACCACCAGAGATCTTCACTCTCTATCATATTGTCTCTTGCTTTCTTCCAAATAGTTGTCCATATCTTCACACATAGTGAATTCATACAAAACAGAATAGTATAAAACTGATCAGAACAGGATGTTGAAGGCATTTTAGGTCTTCAAGATCAGACAGTAGGGAAGTCAACAATGGCTGCCAGTGTCTCTCATTCTCTTCATAGCTTCTCATAGTGTCTCTCATACCTTCATATATGTTGAAATTAAACAAAACAAAACAGACTAATATCACTCTGAACAAAGAATAATAGTATTGCTGGATTTCATATCATGACGCTGCAGAATTAGCACTGGGTACCTTAGTGTCTCTTTTTCTTCAAAGTATCTGTTCATTTCATTGTGCATTATATAATCAATTCTTGTCAACTATTAGAAGTTCTATACATACATGAGTCTCTACATGTATACCTACCCTTTCTGTATTAGAGGGAAAAACAAATCAAAACAAGACAAAACAAAACAAATTCCCAGAAAAACATGAAACAAAAAAGACATATAAAACCACAGTACTAGATGATCTACAATAGTTACTGCGATGTCTCTTGTTATCTTCAATAGAATTGTCTATATCATCAGGCATTGTATAATTGAACATAGCAGTACATAGCAATATTAATAAAATCAAAACATTGGAGACATTGTAGGACTTCAAAAGCAGTTAATAATCAAACTAGAATGGGTATCCTAGTGACTCTTGTCATCTTCAGAGTAGTTGCCTCTACTCTTAGACTTGATACTATCAAGCATACCAGCTGCTAATAAAATCATTCAAGACAAAACTGTGATCTAACAAAACAGATTCAAATAAGATCAGTCATAGTAAGACAGTGTAAATAATACAGGGCTTCAGATTAAGTTAATAGGAAATTAAGGATGGTTACCATAGCATATCCTGCTATTTTTGGAATAGCTGTCTGTGCCCTCAAATCTAGTACAAGCAGACCGACTGGAACAGAATAAAATCAGACTAAACAGAGCAATAAGAATAATGTGTATTTTAAATCCTGATACATTATTAGCAATGTTCTCCACCTTCCTTTTTAAGCAATTCCTCCCCTTTCACTTGCTCAGGGTGCTTTGTACATTTTGGATCCCACCAAATCCTTTAGTTTTTAGATTGGGGAGGCAATCCGCTATCTACCTAAGTGATTTTAAACCTTTTTTACCCCTGAGCTTGATCATGAGCTGTATTCCTTTACCTACAAAAGCCTCAAGGTTTTCCTTTGTTATAGTGGAGTAGTTCTCCACTGCACAAAAGTGTTATGTCTTTCCAACCTATCTGCAGCTGCTGGATGAGCTGCCCCTATTTCTCTCTGGTACCCTGTCACATAGAGCACTGTTTTCTCATCTTTGACTTTTGGTTCATACTCTCTTTCAGGTTGATTATGTTCCTATACAGAGCATCTCAATGGACCCTATATCCTAATCTACTGTGCCTGTGTTTCTTTTTATTAGAGTATCAAGGCCATCTGTGCTAGAGATTATAGCCAATCTTCCCTGCCTCATCTCTGCTATGCTATTTTTCTGCTGTTGGTTATCTGCTTTTCTCCTTCATTCCACTGTCTGCCCCATTCATTGAGGCCTCTCTGCCACTGTTCCTGGAACCCTGGTGATTTTTTTCTCTCTCTGGAATATCCTTCAGTATTTTTTTTAGGATTCATTTGGTGGTCACAAACTCTCTCAGTTCCTCTTTGTCATGGAAGCATCTTGTTTCTCTACTAATTTTGAGAGATAGTTTTTCAGGGTACATGAATCTGGGTTGGAGGTTATTTTCTTTTAGGGCTTGGAATACTTTGCTCCAAGCTCTTCTTCATTTGATAGTTGAGAAGTCTCCATGATTTTGATGGATTTTCCTTTATAGATGATCTATTTCTTTTCTCTGGCAGCTTTTAATATTCTGTTCTTGTGATGGATTTCTGGGATCTTGATTATTATATGTCTGGATATAAATCTGTTTTGGTTGTAGCTGGCTGGAATTCTGTATGCCTCATACATCTGAATATCATTTCCTTTTCCTATGCTTGGGAATTTTCCTTAATTATTTCCGTGGATAGCCTTTGTATTTCATTTGTGTTTACCCCTGTTTCTTCACTACATTTTTTATTCTTAAGTTATAGATCCTTTTGTCATCTTCTAGCTTTTGTATTGTTACTGCTTGTTTCCTTGTTATTTTTAAGAGATCTTTCCTTTTGTGATCACATATTGCAAACCTATCTTAAAGTTTTGAAAGTCTAACATTAGTTTCTGTGAAGCAATTTTGCCAGCTTTCAATGGAGTTTTTAATTTCCTGGTAATCTCTTTGAATCTGTTTCATGTATTCTAGATTTTTTTTTATATTCTTCATTGAAGGTTTCTCTCCTTTTTTTATGTTCCTCCATTCTTCCATCTGTATCTTCTTGAGAGGTGCTCAGCATTTCTTTTATTAATCTTCTTATATCTTGCTTTACTTGTATTAGTATTTCAATTTTGAGCTCTTTGATAATGTCGTGAAGATATTTCTTTATGTCAGCTGTTGCCATGTCCAATATTGCATGTTTGCTGCCCTCATTCTCCTCTGTATTTACCTCTCCTGGACTCATATTCCCTGGGTCAGCAGCTGGAGGCTTTTTCTTGTTTCTTTCTCTTGTCATATTTCTGGATCCTTTCAGACAGGCGTATGGTGGAGGTCTCAGGCCTTTCTGTATTGTTTACGGTTTTTCTGAAGTGTGCTGGTTAGGGGATTGCTGCCCTCTCCAGTTTGCTGCTGATCAGTGAGGTGCACGCAGGGGCGGGGTAGGCTGGCCCCTCTTCTCTGAGCCAGTCAACAATTGAGTGCCTTCAGCACATTAGTCTGTGCCATGTGTATGTCACCAGTTGGGGACAATTTTGTCCCTGGCTATTGGGTCCCACTCAGGGGCATGACCCAGTCCAAGCAGATCCTACCAGTCTGCTTTGGGCCAGTGGCCAACTGGAGCCACTGCAGTTCCGAGTTCAGGCCTGTCCTGTCCAGCTCCAATATGTCATCCGGCTGGTCACCCCCTCCCGCAGTATGACCAAATTCCGAGCACTCACTGCAGGTTAGTGCAGCTCCCCAAGCCAGTTCCATTCTCTGTGTGGCACATCCTCCTACCAAGGGTCTCGGGCTCACCAACCCCCAATTTCAGCATCATCGCAAGTCATCAGACTCCAAGGGTACCCAGTACAGTGTGGGACTGGCTGTGGTGAGAGTGTGTCTGGTTCCAGTCTTCTGTCTACATTTTTCTTTTCTTTCTTTTTCTTTTTCCTTAGTTTCTTCTGGGGTCGTGAGAATCCCTCTGCTTTCATCTGGTCTTCTCCATGGTGTTAAATTCTAGCATCTGAGCTGTTTCTCTCAGAAAGGCTCTTTACCTGGCTACCTACCAATCCACCATCATCCTCATCAGTATATCAGGATTTTAAAATAGAGAGCTAAAGGACAAAATATTTAGGAAACCTAAACTGGGCTCAAAGATCAAGTTGGTAGAACTTTGTCCGGGCGGTAGAAGGAAGTATTACGTGTTAACCCGAGGCAGGCATCATAGGCAATGGGTGTGTGGAGGCTGAGATTGACCAGTAGTAAGATGGTATGTGAGGCACGCTATGCACGTAGCTTATTTACTGTGGTTTAATGGAAATAACAGTGGGCATCAGTAGGTAGAGACCAGAGTGCACCCCAAGGAGATATGAGGATGCTGGGAGCCAGGTAGCCAATGGTACAAAATCATTTCAAGACAGCGGTGGAACCTGGAGTGATGACCAGAAAACCTCATCTTGTGGTAGAATGTGTAAGGGAAGGAAGCTGACTGTGAACTCATCCAGTACTGCAGCTTTACTGTCACTAACGCCAGCTCCTACCTTCTCATCTGTTCTTGTTCTCATGCATCTGTCCAGACCATTGAATAATTCTTCCTGAAACACTGCTTTGAACCTCACCACACCTGTCAAAACCTTTAATGGATCCCTAGTCTTCCTCGATCTAAGTATAGGATGCTCTATTTGAATATCATCTTTTTAGTTTTTTTTTATAGTTGACTTTACCAAAGGGCCTTCCACTAGGCTACATTCCCAGGGCTTTTCCAGCCCCTCCTTTTTTAAATGTGACATAAGTTCTTAGTAAGTCATTCTATAGCCCAGGCTGGGCTCAAATTTGTGATTCTCCTGCCTCAGGCTTCCACAGTGCTGGAATTATAGGCATGTGCCACCATGCCTTGCTCATGTTGTAACTGAAATAGATTCAAGGAAATAAATATCAAGTTCGATGATTTTTAAACCTTGTTCTAGGAACCCAGTGCTTCCTTGAAGACTTTGCTTGAAGAGGAAGCTCACAAAACAGGTCAGATTCCCTGGGGTCCATCTTTTCTTTAGATTCCGAATCTCCACACTTCAATGTTTTAGGTATTTGGATTTGAATTCAAGATTCCTTAACCTACAATCTTTTTTCCTCTAAACACTTTTGTTCCAACCCCTTTGGAACAAAACTGATGACCAGGAAATTCAAGTTGAGAACCATTAGCCAACTCTCCCCAGGTGACACTGCTGGCTGGTACTGAGGTAGGATCAACTTGAAGTCTCGAAAATCACAGCCCATTAGTAGTTCTGAAAAGCACAAACAAAAGCAAGACAATATACAACCCATACTGATGACCAGAACAGAAGAACATAATCAGATGTGTGCAAAACGCTCTGCACAGGACATCTGGGGTCAGCCCCTCCAAAGCCACATGGTGCAGGGTGGTCACCACCTCCATTCTAAAGGATTCGAGGTCTGGAGAGGTTCAGTTTGTCTTTAGTTGTGCAACTAAGGTCCCAAGGTGAGATTCCTCCCTAAGGAAACGCAGGCAAGAACTCTGAAAGTGTATTTGGGAAGAGAGCAGTGGGATGATGGGTTGCCATCCTGTTCCGTGTGCCAAGCCACCCTGAGTGGCAGAGAGGGTGCTGGTGTTGCCTGGGAGCCACACTCCTCAGGGACAGGACAGGCAGGTAATATCAGACTCAGGAATGGGCCCTGGGACCCACACTGGTGACTCCCTAGTACCACACCCTCTGTCAGCTCTTCCCCCTTCTCAGTCTCACTGCCTGGACTCTACTCCAAGCCTTTCTTAGCTGATACCTCCAGGGAGGAACCTAGCCTAAAACAGCGGTGTGGAAGGGGACATATTTAAGTCCCCTAAAGCTCGGCACAATGGCATGAGCCTGTGTCCCAGTTACTCAAGAGGCTGAGGCAAGAGGATCACATGGGCTCAGGAGTTTCAGAGCAGTCTGGGCAACATCACAAGATCCCTATCTCTAAATAAATAAGCATTGAATCAAATAACTGCACCATAACATTGGGAATGAAGCACTATAGCAATTTTTCCCTGATGCTTAAGGAGGAAAGGGGACAAAAATGTGAAAAGGATTTTGATGGAGATGATGGTAAGAGCTCCAAGTGAAGTTAGGAAAGAAATCTTCTAAAATGTGACTTGCTGTATGGTCAGAGTGGCCCTCTGGGCACTGAACACTGTCTCTAGAAGGCTAAAGGCAGGTGGCCATCACCCCGGCCTCTGCAGTGAGGAGCAGGACTGGGGAGTGCAGGAAAGACCCCTGGGCCCCAGAGCGACACTCTCTCCTCATTCTGCACTCTGGCCTCAGAAATGAACTGCACTTCCCTTTCACAAATGTCTGAAAGGCTTTGGTGGTGGAGGTCACACACTACTAAGGTGCCGGCTTTTCAAAGCCTAATCCGTAGGCAGCAGGAAGGTGGAACATGGCAAAGCTGACTGGGGCATAAGCACGAGCAGATTCCAGGACTCACTGCCAAGCAGTTCTCAAAGCGCCTAGGTGCAGTTCTCCCAGGTCCCTGTGATAGGAGGAATCAAGAGGAGGACACCGCCGAAAGCGCGCTACCTTGGCTTCCTCATGGTAGCCGCCCGGTGTTCTCCAGTGTGTACTTTTATTTTTTTTTTCCCTTTTTTCACTCAGCCAAGTTCACTCTGCAGAACCAGCTTCTCCCTTACCCTTCGTATTTCAAATAAACTTCACACCATTCTTGCAGGTCTTGTTCAGTTCTTTTTTCAAGACAAGAAGAGCTTGTATACCAAGATCCAAACACCCCAAAAAATCAGGTAACATAATTTGGCATAGCCAGCCAGGAGGAGACCAGGTAAGGTCCAATGGGCATCCCTCTTTTTTGTTTCTCTCTGAAGTATCACAAAGGTCTTTGTCTTTCTCTGTTTCTCCCCTATGCTCAGAACGTAGGGGACTCTTTCCATGGTGCCAAGAGGGGCTCCTAGCCTCACCATGGAGGCTGGAGAAAGGGATTGTACAGTTTGGCTTTTCTTTCCAGCTGCAGTAGACTCTGGTTTACTTGCTTGTGCTCACTCTTCAGGTATGAGTTAAGTAGCAGATCCTGTTGTCTGTGCATTTGCCAACCTTTTAAGAAATTAACATGACATCTGTTAGAGTATTCTGGTGCATAGAGAAGCAAAATGTACAAAATTAACAGGTTTATTGAGTTGAGGATGTGGGAAGGAGCAAACAACCCACGGTGGCTGGGCTGTCTCCTTCAACAGATACGGAGAGGGAGAGAGTTGTTTGACCTCTCATCGGAAGTGGTGCACGGGGCAGATATAGATCCTGTGTAAGGAACCTGTTGGAATTTTCTGTGCATGCAAACAGGAAGGGGAGTTGCAATTAGGGCTAAAGATGAAGCAGGAATTGGTGAGCGTTCCCACTTTGGCCTTCCGCCATGTTAGACCACCGCCATAACTGTACAGTAATTTATACTAGGGCAAGAACCTTTTAACAGCCACTTACCCTAGTTTGCAAATGACTCTCTCTCAGTTTGTCTGGTGTGGGGAGCCATGGCACCTTGTCACATGGCCAGCCACCATCGTTTCTCATCATTCAGCTAGATGTGGGATTGTGTCAACCACCACCATCTTTTCACCCTGTTTTGAGTTACTGGTCTAATGAAACCCCCACCCTTGCAGTTATGATGTAAACCTCTGATTTTGAAGAATAAGGAGGAGGAACCTCTTTTTTTGGATTATTTCAACCAGCACAGGGACTCTTTCACAAGAAAGAGAAAAAAATCTGTCTAATTTTTTAAATCTCCCAAGGTTTTTGTAGCTGGGGCAACAGCTGGGAGAGCCTGTTCCTCAGTGGCAGGTGGAACCCCTCCAGCAGTGCTGGGCAGGGCTGGCAGGTGGTACCCACAAAGAGGCCGAGGAGCACCCAGCACCCCCCACCAAGCCACCACACACCTGTGTGCCTTTGGATCCCTGCAGTGCACACACCCCATGCAGCAGAGAGCAACCAAACCAATACTCACTGACCCAGCTCCCTCCCTGTCCAGGAGCCCCCCTGAAAGCTACAGCTTCCTGGCGGAACTTTGTCCTTGAGGGCCAGTCATTTAAAAATCTATGCCCTGTGGCCTGACAAGAACAATTGGATAGTGTTTAAGAGCTTTGAAAACTTAACTAAAGTGACTGTGAATATACGGTCTTAGGGGGAAACAAGGCGTTTCCACGTCTACTGCCTTAATGTACCGCACCTAAAGATTTTCTTTTTACTATTGGAGTAAATGCAAGCGGTCTTTCCCATGGTGGACTCACTGTGGTTAAGGAAAGAGCCTTTTGAGTGGCTCAACTAGATGACTCAGAGAACTTCACTTGGGGAAAGTTCCATCCCCATCTCGGGGGAGTCAGAGGACCAGCGAAGGCTAACAAGTAATTCAATCCCATTCTCGCCATTGGTCAATGGGCTCAGCTACGGACACAAAAACCCTCAGTAGGGCTTTCTTCTGTCTTTCTGTGAATGATCTCGGCATCACTCTAAAGGTTCTACAGAGATGTCTGCCTAGTCTAACACTAGGGACACTTTGTGAGTCCATGGGTCTCCTCTTTCTGTCCCAGACCCCACCTTCATGAGTGAAGACTTAGCTGCCTCCTTCGCTCTACAGAATCCAAGACGAGCCACCGGGAAACCGCTCGGCCCTCACACCTGCACAATTTCAGCATCTTTCCCACTAGGCCATGGCCTTGGTGAGGGGAACCATCTAACCCTGACAGTCTGAAACAGGAAGGGCTTATCCACTATTGCAATGTGTTTGGGTTCAGTGTGATCTGGGAGGTGGAGAGAGATGGATACAGGGTGGTGCTTTAAACTACGAGACTCTTCTCCAGTAACAGTGTTTCTGCTTAAAACATACACGGTGGGGTGAAGTGCCTTATGTTCGGGCTTCTGAGCCTCTTTATCACAGGAAATGCTCAAAACTAAGGGAATGGCCCTGTACCGGATCCCCCATTGCCTCTCAAGGGGAGGTGATCTCTCTCGTCCGTTTGATGATACCAGGAAGTCTCTTCTCTGGTCTTCTTATAGTCCTCAAGTGAATAAATCAGGCCTCTTTCTCAGTCACAGATGCCCAGCAGTGCACAGAACAGCCAGGCCAACCAGAAGGATGAAAGTCCTAGAAGAGGCTAGGAATGATGCAGGTGGGCAATGTGCTTTAAAAAGAGAAGCAGTCACCCTGGAAGGCTTCTGTCCCTTTGATAGAACTGAACTGGAACTGTAATATTAGTGGGGGCTAAAAAGCATGTCTGTTACGCTGGCTGCTCTTACCACAGAGCTACACCACATCTTTCATAAATGCACTAATCAGGAAAATGCAGGCTGATTCAGATCTCCACCTCATTTATGAAGTTGTCACTGTAATTCATCCGCTAGGGGTAGATCCATGTACAATTATTTCCCAAATGCCAGGGGACACTAACTCGGTCTCAGTACTACACTTAAAAGACACATTTTTTTCCATCCCCCTACATACAGATTCTCAATTTCTGTTTGCCTTTGAAGGAAATGATGATAGTCTAGTTTACAGCCCCGACGATTTGGTATAAACTACAAAACTTCACATGGACCCACAGACACCTAAGACTCAGCTGCTGGATGTGGTCTTTTCTGTGTTCAGTGATGGGGTCCCAGCAGAGAGACAAAAGAGAATGGCTGATACAGTGGCTGGAATTGACAATGCTTTCAACTCAGCCAGGAAAACCCAGGGACAACTGGTAAAAAAAATTCTGTTTTAAGTGCAAGAAGTCTGGACACTGGGCATGAGACTGTACCAGGCCACTGCCTGGACACTGAGGGAGCCAATGGAATTACATGGCACTAGAGGTTTGACTGTCCCAGCACCCAGAGGAAGCTGAGGCCAGGGATTTCCCTCCTTTATTGAAGAGGTTCAGGGGACCCTACAATATCCCTGTACACAGACATAGTCATATGCTCTGAGGAACCTGGGCAGCTGGACATCACGGCTAGCACATTCAATTGCTTCATTCTGTTTTGATTTCTCCAGAAATTCCTTCTCTGCATCAATAGCAATAATTGCGAACAAGGAGACCTCTAATCAGAAATTCTTTACTCCTCTGCCCGGACGTTAGCCACCCTTGTGAACAAGTCAGGACAGAGCCCTGTCCCACCCCCCAGACCCTGAGGAAGAACAATTCACCGATGGAAGTAGCTTTGTCCAAGAAGGATGTTGAAAGGCAGGGTATGCAGTTATCATTCCACAACAGGTCACTGAAGCTAAACATCTTCCCCCAGTAACCTCTGCTCAAAAGTCAGAGCTAATGGCCCTTAGCTGGGCACTGATATTAGGACAAGACAAAAGGTTAAATAACTATACAGACTCCCAATCTGCCCTTATGGTGCTATACGCCCATGCAGCAGTCTGGACAGAGTCTCACTGACTAACAAACAGGAAATGCTACAAGTCCTGGAGGTAGTCCTTCTTCCCAAGCAGGACTCAACCATGCACTATAAAGGACACCAAAGAGACATGTCTGAAGTCTCCTTGGGGAATCAAAAGGCTGATAGGGAAACAAAAAGGGAGGTTTACAGCCCCATAAGACTCTAGAATTATTCCCAGTTCCTGAGAAACCATTCTGATCTTTTCTTAAAGGACAGAGTAACAACCTATAAAAGTCCTACATGGGAAATGTTCCTCAGTCTCTTGGAAAGTTACAAAGAGCCAACCAGACCTTAAAGAGAGCTTTGGTCAAATTTTGCCAAGATACATCGGGGTCCTGGCTCCCACTGCCATCCTTGCCACCACAGTAAGGGTGACAGAAACAGATAATTGGATTCATCTTTCTAGAATAAAGTCAGTTTCACCTGAACTATCAGCAGTATGCAATCACCTAAAAGGAAAATCTGTTCCTGTGAGCCTCCGGAAACTTGAAATTTCTCTTCAAAAAGCAAATGTCCAGTGCTGCCACAGACAAGTAAACAGGGTCTTGCTAAGGCCACAGCTGTCATAACTTGATAATTTATGTGAATTTCCTGTTTGAGATAACCCTCCTTTGCAGTAAGCACAGAAATCTGAACTGCTCCTTATATTTGGGCTCATAGTAAAGCTCCTTTTCAAACAAGGATCACTCTTCTCATTGTTTCCTGACAGATTTTTCCTTTCTTCGACTCAGCCAGTAAGCACCACAGCCAAGGTAGTTAGCAAACACATAACCCCCGGTTGGTAGCGTCTACAGCCCTTTCTAGCTCAAAAAGCCACAGAAGACAGAGACCTGCACTTCCTCAGCACCCCACAAAGAACTACAGAGATTTGTGTCTCTTGGAGGAAATGAGGCAGGAAGACGGCACAGCAAAGCAAAGGTTGGGAGGGGAAGCATGACCAGACCCCAGGACACACACACCAGGTAATTCCCCAGTCCTTGCACATGGAGTTTTCTCAGATTCCTGCAACGTAGGGACCGAGTAGCCAGCACACCACTGAGAGCAGACTGCCATGGCTTCCTCAGGGCATCCTTCCCTGCATTCCCCGGTGTGTGCTTTTAGCATTTTCCCCCTTCTTTTATCAGTTCAAGTTTGCTCTGCAGAGACAGTTTCTCCCTTATCCTTCACTTTTCAAATACACTTTGCACCATTTTTGCTTATCTTGTTCAATTCTTTGTTTGAGATGAGAAAAACCTGGAAACCAAGAAGCAAACACCCCAAAACCCAGTAATCCTTACACACTGACACTATACACCTCTCAAATAAAACTAGTTTACGAATTATTTCTTCAGAGGGCAGGTACATGATTTGGGTACTTTCTCGATGTTTAAGTCATTACCCTTACCGTTTTGAGATGTCATCATTCCATTTCATTTATTTCATTTTTATCTAATGCTGGTTCTAGCTGAAAGTGGTAGATAACACACATGTTTCTCAGAAACATAAATACATAGATGTTAATTTGCTTGGATATTTTTTGAGAAAATGCTCTATGTCTCTTACAAGGATTACAAGGAGATTGCGAGGAGATGAACCTACACAAATGTTTACTGTACTTTAGCGAACCGGGTGAGAAAGATACATCAGAAAAGGTCAACAGTTAATAGCAAGCACACGCCAGAGGTCGCGAGCAGCGCAGACGAGGCGGGGGCGCCCCACCTTGACATTGCTGTGTGCGTGTGCTCAGGTGTGCACGTGGGTGTGCCGCCCTTTCCGTGGCGGGGGCTTTGCTCACAGGGGACCCCGCTGAGATACTTGCGGGCCTTAAATACAGCTCCTAAGTTTCTAAAATCTGGTTGATTCCTCAGTGCTCGGTTTTTGAGATTGGGCCCACATGCTGCTTCTAGCTTGGTGGCTGCATTATCCTGGGAGTCATTTTACTCCTTGAAACCCAGAGCTTAGAGGTGAAGGGGAGACGATGCCATCTTTCAGCTGTGGACTTGTAGAGAGCAAAGCTGGGCAGGAGTGAGGGGCTGAACTTCCTTTGAGAGGCATCTACACAGAGCTTTTAGGTGCCCAGTGGTGAGGGGAGTGTGACCACGGAGTGTGGCACTGCCAACTCTCATGACCAGGGAAGGGCAGGGTGGTCACTGGACAGTTTGTAATAAGAAATACGTCACAGAGGCATGTGTGGGGTGAAGAAGAGGGGAGCTTGCCTGTTTGATTCCCTCCTCTCTCCTGTCCCCTTTGGGGCCAGGCTGAGCTCACCAGCAGCCAACTCCTCCCAAACTCTAGGTCGTCCCACCGGGCCTTCCAGGTCTGGGCAGTCTGTGAGGGACCCCTGTATCCCAGCATGGAAGTAAGGGAATCCTGAGGGGACAGGGCTCCTCCCGTGCACTAAGAGACAAGCAGACCCAGGCTGGTGTGGGCTCTTGTTGGCCAGGAACATGAAAAGAGACAGCAAGGTGCCCTCAGGGCATAACCTGCAGGTGTCTTTAGGTAGAAGCAGGTGGCCCAGGGAGGTGAGATACTGAGCACATCGGATTTTTGCCAAGATTGAATTCACAGAGAGCAATGCCTGGAATCTATGAGCTCTGAGCCATGTCAGGTGACAGGTAGCCTTGCTACTTTTTCACTTATAAACAAAGGCAAGTTACTTGCTTCAAAACTGAGGAGCAGCCAGGCATAGGGACCTGTGTGTATAGTCCCAGCCTCAGGAGGCTGAAGCAGGAGGATCTCTTAAACCCAGGAGTTGAAGGCCAACCTGGAAAAGACAGTGAGACTCTCAACCTAAAACAAACAAAAAACAACTCCCACAAAACCTCAGCAGCCTCCAGGTAAAGGAAAAGATAGTAATTATACCTATAACTGCCTTCATAGTCACTGAGAGATACTGAAGCACATAGCACAGTATCTCTGGGTGATAAGTGCACAGTCACTATTAACTGTGATGATGATGATGAAAATGACAATAATTAAGCAACGATGCTTTCATATGAAGCCAGCATGTTTTCCCAGACCCCCAGGCTTCTGAAGAACTCTTCTTTAATGCCACTGATACGAAATTGTCTGTGAGAAAGTCATCAGTCTGTGTGGCATTTTCTAGTTTGTTTCCAATTGCCTGCTTGTCACAGTTGAACTATATTAAACTTGATTTCAGTTTCTCTCAAAACCTCAGTTGCTGGAAATTTACCCAGGGCTGAAGATGAGAGCAGCCAGTGCTCTAAGAATGTCGCTCCACAGAATATCAGCCGGCAAGATCTCTTAATCAATCTGGAGCCCTGTCTGAATCTAATGACTTTGAAGGCAGCGGTTCTTTATTACTCAGATGTTGTGGTGTCCTTATCACCATAGGCATCGGCCAGCGCCCTGGCAACAGAGGCTATCTCAGCAGCGCTGCCGTGGCCAGGTCTGGCTTCTGCTGTGCTTTCTTCAGGCGGATGGACTTGTGTCTTTGACCATAGGTAGGCTAAGTCACGTTCATCACTCAGAGCTAAAATAGCTTCATGAGACAATCGCGCACTGAGTACACTTGACCTTCATGTCTGCGTGCTTTGGGTAGAAACTGAAACAAGACACTTGAGCGTGTAACCTCGATTTATGTAGTTGCAGGACAAAGCTCAGGTCTGCGTCCCTGTGAAAGCTCAGCAGGGGTGACAGAGCAGGGGTGCAGACGAGCTGCAAAGCCAGAAGCAGCTCCATCCCTGGACACCGGTCTCTCTCCTGCCTCCAGCACCCCTTGGCCTGGGAGCCCCCTCACTGCCCCGTCACCAATTCCAGAGCAGCAAGCGATAAACACAGACCTCTGAGTCGCTTCCACAACCCCTTCCCCTTACCTGGACCAAGGCATGAGACTGTATCAGGGAAGTCATTTCCTCAGCAGGCTCACGCAGCCACACGCCCGGAAGGAACCTGAGACACACTCAGACTGTGAATCCAGGCTTGCTCGGATGGGAGTTTGAATCCTTTTCTCACAGAGAAGACTGCCAGGTTTCTCTGCATCTCAGTTTCTTTGTTTCTAAAACAGGGGTGATGATGACGAAGATGATGATGACCCTTTGTTGAGCACTTACAGAGCCCCCAAAGCTTCTCCGTGACCTTGGCCTTTCTTTGGGCACTCAGAGCTTGGACAGTTGCCTCTCTACATGGCAGTGACCTCCATGCCTACTTCGAGTGCCAGCACCGCTGTTCTTGCAGAAGAATCTTTTGAACCCACGTCTCTCTCGCACTCACAGTTTTGGTTTCTGGTTTCTGCAGGACCACTGGGGCATGACTAGAGTGTCACCTGCTGTCTTGAGGCACCAAAGCCTTTCAGTATATGAGAGGAAAAGATATCTTTCCCATCATTTATTTCTGTTGAGAGTTGCATAGTACGTGTGATTTTCCTTCCACTCTGGGTTTACTTAAGGAGAAGAGCTACACCTGGAATTGTTCTGGGATGCAGGCTGCTTTAAAATTGGATTAACTTTCTAAAGCCATAAACAAAAATAAAAGCAACAAGAGCAAAACTAATCTTCCTTATGATCCAGGACTAGGGCCTCTGCTTTCAGAGCTGAATTTTCTCTGACACTGGATATGCTGCCGTGCCAGCTGGTCTTTCTCCCGCACAAGCTCTGTCACCCGTGATCTGTCCTACAACATGGGGCCCAAGGAGCAGCCTCCTGATCGGGACATGTAGCTCAGGGAGGCAAAGTCTGCACAGGACAGTATGATACTTGCTTCTGCTCGTGGCCATGATTTATTATCTGTGCTTAGATTGTAGTTTAATTTGACCCATCATGCATTGCCTTCCGAATTACAGTGTGCTGAATACGTGGTCAGAGGCTTCCCAAAATAAGCCAGCCCAGGAACCCCGGACTGTCACCTCCTGACACAAAGCAGCAGTTGATCACAGGCAGCGTCGTGCTCTGTTCCCTCACCCACTCGGGAACCAGCACAGAGGCAGGATTACTCGTCCTTTCCTGAGGAGGTGTATCTACTTCAGTTAAAAATGACCACTTCCTACAAACTTACAGCCTCGTTTCTCTATCTCTGTCTCCCCACTCACAGGCCAGGCACTTTGTCCAAGCACTTGGAGCACTGTTTTTTGTGGTGGAAATGCATCACCTCTTGGCTGTGTTGGGCTGATAGGAATATACATTTCATAAAAACTGTTGAAACTATACATTTAAAGCAGCCCCTAAGGCCATGACCCCAGTGGGAGCCCCAAGTCCCTCCTATCCATAGCTCCCAGGTGGCATTCATACCTTGTTATCTCACTCCTTTTCCTTGGTTAGTAATATTCTATGGCATAGCTATACCACAGTTTCTTTTAGCCATTTGCTTTTTGATAGACATTTGGGTTGTCTCAGAGTTTCTAGCTATTAAAAATAAGTTGCTACAAACAATCATGCAAAATGCCTTTGTGTGTAAATTGCGGGGTCATGTAAGTGTGTGTTTTACTTTAGAAGAACTTGCCAGATTGTCTTCCAAATGGTTGCATCATTTTAGGTTCTCAACAGCACAACATGCCCTATTCTCACTAATGTATGCGTTTGCAAACCTTTTTAATTTTAGCCACTCTGTCTGGAAGTCTCCACAGACATCCCCACCTTACAACCACTTTTATTTAGGATTCTTCAATTTTATAGCAGAGTAAGAGGGATGCATTTTTGGTAAAAATCAGACTTAGAATTTTGGATTTTCACTTTTTCTTGGGCCAGCAAGCTGCAGGACTGTCTGCTTGGGGTGAAGGCCGTGGCCACCAGTTGCAGCTGGACAGTGCTGTAGGGTGGGACTGCATTTGACACTTACTATGTTTGCATCGTGGGATGGGTTTCAGGGATGGAACCTATGCCGCTCTGATGCACAGTGAAGGATATGAGCCCCAGCTATAAAATAAGCAACTCTGACAGCCTAAGGCCGTGAGTGCAGCTCAACCCCAAACCCCACCCTCAGCTCCAAGCCAGGGCCACTTTTCAGTTAAATATGTGGAAATTGCTCCTGGTTCAGGGATTGTACAAACCTAGGGAGGGGCAGGATTTGATCCATGGGTCAACATTTGCCACTACTGCCCTCGGTTTCTCATTATAACATTGGTTATGGCCACCATGACCAGGCAACTTTCTCCTGCCTGCATCCCTGTCTCTCACCACATGGCCACTGCCTTCTCTGCACAGACCCTAGCCCTAAATCCTTGCCGGCAGAAGCAGCGTCTCAGCCCCTGCTCTGCTCCCAGCTCCTGCTTCGCTATGCTCGGCAGCTTCTGGCCCGGCTCTCCTCTCCCTCTGCTCCTCAGCGTCTCTCTGGCTCTGTCCTTCCTTCTGTCATCCCCAGCCCAGCCCGTGTCTCTGGGTCCAGTGCGTCTGTCAGGCTTGGTTTCTTAGCCTTTTCCCCCTTACAGACCTTTTATTTTGTGTTTATTTATTATTTTAGCGGCCCTCACAGTGTGTGTTTGTGGGGTAGAATGTGCTGCTTCTGTCAGTGCCAGCACTGTAGGAAGGTTTGATCAAGCTGGTTAATGTGTCCATTATCTCACCAGTTTTCATGTGTGTGTGTGTGTGTGTGTGTGTGTGTGTGTGGTGAGACTATTAAATCTCTGCTTTCACCGATTTTAAAATATGCACTCCATTGTTACTAACTGGTTGCTGGGCAGTGCATAGATCATTAAAACATACTCCTCCAGGCCACCCAAGGCTTTGTACCCTTGGCTCAACGCATCCCTTCCCCTCCCTCGCTGCCTCTGCAGCCCCTGGCAGCCGCCTCTCTGCTCTCCGTTTCTATGACAGTGATGCTTTCTAGAATCCACATGAGTGCAAGACGATACAGCACTTGCCTGTTTGTGCCCGGTTTACTTCATTTAGTATAATATCTTCCTGTTCTTTCCATGTTATAATAAATGACAGAATTTTCTTCCTTTTTAAGGCATCTCAGCATTACTCACAAAAGCCAAGACATGGGGCACCCCAGGTGCACACCATGTACAGTGGCAAAGAAGACGTGGTCCACACACGTGGGTGCTGCCCTGCCTCAGCCTCCTCTCCACCGGGTAAACTCCTCCAGACTCTTCCAGCTCTGCCTATATCTCCCTTCCCTCACCTCCCAGGACCTCCCACCCTGGTGAGTGGGGCTCCCAGCACTCCACAACCACAAGAAAATTCAAGCTCCTTGCAAGCCGTACCCTTTCCCTGCACAAACACATAGTTCCGTGTCAAGCACACAGTAAATGAATGCTCTGTAGATATTTTAACCAATTCTCAAACATCAAGGCCTATTTTACATAATACAAATATACTCTATTATATAAAATATAAATATTGTTTATCTACTCCTTTATTATTTTCATTTCACAAGTTTCACATGTAATCTCCACTATTAAATTTTAAGCTTTCCAGTGCAGAGAACCTGTTTTCCTTCCAAACACATGGAACCCTGAACTCTCCAGTGGGGTGTCTATGTGCTAACAGTGGGTTTGCATCAGAGCCCAGTGATCAGCCTGCCTGCAAGGAGTCACAGTGTCACCAGGACCCTGCCAGGTCTTCCTCTGACAGGTGAGAAACTGCCACCTGAGGACAGATGGGCTTGCCCAAGCACGCCTGGCTGGTGAGTGACACAGACAAAAAGCACCAGGCCCCAGGCTTGTGCATCATCAGCTCCCTAACATTGAGGCAGCCTGCGAGGGAAGCACTGGGCTTTGTGTGCAGGTTTGCGAGTGCTGAGTGCGCAGGTGTGGGCTGGGTGGGGCAGGGTGTCCTGGGAGGCTGGGCCGTGCTGACCTTCCTTCCTCACGGTCTCTGAGTAGGGCTCCTTGTGGGCCGGGAGCTTTTCCTTGCTCCTCCATAGATCAGTCACTGCCTTAAAACAGCGATGCTCATTATAGCTGCCCAACCAATGGTCGGGAACTAGGCAACTCCAGCTATTTTGCTCAGCATGTGTGATCATTTCTTCAGAGCCCAGGGGACTAAGGGGCAGTATGACAGGGGAATAGGCACCCTGGCTGGATTCCAGAATGAACCCTTTTCAGGAGCGAAGAGAGCTGACGTCAATTATCGTGACAGCCAGATATTTTGTGGTATCTAAATGAGAAAAGGACTAGATCAGAGTTTGGAGACTAGGATTCCATTTGTGCTCTGTTTCTGGTTTATGCACCTTGTATCTTTGTTTCATTGTGGAACAGTTATTTAATGATTCTGTTTAACTCCATTTCCCAGCCTAAGTCAGAACTGCTGCTATTCTTGTGCATTTTTAAAGATCACTCACAGTGCTGCCCGGAACCTGGGGAAGTGTGTGTGGCAGCCTCCTGAGTTCATCAGAGTGGCTACAGGAAATACCAGCAGGATTGTATGGGGTGCAGCTCAGTGGTAGACCATGTGCTTAGCAGGATTGTATGGGGTGCAGCTCAGTGGTAGACCATGTGCTTAGCAGGATTGTATGGGGTGCAGCTCAGTGGTAGACCATGTGCTTAGCAGGATTGTATGGGGTGCAGCTCAGTGGTAGACCATGTGCTTAGCATGTGCAAGGAGCCTATGTGTTTTAGTCCTGGCATCAAAAAAAAACCCTAAAATGTACCAAAATATCAGTGGTTCAGTCCCAGGGTGCACATAGATATATTTTCAAACACAAGATGTAAATGTGTTTTAAGAAGAAATCTGTTTCCTTTTATTTTAGTGGTATAGGCAGCCTTTTGTTAAAATGAGATTGTAGGGAGCAGAGCTTCGGCTGGGAAGAGCAGTAACTGGGAAACACGTGGAAGGCAGATGCACGGCAGGTGCTGCCCACGGCAACCACCTCTCCTCCTCGCGAAGCCAGCAGGGCAAGGTGGGCCTGAGGCCGGAGGCTGCAGAGGGACAGGTGACCATCTCACCCACCCAGCCAGGCCTGGCACGCAGGCTGCAGGGTACTGGGCCCTTCCCCATGTCCTCTGAGGTGCTGCTGGAGGCCTGTGCCCTTGCAAAACCTTTGCTGTTTGTTACAGAGAATCATTCAAGTTCTTCTCTGAGAAAAGCAAACTAACACTCTGCTGGCTGATGGAATTTAAGAGATAAATCAATATACAATCATAGGAGGTTAGGATGCAAATTCGCAGTGGCCCTACCGACATATGCTTTTCTGAAAATTATAGTCATGGGCTAAAATCAAATGCCTCCATTAAATAAAATTAACTTTGCTGAAACATTATCCAGGAAGTCCCTTGTGCATTTGTTTTTGCACTCTCTCCTTCAGCTGCTCTGTTTGTTTGATCTCAGAGGGCTGCAGAAGTCTGTGCTGTAGCCCACGATGCACAGACAGCAGAATCCACCCATGTGTATGGTGGGCAGCGTGCAGGCTGGGTGCAGCAGGAGAAACTAGGAATTCAGAACATGTGTAAAGTTCATGCAGCCTTCATGAAGTCCGGGCCCTCGATCAGATCTTGTGAATGGGCTTGATGAGAAATTTCATCTGCGCCATCTCCTATTTAATTTATGTTGTTCTCCCAGCGGTTTGGTGTCAGTGGTGGGGAGAGAAGTCATTTGTCTAGAGTGTGACGTTGTGTCCTCTTGATGCACACACAGCCAGGCCTGGAGGGAAGGAGTGGCAGGAGGCCCCAGGCAGGGTGCACGGCGGCCACACTCTCAGCAGGAAGGGGATGCTAAATGCAGCTACGCAATCAAGATGTCACTCTTGATATTTTTTCCTTCTGCCTAACTCTGTCTCTTGATATTAAATTCTCATTTATTTTTAGTTGTTTCCCCTCACAAACAAAAAGGCTCAAAAATATTCAAAAAACACCCGAAGGGCTTTCTGCTAACAGTGAATGCCAAGGATGTTAATAAAATAGTCCAAAGACAGGTTTTGAGGATGCTGACCAACAAATGTCATTCCCAGGAGAAACCAGACTGAACCCCAGTGTGACGTGGATATGATGAAGCCAAGACATGATATTTTAAAATATTCTGATCAGGGCTTGGAACTGAGAATGTAAAACTCCAAACACCGTGATTCATGCTGAGAGAATGCAGGGGTTCTGGCCACAGCGCTGGACAGGCTGTGAACATCAGCCCTGGGCTCCCTGGTGCTGCTGCCCCTCCCCCTGCCAGGACTCATGGAGCCTGAGGAGGCTCCAGGTCACTGAGGTCCCTCGAAACCCATGGTTGTCCTCTACCAGCTCCCAGAGGAGCTTCTCTGCACTGAACACCAGGGACTAATAAACCCATGTTTTCCTAAGAATTCCAGCCTGTGCTCCAGATTCCCCTCCCCTGCTGCTAGGTGCCTGGAAAGGTATTCCCACGGTGATAGCAGCGCTGCCCACTTCTGAATGCCTGGCATTTCCAGCTGGACCATATCATTCACTTGCTGGGTAGCCAGTATCAAGACAAGGAAAACACTGATTTCAGGTAACAAATATTTACCTCATCTTTTCTATGTCTGCATGAGACCAGATCCACAGGTGGAAACAAACATTTGTTTCTCAATTGTCATCGAAATAATATACTAGTATAGATAGAAAAACCCCAGCAAAGCTGTATTTTTCTTTCTGCTTTTCCAGGGAGCCCTGAGTCCCATCTGGACCCTGCATCCTCACCGCTTTGTCTCAGGCAGACTCTTGTGGATTCACCGCAGAGTTCTGAGGGGCCAGAGCTATGGAACTGCCCCTAACAGGGCAGGAACTGCTGTTCCAAGTCGAGGCTTGAGGGCATCTGCACCACAGGATGGCCTGTAGCACCCTTTATAATCCTGGCTTTGTGTTCTAGTTGCAGGGACTTTTTGCCTTTCCTGACCAATGAGGCTATACACATGTGTGCTACATTAAGACCACCAACCCGAGACTGCCAGATCCAGAGATACCAATGACAAAAGCACCTGCTCTCTGCCCTGTGCCCAGGATGGGAGGGCATTGCCATTCCTGGGACACCCTATTCTTACTGGTCTCCACCCAAGGGACCGTGCAACCCTCCTGCATCTGAAATTCTCCTTTGTATCATGTTTTTAAAATAAAAGGACAAGAAAAAGAAGCAAAGTCACTTTTGCCTGGCTGGCTGGGAGCAAAAGGTTGGCATCTGCTGATAGAATCCTCTTCACTCACCCCAGGCCGACGGGCTGGGAAACAAGGAACAGGCCTGGGGCCTCCCTCACTCCAGCGGCTCCTCCAGCTTCCTCCCCTGCACCAGTAAGGAGAGGAGCAGGGTTGGGACCCTGTGTGGCTTTAACAGGGATGGCAGTGGGTGTCCAGGGTGGCACAGAACCTCACACACACCAGGAGACATGAGGCATCCATGCAGGAGGAGTCAGGACGCTGGAAGAGCACCCCAAAGGGCCCTCAGCAGGGCGGGCTGCACCAGCAGGAGAAGCTCACTGTCACCATCAAAGTCCCACTCAGGAATCCAGTCCATTTCCCAGTTATGATACCTGGGTCCAAGGTCATGCAGCCCCAAGGGTTGCGTCACTTCCTAGATTCATAAACCGAGCACCGTCCTGGGTCCTGGTTTAATCTCACGGTGCGCACTGGCCTTCTCTCCTTGCCCAGTCTCTCCTTTATAACTTGCCAGCCAGGCCTTCTCTGCATTGCCTTTATTTTCACATCTGCTTCCCTTTTTAAAAATCAATAGGCTGCATTTTGGGGAGTTTTAGGCTGACTGAGCAGTGAACATGGAGGGCGGCCCTGTGGCCCCTCACTTCCAAGGCTTCCCTCAGGGCTACGCCCTTGCCCTTTCGTCAGCCTTGTGGAAACCAGCACAGGAGAGCAGTGAGGACCAAGGGCTTTGCCTCCTTTCCTCACTCGGAGGAGACCGTTGAGGAAATGTGACAGGTGCTCTTTGTACACACCCGTGCAGTTGGTAAGGGACACCCCAGCATTTTCACCTCCCTCCTATCTTCACCCGTGTCCCATGGACCCACTCAAGGTGAGAACCTCAAGGCAGGTTCTCCAGTACAAAGGCGTGGTAACCGCACTATTTCCCGCAGCTGCTGCAACAGTTACCCCAACTGTGGAGGCATAAAGCAACACGAATTTATTACCTTTGGTCTCTGAAGTCAAAAGTCTGAAATGTATCTTTCTGGGATAAGAGCGAAGCGTCCCCTGGGCTGGCTCCTCCTGGAGGAGATGGGGAGGAAGATACTGTTTCTCCTTCCCTCCCAGCTGTGGAGACTGTGACCCCTCCTGTCATCTCCAAAGCTAGCCATGGTGGCAGAGCTGCTTGACATCCACTCTTCTGCTTCCAAGGACGTCCACCGTCATCATGAGAGCTCAGATGCACAAACCTGGCCAATCTGTTCCCTTCCAAGTCAGCTGTTCAGGGGGCTGAATTCCAGCTGCAAACTTCATCTTGCCCTTGCAGGTGAGATAACATAATCACAGTTCCAGGAATTAGGCAAGGACGCATTTGGGAGTCATTTTCCTACCAGGATTGTCCCAGAGAAGCTGGGTCAAAGCTACCCACGAACACAGCTGCAGCCCCCAGGGAGGGATCAGACACAGAGCCACCGCCTCCTCTTCCTGTTCCGTGAGAGCCTTCTGGACACAGCACCAGTACCGAATGCAGCACATAGCGCTGTGAGTACCTGAAACGTGACAGTGTAAATGTTAACTATCTTGTTAAAGACTTTTACAAATATTGATTACATGTGGAAATAACAGTGTTTTGGGATAATTCCACTTGTCCTTTTAAAACTGTTTTAATGTGACAATTGGAAGCTCAAAATCACACACGTGGCCTGGAATATATCTTGGTTTGTCCTCTAGTGACTCCTTTTATTCCTACCTTAAAGTGTGACTAGCAGTTTGCATTCCTGCCTTCCATCCCATTTGATTCGTTCTCCAGGGGCAGAGGCTGGGCAGCTCTCCTAGAAGAGGCACATCAGGGCTGGACAGGGGCCCTGCAGACCTGCCCAGGATCTTCTGTGTGACCGATTGCACGGGACTTACAAGGACTGAGAGCCCATCTTGGGCTCTGATGACCTCTCGCTCCAGCTCAGACTACCAAAATGCTGAGGTCACTCTACACCATTCGGCCTTTGCGTTTCCCCCTCACAGCTAAAACAAGCTCGAGGTATGTACTTTCTGGCCAGATTCTACCCCATGGGTGGTGAGGGCATCAAAGGCAGGGACCAGTCTTTAAAAGGCTGAGAGAAATTTATGATCCAATTTAAAACTATTTGTTGTTTATCAACAAAAGGAAATGGAATCACCAGCTTCTGACAGGAATAGATTCTCTGGCCTCCCAGGCCACAGAACCTTGCTTTGAGCCTCACAAACTTAGTGGCAACGCAATGCTTAGACCAAATTCATGAATGTCCACTCTGCCTTCCCTGTCTGTGGTGAAGCCAAAGGTCCTGAGCCTGCTGGGGTGACCCAGCAGCAACAGAGAAGTCAAATGCAGAGTGAAAGGGCCTGGGGTACATCTAAGTTTCACCTCCACCCTGGCCATGTACCCACCCAGCCTTGCCAGGACAGCCACAGATGAAGGTGGTGAGACAAGAGCTCCCCCAGTAGAGGGGCTTCAGCTAGGCGTCCAGTGAGGAAACCACACGAACAAGCACACAGACACCAAGGAAGCGCATTTCCCCATGCACAGGACAGGCTCCAGGGGATACATCTGACAAGAACTGCGCATGTTCAATTCGGTGGCGCTTAAGGCTGCTAGGAACAAGAACTTAACTCAAGTAGCTTTAAACACACAGGATACATTTCTTTTCTATTTTAACACATGTGGAGGTAAATAGAGATTGTTATTAATTCAGCAGCACAAAGCTGTGGTCTCTGTGATTTGCATGGGTTTTCCCTCTTTCTCTCAAGCTGGCTGCTGGAGCTCTCGCCATTACAGTCTGAACTTCAGGCAGTGGAAAGAACAAAAAGGCAAAAGGAGCTTTATTGGAAATCTCCACCAGCACTTTCTGGAGCATTGCTTCTGCCACAACTAAATGTAAATGATGATGGGAAATTGAAAGTCCCCACCCCCCTGAACACTGTTGCCTCCAATAACACAGGGAGAAGAAGAAGATAGAAACTGGACAAGCAGCCAGAGGTTTCTTCCTCAGTTCACAAACAACAATTCATTAGTGTAGGAAGTCAGAAAACCAGCCTTGAATTTCACGGAAGCAGAACTTGGTGCTGTTCAATTAAATTTTTCTTGGTTAGTTTGCATTACTCTCTATTTCTCCCTATTTCAGTTCCTTATTTAAAAAGCTAATTTGCTTTCATTAAGGTTGGAAAACTGTTATTTTATTAATGACCAGCAAAGGAGTTGAGCCATAGTAGGTTATAAAAAAGGTATTATGGAATGAAAGTGTCAGTGATGATTACTAAGCTGGCTGCTGGGTAATAGAAATATTTGCATATGTCCTTACTACACGAAGCAGCTGTCCTCAACTGTTCTCAGTCTTCTTAGGCATAAGATGTCCCTCGAACACGTCAGCAAGCGAGGTCAGTGCAGGACACTGCTCAGAGGAGGCAGTAAGCACACCGAGGCCTCTCCTCCTGTCCCATCTGAAGTGACACACATTCTGCAGCGTTGCCCTCTCTCCTCCTAACCAAAAAGACAAGATGACTGCAGTCCACAGCAGCGCCAGGCCTGCACCCTGTGCATCCAGGGAGAGTCACCCCGCAACTTCCAATACTGACCAGGATCAGGCATCATCTGCAGGACCCTCGGAAAATACGGACTCCGGGGCCTGCCCAGCCATCACTACTAGTCAGGTCTGCATGGTGCCAAACCCTGCGTTCTAGAAAGGGCAGCAGGTAACTCTGAAGGGCAGCCATGTGTAGAAGCCTGGAGGCAGCCCTCCCGTCCTGGCCCCCCAACACGGCTTCCCTCAGCACAGCACCAAGCAGGACAGTACCTGGCGCCCTGCCTGGAACCTGTACTCCTGCTGCCTGGGCCTGATGCGAGGTAGGAGCCCTGTAATTACTCAGGCCTCTCACTGCTCTCCTCTCCCCACAGGCTGCTGGCAACACCCAGAGAGGAGGTGTCTGACCTGCAGAACAGCTTGTCTGGATTTAGAAATCACCAACAGTGTCCGCAGAAATGACCAAGGAGTTTCTAATGCACCTGGAGGCCAGTCACCTTGAGAAGCCAGAGTCTGGGGCCCTAGTCCCCTTTGTACAAAGCAGCATATTTACACATGGTCGCAGTGCCAGTGACCTACAAGGTGGCTATAAAGTCATTCCTGTCAAGTACGTAGCCCAGAGCCAGGAGTCAAAGGGTCATAAAGGCCAGAGGACAGCAGTAGGGATGACTCTAATGACAGGAGCAACCTCTGCCTACAGAACCAAACTGCAACCCAAGGAAGGCACGAAGAGGAATCAAATGCTGGCCTTAGACCATCAGCAGAAGTGACAGCTTCATGGAGTGAGTTCTTCCAGCTCTCCCAGGCATCTCTGTATTTTTAAAATATGTAAAATATGCACTAAAATCGTATCTTGTATATTGTTAAATATTTGAAGACACAGCTTTATTTTAAATGCATCAAATAGTTTAGATATATTTATAAGCAATATGGTAGAAGTTTAACATCTTACACTACTCATGACATACACATAATCAGAAATAAATGTGTTCCGCCTTGTTGGTATTAGGTTTTCGGCGCAATAAGAAAGAAAATATAATCTAAAAGTAGTCTTTATTCCGAGGACGTGGAGAGAAACCCATGACTCTAGGAAGCCTGGCTTTTTCTGATCAGGGTGGTGCTTAGGGCGCCTCGGTGATGCGTGAGGAGCTGATTGGAACCCTCTGCCTCACAAACAGGAAGGGGAGTTGCAATTAGGGCTGAGGGAGAGGCAGGAAGTGGTAGGCATTTCCATTTTGGCCTTTTGCCACATTAGACCACCGCCATGACTGTTAGACCACTGCCATGACTGTACCGTAATCTATTTTAGGGCAAAAACTCTTTCAGTTGGAACAGCAGGACCTCCCAGATGGCTCCACATGCCTCTCTGACTCACTGGGGTCCTCTGAGGATTGCTGTCCCCTTCCATCTGGATGGTGCTGTCCCTGCCCTCATGAGCCAGCTCAGGCCCCCACTGCTCTAAGCGCCAGCGTCTCAGTGGCTTCTCTTGGCCAGCAAGGGCAACTCTCTCCTCAAGCTGTGACCATGTTCATTCACAACCCTCCCACCCGCCACTCAGAAGGCCACATGTGGCTGTCTCTCTTGGTGGCCACACATTATACTTCATGTCACAATGGGCACCGGGTCAGGAGCTGTCCTGAGCATTTGAAAGTGACGTTGTTATGTCCTGCAAGCAAAGACTCCCAGTCATTTCCAGCCCCAGGTAAAAACCTCAATGCCAACATCAGCAAGTTTCAGTCCACTCATGAAACTGGCCCGGAGATGCCCGGCCCTCACACAGGTTTTGTTAATGAGCTTGGCACAGGGTTGCATTCCTAGGCTAAGCATGAGAACAAAAGGGACCTGTTTTCCTAATGAATTGCTGAGACATTAGGCAAAATGTGACTTTCAAAGCCTGTAGGCTGGGAGCTCAATTCTCTGAGGCCTGTGCTGGATAAAGGGCTTTTATGAATGCACAGAGGGAGGCCCTCTGAGGATTTATGTGGGTGAGGAGAGAATGTCTGTCCAGTATCTCCATCTCCTCCCAAGGGCTGAGCACAAGGCAGAGGCCTGGAGACCTTGCATACCAATGCCACAGCAAGCCCCACTGGGACTGCACTGAACACACTGCTGCCAGCTCCCCCAAGCAAGTGGGGTATGGTGCTGCCCTCCTGCCCACCCATCACCACCCCGAGGTTACTGTCCCTGTCCATGCCCCCCAGTACACTCAGATGAGATCTGAGCCCACCATGACATGGACTCATAGCTCTTGGGCGGACAGACGTGGAGAAGGGCTTGCAGATGATTCTGTAGAAATGAAGGTGCTTGTGACAAAGCCAGAGTCCTATTCACACCAAGATGAGTGACTGGCCAAGAAAGTACCAGACTGTTGGTAGAATGTCACAATGTCCTTTAGCCAAGCTTTCCCTAAAGGCACACATGAGCACATGGAATTACACGTGGAATTGGCTCCCTCCTCCCCCACCTGAATGTTCTCTGGCCTGAGTGAGTGACATGAGTTCTATTTCTACCCTCAGGGAACCTTGACTTCTTTGACCTTAATTACCTATCAGGCTTCCTGCCTGCCTGGGGTCACACACACCTCTGCCTGACCAGCCTCCTGCCCACTGTCCGTTTTGGCTGCCTGTGGCCTTGGCTTGCCAGCTTGGAGCTCTGGCCTGGCTCCCATGAACCACTTGGACGTGAGGACAACCTGGATGTGACATCTGTCAGTCCTAAGATGGCCAAGATAGTCGGGCAGCACCTGGTTTGCCTGATTCCCAAAACATTCCAAAAACTAGCTAGGCGATCTCATGGGACAAGTGGCCCCATATTCCACAAAGATTCTCCACATAACCTAAATGTTTGCATATTGTTTAAGAGAAAAATAAGCAAATAAGGGCAAGAAGCTTCTAACACATGGGAACTGGGAAAATACTATGGGCAAGAGTATCCTGTAAAATTGTACCAAAGCACTCCAGTAGAAAAACTAAGAGAGAACACGATTTCCTTCTTAGTCCCTGAGTCTGGAGATGTCCTCATTCTGATTGTGAAAATCTTACTTTTATTTCAACAGCTGTCATGTCAAAGTTCAGGGACAGGGAAGCATAGATCAAAGAAGCCACATGACCTCCCAAGAGCTGAAATAGTAGACTGACCCTGAGGAGAGCTTCTTGGATCCTCGAGGATAACCCAGAGCCGGTTGGCCCCTTCACTATAGCCCTGCAGCAGACTGATTAAGTTTGACTGCCCGAAGGCCCAGCCAGCTTTTCTTTGGCTCTGTGGCTACTTTTGTCACCTCTAGGCTTATGTATGGGGACATTTGGACATGTGAGTGTGCTCTCGTATCATCCCTCCTTGAATTCAGTGCATTTGGACTGAGTATGGTGTCCAGCATTGTAACAGGTACTTGAAGACACAGAATCAGTGCGAGTTTAGAAAGTCATTGATGACAGCCTCACACTCATCGTTTTCTAAACTTTGCCCCAAGTTTCTCAGTCACTGTGATCCAAGTCAGCCCCGTATCACTAGTGCTGTAACTATTGTTGGACTCTAGGATCATCTGCTATCTGCCTGCCCCAGATTGGAGCCGTACGTTCCCACTGTCCCGTCTTCATGGTTTGTACAATTGCTTCTGCTGCTTGATTTGTACTCAAAGAGCCCTGAAGGTGTGAAGTTTTTATTTAACATACACCATTTTTCTGAGATCTGGAGAGGTCCCCTTGCTGTAGCCAGTGACCATTCTTGAGGGATGAACTCTCATCTCTCTGTAACCTCCCCAGCCATTGCAAAGGGGAGTCCTGTCACCCTCTGGACTCCGACACAGCCTCCTCTTGACTTGTATGCTGTCTGTTGTCTTATGCCACTTACCACATCAGAACACTTGGCTAGTGATGATATTTGGGCAAAGGTGCCAGTCGGCACTGGAACACTGGCCAACAGAAAACCAGCCAGCAATCTTTTTTGGTCTACCTTTGGTCTAACTGTGCCCTGGTCCTCTTTCTGCCAGCCCAACCCCAAGATTCCTGCACAAATTACTATGGAAGCTTTTGAGACATGAACATGTGTGGTGACAAATTCCATGATCTTTTCTCAGAGTCATTCCATCCCTTTCCCATGTGGAAAGCACTCAGGGTTTCCATCTCTCAAAACACTTCCTAAATCAAAGTTATTTCACCTTCTGTCATTATTCTCTGAAATTGTCAAACCTGACCATTCTATCTGCTTAAAACAAAGAATATAAAGTCTATGATTTCTACATAGCCTTCATCTTACCAATCACACACCTTCAGGTTGAAAAACCAAAACAGGTGCAGAAAAGAATCTAGAAAAATGAGTCTCCCTGCAAACAACAAACACTGTTCCACAAGCTAATTAGCTGTTAAACATAATTAGTTGTAAAGTATAACAGATAAAATAATATGATTGAAGGCATCCAAAATAACTCATGAATTGTCCTTATTTTTACAGTTCTTGCATGGTCTGTAGTAGATGCCTGTTATCTTGCTTACATGTCCTGGTGGCAAATTTCCTCTTATGTTTTTCATTTACACAGTGCTAATTAATTAAGATCCTTGGCCAGAAGGTTGGCAGGTGGATCAGACACCTACACTCGAATTCTCCATTTACCCAGACACAGGAATAGTTCAGGAATGAGCACAAGACTTAAGCTAGACCACTCTGATGCAGCCAACTTTGGGGTAGTAAAGTTAGCGATAAAGGCAGTGGGAACTGAGCCTACCAGAGTGTAACCCCAGCATGCTGGAAGACTGGGGCAAGAGGACCAGGACAAAGCCCAGCCTGGGAAATTTAGCAAGACCTTCTCAAAATAAGAATTTTTAAAAAAGGCTGGATATTTAACTCAGTGCAAAGGCTCTGGGTTCAATGCTTACTACAGAAAAAAAAAATGGAAGAAAGAGAGAGAGTAGGAGAGATGAAGAAGAGGAAGAAGGGAAAAATGAACAAGGAAAAGATGCAGTGGAACAGATTTTAGAGGACACCTTTGTGCCTGAGACTCTGTCCTGAGGACTCCAGTTCCTGGACAAATAAATGATGCTCTTACTAAATTAGCTTGAGTTAAATGTGTTGTCTTAAGTCAGAGCATTCTTGTTATCTATCTAGCTTATCTTCAGGATGAGAAAGATTTAGCCAGGGACACAATGAAATTCTGGAGGAGAGAAGTGAGGGTCTTAATATCCCCCATAGACAGAAAAGAAAGCTAACGAGTCGCCCGAAGGCAGGAGCACAGTTATCACCAGGGGTTGGCTTTTCAAAGTCTGTCTTCTCTCAAAGGGAGTGTGACATTTGAAAATAAATGAATTCTTTTACTGTAAAGGCTCAGGTAGTTATGGCACGAAAACCACAGTTTTCAAAGGGGCTGCATAAAGTCACTGGAAATCACCACAGGATCAGGCAAACGTGAGAGAAACCCAACCGGGTTCCAAGCATTTGGAACCAAAGTGGAACAAGTTAAATGACAAATCTCTCTGCCCTTCCACTTTGTCATGAAAATACTGAGTGCTGAGCCTTCGCGTCAAGTGAAAACATCACAATCCATAATTTAGTGTGGGTCTAGGATAATCTCCAGGCAGTATAGTTTGGCTGAAAAAGTAAAACAACAGTGATTTGAACAGGACAGAAGCTCATGTCTCTGCAAGGGAAGTCTGAAATGAGTCAGACCAGAGCCATGCGAGGGTGTGTGTGTGTGTGTGTGTCTGTGTGGCAGTGATGCTAAGTCGGCAGAGACCCAGAGCCTCCCAGCTCTCTGCTCTGCCTGCCCTGGGCTCTGAGTCGGCCTCCACAGCTCCAGCCACCACATCCCTGCCTCAGGCAGCTCGGCAGCTTGGTGGGTATGGGGATCAAGAGCACATCCTTCCCTTTTGGGAGACTTCCCGGCAGTCCCTGGAACGCTATGATCTAAACTTAGTTACATGGTCACCCTAACTACTTTATGGCTTGGTAAAAATAGTCTTTCCAATTGGGTGGCAGTGTGGCCAGCTGAAGATCACGGAGTATATTACCAAGGAAAAGAGGAAAATGGATGTTTGGCCACAAATAGCAGTCATGTTTTTAGCAAAGGCATACAACAGGGGGGGGACAGTTCACAGATCCTGAATCTCTCAAGTCTGAAAGGCACCAGTGCTTCCTAAGCCAGATGCATCTGAGAGGAAGCTGCTGAATGTGCGTGACGGTGGATACTTAGGTTCTTGTTTCTTTGAAAACCCTTGTGTTTCCACCTTCTGTGCTTTGGCTTTCATCAAAATCAAATGCACACACCAAACATTTCTATTAGCTATGCTTTTATTCCTTGTAGTACCTCAATAGTCACATGTCTCTTAACGATGGTTACAAGTCAAGATTTTAAAGATACAAATAAAATGTGAATGTGACGCTTGTTCCCTACTGCATACTTTTCAAGTTCACCCCGTCTCTGAACAATGAAGACAAAACCATCATAGCTCTTAGGCTCAATAAATAAAATTTCACTTGGTGTAAACATTTGAATGATGGTAGAAAGTAGATGGAGGAAGTAGAGTTAAACAGAGCTCCCTCTAAGCTATCTGTCACCTATGGACCACTCACCACTGGATCCCCTGCGGCTGTCCCCCATCGACAAGGCTCTCACAGGAGGGGACAGCCCCACACATGGGACCATGGGAGGCTTTTGGTGTGTAGCTGCAAGGCCAGCTGACTGACAGGTAAGTGGGGGAGTCACTTAGGGAGATCAAGAGTATTGAAGAGTTTGTAGAGACCTCCAGTTAGACATTGCAATAAATTCATGCACTGGTGCATCCATGCACAAAATATGTAGCAAAGATAGACTCATTAAAATGAGCCATATAAAATTACCAATATTTGATTGCTTCACCAGAAAACTGGTAGTTTTATACAATTCAGTCTAATAATGAAAGGAGAAAGAAGCAAAAAAACTTGACATATCTAGGATGAGAAGTAAGACAAATATTAACTTGAGACAGGATTTGGAAAAGAATCACAAGGGACAAAAGAGATGGTAAGCAGAGAGTTTTTGTGGGCCTCTGAGGGCCCCAGGTTCAGACGGCGGTGTTTGCGAGCTCAGCTCTGGCGATGAGTGGGGACCCCTAACTCGGTGCTTGAACCCGAGAAGCTACCCTGAACCTAGAAGGAGTCTGAAAAGGAGTATTTTATGGCATTGCCTGGGGAGCCGCCCTCCTTAAGCACACATCCAAGAAACTAAAAGACCTATACAGAGCCTCTCAGCCTGAAGCCGCACTGAGCCAGCTCGCTGGATGTGCGCACGGCCAGGGTTCCACCAAGACAGGCAGCTGGGCCGCTGGCACATGGCCCGGTCCTGGTGCTTGATGACGGTGCCCGCGGATCCACTAAGCCACGTTGGGGAATAGACACATCAAACATTTCATGCACCCAGAGACAGCCAAAGTTTGAATCCTTAACATGAATTTGTTCTAGAGGAAATGATCCTTTTCCTTATCTTTTTCTTTTCTTTCTTCTTTCTTCCTTCCTCCCTCCCTTCCTTCCTTCCTTCTTTCTTTTCTTTTCTTTCCCTTTTTTTTTCTTTGAGACAAAGTCTCACTCTATAATTCAGACTGGCCTCAAACTCACCATGTAGCCCACTACCATGTTACGTGGGAAATGAATTTTTAAACAGGAATTTGACAAAAAGGTTAAACCTGAAAATGTTACCAACAACAAGTGAAATATGAATGGGAAAAGAAATAATTAGAAATTTTCAAAATTGGCTGGAAATTTAGCTCAGTGGCATAAGTGCCTGCCTGTCAAGCACAAGGTTGTGAGTTTGATCCCTGGTACAAGAAAAAAAAAAAAGAAATTTTCAAAATTGAAAACAGTTATTGAGATAAAAATGCAAGCAATAATGTGTAATCAAGACTGGAATACATTTAGAGACTGCAAGGAAATTAGTAACTCACCCAGAGTACACCACACACAAAGTGTTTAGAATTATAAATGAATAGTTAAAAGCTCTGAGATCAACTGAAAAGCAACAGCACCTAGAAAAAGAGATGGAAAAGAATGCTAAGCTGTAATTATTTAAAGAGATAATAACTTTTATCTCTGATTAAAATGCATTTATTTCTGCCTCTTTTCAAGAGTTTACTAACAGGACAATAAAAAAAATTCAAAAGGATATAAATCTAAAAAGTTACCTATAGCTAAGAGGCAAGAAAATAGATACAAAACTTCACAAGTTAGATAGTAAATGAACACATTATATTGGTTTTGGCAAATGGAAGTTTAACCTAATCGAGAAAGACAGAATTCAAGAATAACCAACCTGTTCCATATCCCAGGGTGCAAGAATGGTTCAGAAACTTGAGGTTCATTTGCCTCTGATTGGAGAAGGGGGTAAAAGTCTTTATCAGAAGCAGCACTGTGTCTAGGACACCCCCACCAGGTCTGTGCACAAGGCCGTCCCTTCCGTCCTCTGGGAGCAGACCAGGGTTTTGCTTTTGGAAGAGGCAGCCTGAGGGCCTCTGGAATTGGGAGAAATAGACAGGGATGAACTAATTCAAGCACAATTTAAAATATGGTACTAAAGAAGATGCATTTCTAGATTGGAAGGGCCCACCAAAGTCACCCTGAAAGGAAAAGACCTGTGCTGAATTGTCACCTAGAAATTTAGAGACTCCGGAGTTTAAGGAGAGAGCCTAATCTATTTTAAATGCAATTTCTAAAAATCCATATGGAAATCATTCGAAAAGGGAAGGGGACCAAGAGATGGAGGGGTGGGGTGGGGGTGAGGAGGGAGAGAGGGCGAAGACAGGAGCTGTGTGTTATGAACGGGCACCAGCTCCCCACAGGGATGATCATAACGCACTGCAGACATGGGCTGCTAACAACAAAAACTAAAAAAAATTAAATCCTCCCCCTAAAAAATAATCTGGACAGTGTCTCTCAAGGGTTAAAGGCTGACCCCCAGGAGCAGTGCTGCTGGGAGGTGGGAGGCCCTAGGAGCTGGCCCCGGGGGAGGCCCTTCAGTTTCAGGGCCGGTGGACCCGCCCCTTCCTCTTCCTTTTCTGCCTCTTGGTGGGAGGTGCCCTCGCTCCACCCCAGCACTCCATGCCACCTCTGTCTGCCCGCATGCTGGGCCTGAGACCCACCGGTCCTCCCATCACTGGCTGGAACCTCTAAGCTCTGAGCCACGGGCATCCTTTTCTCTTTGTATCTCAGGTGTCGCGTTAGCGTGTTTTGTTAGTGGCCAACTGACAGACTGTCTAACCCAGCAGTCAGGTGCTAGCTCCAGGCTGGGCGTGGAGGCTGCACTTGGGTGAGTAAGTGACATGAGGCCGTTCAGAGGGAGGGAACCAAAGCACACAGGAGTGGGGAGAGTCCGTGTCTCAGGGCAGCTGTCCAAGGGTTTTTGTTACTGTTGTTATTGTTTTTGTCAATATAACACTTATAACAAGTGAAGGGGAAATAGAATGACCATTTAAATTTTTAAAATGTATTTCAGCAAAATACATATTGCCATAATCCCTTCACAAGACTTCTCCCTCTTTTTGGACACACTTATCCCCTCATTCTGGCCTCTTGCTGAAGCAGTTCCAAAGTCCTCTTTCATATCCTGGGGGGGAGGGGGGTGTGACAAAAAATGCAGTGGCTGTCAGTGGAGACCAGGCTCAGAAAACATCGCAGCGTGCTGCATCCGCCTTGTTTACCGCGTCCGGCTTTGTGTGACTTCCGGCTCTTCCTCAGGGTCAAGTGACCATGACAGGTAAAAGCTCTCAGTCAACTCAAGACATCAAGACAGCCCCAGCAGTGCGACTAAAGACACCAAAGAAAGCTTTCGGAACTGCTTCGGGAGGCGGGAAGAGTGACAGGGAACGTGCTAGAAGTGAGGGGAGTGTAAGAGAAAAGTGCTGTTTACTGTAATGAGGTTTTTTTTACACTTGAACATACTGTTTTTCAATCACACCTCATAACATAATTTTTTAAAACTGTGGAACTTCATGTGCATGTTTAGACTAATACCCTAGAAATTTTTATTATAAACTAGTCACAAAAAGTATGATTTCCAACATATTAAAGTTATTGACATTTAAAAATAAAACCTTTATATTACCTTTACCAATTATCCAAGGAACTCTAAGGATCACAGTAATTTTATATGCACTGGCCACTTAAACAATGGATGTATTGTATCTAAGAAAAATCCTGTGTTTCAAAAGATATAGAAAGATAATACAACATTTAGCTTTAAAACTTGCAACTCAGCATCTCTTCCTTTTCCCTTTCACTTTCTCTTGTAGACATTTATTTTACATCAATATTTTTCTTAAAAATCTTATATTTGTTCTTGTTTTATGCTTTGCAACAAAAAAATGCATGTGTTGTCTCTAGATAAGTACATAAATTTTTAATTCCTGTAAACAAGTCATTGTATCATTAAATTGTATCACTAAATGATACAATTTCTTCTGGACTGATTATCATTATATATATATTAGAAATATTGAGTTAAAAATGACAAAGTTTGATAATCATTATTGGAAAGTTATCTCAATATGAGTAGAGCATTTGACTCTTTCACCAATTCATGTATCAGAAGATGGATGTATTTATTTCTAAAATAAGTTAGGATTCAGCAGTGATTCAATTTCCGTCTTGTTTTTATTGATGCAGCTGTGATCAACCCAACATGGGCATTGCCCACCCAGACTCCATTGCATAAACTCGGATCCCAGCTCTGCGGCTCGCTCCCTGCATCCGTTTCCTGTTCCTATAGGGGACTGTTCATCAGAAGACAAGGCCAGGAGGAGGTCAGCTTTAGATAAAGGTGCACCTCGAAGTCAAAGATGTTCCAGCTGGCCCAGAGCACTTCCCTTGACCTTGGCCGGTGCACGAGTCCTGCACCTGCTGTCCTTGGGAGCCCACTGACCGCATTCCGCGTCCGCTCAGGGTTCTTCCCAGAAGCAGCTGCAGTATCCAGTGTGTCAGTGGCCTGAAGACCTAGCTTCCAACTATTTGATACAATTTTGGTCTTCGGTTTGAAGAAGGAGATGGCAAGATGAGATGCCCTTTTTCCAGAACCAGAAGGCTGAGTGTACAAAAAGGATGCATAACCAAAGATCGTCAAGTCTTAACTTCAAAACTGAGTACTGTTCTAGATTATCGTGCTACCTGTTCAGGGATTGTACTTTTCCTTGTAAAAAATCAACTTTCATTTGTTAGTCAAAACACCGAACTTCAGCTGCCATTTGCTCCAGGTTGGGGACCGGACAACAGATGAATGGCCACTTCCTTGGCTTATAGGACCGTGTATCTGGATTCACCTGACACAGAAGCAGCAGTCAGGAGGTCCCTGACATGGTCCACATCCTCCTGGATGCCTTTCTGTGCTGCCAGCGTCACCTTGTAGCAAGACAAAAACCAGGGGCAAAACTCCCTGCCAGGTGAAGTCTTCTCAGCCCACCATACGGTGGGTTGAAACTGAGTCATATGCAGCTTCCTTTTACCTGCTGATATCAAAGTCTCATGGGCATGAATTTCCTCTACACAATGGTTGGAAATGGAATTTTTAAAGCTGTATCCTCACACTCACTTTTTGAACTTAAAAGTAAATTCAGTCGAACAGTCAGTTACTTTTTAAATTACCAGTTATTTTAAAAATTACATTTCACAGCTGGCTCGGAAAGGCTTCTTTGCTTTCAGGAGATGTGTGTGTGGGTGTGGTGTGGCCCAATGGTGCCCAGTGGAGCTGTTATTACCCCAAAATGCATCTAACCTCCTTCTGACCTCACACGCTAACACACAATACCAACTAAATAGCAGCTGATCGGAGCTGCTCACCTACAATTTGTTATATTGTGTTGCCCCCTTTATCTTGAGAATATGCACAGAGAATTAGGAAATATGTTGAAACTGTGTGGAGTTGTAAGAGGCTTTGCTATGCCCCAAATGCTTTATGCAATTTTCTAACTCATCCTATAATCAAAAGCCAGAATTTAGAGAAGCGATAGAACACTGCCCTGTACAGAAAAATGAGACAAGGTAAAACAAAAAATAAAATGTTGCATCCCAAAAAGCTCTAGATTATTTGTAGAAACAACACCAGACAATGAGAACTGACAAAATTATTTTCCAGCCTTAGACGGGCAAGTATCACCCGGGGAATTTTCCATCTGATTAAAAATAATTATTGCTGGCATTAAATCCAACTGGAGTCCCTCTGCACAATTTATCTTCTATTTCCTGCTGCTGCCATATGCTTGACATTGTGGAGCAAGAGTTCTCTGAGCCTGATCAGTTGTACTTTGTAAATATTTGGAGATGGGCCTTCTAGCTGACTGAACAGTCCTGATGGAGAAAATGTGCAAACAAGCCCGTTCCTCATGTTCCAGTCAGAGACTCTGCTTGAGGCGTTAGACCACAAGGCACGCGTGATCATGCGGGTCCCTTTCCCAGGAATCCTGCCGAGAGTGTGCAGCAGTCAGAGGAATGTGACTCAGCTCCCTGGCATGCACTGTGCTTTCCAGAGGAGCACACGGCGGCATGGCTCTTGGCTGGCTAATGCTATGTCGTTGACAAACTGCTGCATTTTATTATTGGACTGGTTTTTCTTGGAACACTTGATTCAGAAACCATAACTAATGCGCCCTTATTTAGAGATAGAGTCTTTGTGGAGCTGCTTAAGTTAAAATAAGGTTATTAACGCAGACCCTAATCCAGGATAAATGGTGTTGGGAGAGAATAGGGGACATTTGGACACAGACTTGCCCAGAGAAGTAACAACGCAAAGAGACAAGGGTGGCCATCCACAGCAAGGAGAAAGGCCAGGAACAGGTCCTTCCCTTGTGGCCTTTGGTTGTTTTGTCACACAGCATCCTGAGCAAACCAGTACAGAAAGAAGCCCTCCCTGTTGTCACTTCGGGGTCTATGTGTGATGGTTCTGTCCTCTGCAAGAGGGAAGCTCTTCTCTGCAGGAGGAGACTGCTTAGGGGACCCTTGTCCCTGTCCTCCTTCCTTCAGGAAGGGAAGGTGCAGGTGTGGATGATGTACAGATTAGTGAATTAATCCAGGATCACACATGCGTGATCCAGTCATGCTCTAGATGTGAGCCATGCCCTGCTCATTGCGAAAAACTATTTGTCTGCCTAGAGTATATCTTTCTAAATAATTCTGAAGTCTAAAAAATCATGGGAAAAGAATTTTCCCAGTCAGCAAAGTGAAGGCCTGGAAGCTCTTTGATTTAAAAAAAAATGATTGTGTAGAAAATAACGTCAACTGCCATTTAGAACAATGAGCAAGAAGAAGAAATAAGAGCAAACCATAGACAAGGGACAACTTCACTGCTATTACAGTCCCCAGGAAAGATGCTCTCAGGAGAGAGCCTGCTTTTCCTGTTTTTCTGAAACTATGGACCAGGGCACAGTCACGCAATCAGAAGGAGACAGTGGGGGACAGGGGAGAGACCAGGAAGATTCAAAAGTGAGTATCAGCAAACTTCTGAGGCATTAAGAAAAAGAAGTAGATGGACTTAGGTGCCTGCATGTATTTTCTTCTGGTTAAACATGCACAGATAAAATTAAACACCAGGGCTTTTCTAAATCACCACCAGTTTCTGTGGCTAAATACTAGACGTAATGATATTTTAAAATAGCCTTTATATAGAATATGGGTTCACAGTTCTTTATCTTTTATTGAACAAAAACTACATCACATAGGGAAAAATTGGGGTTTTATGGGTTATGTACCCTGCTGAAGGGGTCTAACACCCCCTTTGTGGAAAGGGGGTGATGTGGAGGAGCAGACTCAGCATTTTCCACCAACCACTGGACGGAGGAGTGGTTGAAGTCTGAGCAGCGAAGGGGACACATGCTGGGCGAGTCGCCGTTGAAGGTGTTGCTCAAGGTTGCACAGTTCTCTCACAGGTTTTCGCCAAGCAGAGCACGAGAGGCCGAGGGAGGGAACGGGGGCCACCCTTACCCTGCCTGCTGCTGAGGACCTTGAAGGGCATGGCCGGCGCAGCCGCGGCTCCCAGCACTGAGGCCCGGGGAGGTCGCTGCAAAACGATGGTGAGAAAGCAGCTCCAGGCAGGGCGTTAAGAAGTTTGGGGCGCTTTAGAGACAGCCATGACTGATCTTGCTTCAAGATTCCAGGCATTTCAAAGATGCTATCGTTAGATGCTTTTGAGAAAGCATTGCTCCTGAAGCACCCCTTTCCCAGGAATGGTGGGCCCATCTGCCACAGGCCATTGGAATGTCCCCTCCTCCTCTTTCCCATCTTCCCCGATCCCATTCAGTCTTCGCTTCTCCCCACAACATTTACTGATACTCAAGCAGTGATTATTTCCTTGTCATCCCATAAGGTTGAGTATTTATATTTTCTGGAGCTGGTATGGATTTTGCTCTCTGAAAGTATTAGGCTGAGAACGAATAAGTCACTGAATAACCATTCCATCCCAATAGTAAGATGTCATCTTTATTCTTTTATATCAAATTTAAAGACTCAACCCCCACCTCCCAGAGAGAATGAAGAACCTCAGTCTAGTTCTTGTTGGGGTTTACCACCCCACTGCATCTTACAAGACCCCATCACAGCTGGCCTTTGTCCTCACTGGGCATGCTAAGATGTCCTCTGTCCATGCCTGCCCAACTTTGATGAAAGCCAATGCTGTCTTCCGTGACACCTGAGTTTGGGGTTATCTAAAAAGGCTTAGGGTTAGTGTCTAGGACACAGGATTCACCAAGAATGCTCCTCTGCCATCTTCCTCTTGGGCTTGGCTACCCATAAGACTCAAAAATCCCAGGATCCAAAGAGCTCAGCGCAAATTTAATTTCAAGGAATCATCGGCACCTGGGCTCACTACTCATTTCTAACTCTACCACTCAGAGCTCTTCCCAGTGAATACTCTTCCTCTGTAGAATCTGTCCCAGTAACTGTAGTTCGATGAGTCTTTGAAAATACATCCTGAAAAGAGATTTAGAGGAAAATTCCTAATGCCAGTCAATTTTCCCTTATTTATTCATCCAATTATGCACTCATTTGACATCCATTATGGAGCATTATAGCTACTGTTGGTTACCTTTGCAAGTAACAACTAGATCAAAGTTTCTGCAGGTATTGAACAAATATCAAGATTTTATATCCCTTACCGTGCCAAAAGCTAGGTTCCCCCCCACTCTTTTCTTTGCTGAAATTCCCAGTGGATCAACTTTTCTTGTAGAGGTTTTTATCCTTCCCAACCCTCAGTGCTAGGAATCAAACCCAGGCCCTAGAGCAGTCTGTCACCGAGCTGCACCCCTGGTGCCTCCTTTTATAGAAGAAAGGGACTGACTGTGACCTCTGAATGCTATTTGTATGTTAGGTTCTGATCTAAATGCCATCCCTTTCATGAAGTTTTCCCTGATGTCTATCAATACAATTAGTGTTTCTTTTCTATGAGCCAACAAAATACTTTGGCCTTTTCTTTCTTTTGCTCAGCCCTAGATATTAAAGAAACAGAGCAAAGTGATTAAGAACGCAGACCATCAAGCCATATTACCAGAGTCCAAAATCTGGCTTCAAGCCTCCCCAGGCTTGCGGTATGGAGCTTGTTTCCTCCTTTGGGAAACAGTGACTCAATTGTGTCTCAGAGCTGAATGATGCATTATCCAGAGACAGCGTGGGGCAGGAAAGGAGTTCAAACGTCTCAGCCATACATAGATGTTGACTTGACTAATGGTACTTTAGAGTTAATTTATACATCCCTAGTCATGAAATCAAAATGACAATAGCCTAGACAAGAGATATATACTAATAAAAATAAATTTTTAAAAGAAGTCACAGATAGGGCTAAACTGATGGTGATGGTTTACTGATTGTACCAACCTGAGTCAGAAACACCCAACTAAATTGGATCGGCATAGTTTTGAGTATGGCTGAGGGACACAGCAAGACAGAAGACCCAACATAAGGCAGCTTGTCACCTGCATGGTGTAAAACAGAAACAAAAAAAAAGGAAGGCTGAGAAGTGGAGCTGCTGGACTAGGCAGAGGGAGACAGTGAGCAAGGACCAAGTCACCACAGAGGTCCTGTTGGCTGCCACAGCGAACCAGAGCCTGGCGGCTCCCTAGGATGACCCAGTGCTAAGGGAAGGTCTGAGCCTTTGCATAATCAACCCCCATTTCCCCACCCATTCCTGAAGGTCCAGCTCAACACCAGCACCCTAGGGAGCTGAGAGGATGAGCATCTAGCTCCTGAAAACTGGATGCAAGTGCCACACGACAGCATCTGCCATGCAGGGTCAAAAATCGGTATGCATGGACTTATACACTGCTAATGAGGTGAATGATGTGGACCCTACGAGTGGACACTCACTTCAGTGCTAAGCAAGATTCTGTGGGTTAATTCCCCACATATATACACATACACGCACATTGGGATTGAAAAGGGCTTCACAGAAGCTAGGTGAGGTCTCACCCCCAAACTCCACTTCCAGTTCGCTTTACTTTCATTTTAAGTTAGGGTCTCACTAAACTGGCCTGGAACTTGCCATCTTCCTGTCCCAGGCTCCCAGGTATCAGGGATTATGAGCATGTGCCCCTACACATGGCTACACAGGGTTCTTAATGTGATCACTGGAGATGCTATTTGCGAAGTGGCTTTGTTGGAAGAAAAAGTCACCTGGAAGGGTCTTAAGTTGAGTATCCATTAGTATTCCTTTACTGGAGCTTTTACAGCTCTAAGAAACAAGCTCCCAGTCCTTGTGGTATTTTTTCCTTTAGGACCAAAAAAAGGCACGTGCATCCCATGCCGGTTTGACTTAATCCTCCCCGGGCAAGTGAGGGGGTATCAAACTGGTAATTATGTGGACAATGAAACTCAGGGATTTTCTTTCTCACTGTCAAATCTACACAGAAAACATTAGACTTTTACACCTCTTAATCCCTTCAGGTGCCATGATTCATTTATTTGACATTTGGATAAAACACAGGAGTGAAATATACATATTAATGGACTCCTGCATGTGAGTAATAAATTTGAAGCCCTGGACTGATTTTTGTGAACAAGCCAGGAAAGGAAATAAACCCTGCAGTATTTAGCACAGTTCACGCCATATTTAATTCTACCTGACGGTCAACTCTCTGTGTCTCCCACAAGAAAAAAGCGGGATTATTTTCGAGAGCCTGGACTCTTATATGACATCAGATTTTTGCTCTGTGTCTTTCAGAATTTCACAGAAGGGTCACCCAGAGCTTTCAGTCTTCTTGCTTGGCAGGTGAGTGGGAATTTGCACAAAGAAAGTCAGGCCAAGCCGTCTGTAACCTTAGAAGAACACAACGGGCCAAAATGAAACCAAGTGTATTTTTACCAATCGGATGAGTCATTTTCCTCTTGAGGTTAATTATCATTAATGACTTTAATTAAAGAGTCATGTGAAGTATTTGTCTCAGAAAATGTGGATCCATGTGGGCTTGCACTATTGGATTTTATTTCTCTGCTGTGGTCATGCTCTTTCCCAATACCTTGTTAATGTTAAGTCTCTTAGGTGCTATATACTAAGTGTCAAAGCCTAAGGGCATATTGTATGGTGACAGTGGCCAGGTTTAGCCTGGCATTTAACTAACTATGGAGCTAAAATTATTCTTGCTCATTTGAGGCTTCCAACTTGGAATTCATAAGATAAATGAGTCAGTTGCATCTATTCTGTAGCAATTAACTGGTATTTGGGGCATTTAATCAGAAGAAGAACTTGAAGGACTTTAGCAGGTTTAGATGCCATGGCATGAAAAAAGAGACTCCGCTCCTAGCTCATCCCATTCATACGCTGTATTTGCAGCCTAATCCAGATCAAATCCAAATTTGGCTTCTCAATGAATATTTTACAAATAAATGGATACTTAAGACAATGTTTTATGGAAGTCTTGGATCAATAATATTCACTCTGCAGTGTTCACTTGTGCATCTAATTGGTGCAAGGGAGCTACATATAGGTACATGAACATGAATAATAGAGTTCTCCAATTCTAGAAATCCAGTTGACCTACATTTTATTTCAACCAGCATATAAATCAAAGTATTTCCCTCAATTTCCTCCCTGAAAACCTGCTAACCACCCCAACCCTACAATAGACACAGTGAAGATGTAACAGATAAGCAAGATTTTGTAGTGTGGACAAGAATACACGCAAGTAGAAAGAGTCAGTAGGTTAAGCCTGGCTGTGTATTAGAATTGCCTGGAATGTTCTAAGGGCATGATTCCTGGACCTCACCTGTGGTGGTTTGGATGTGGGTTGAATATGTCCCCCTGGGTCTGTGTGTCAGGAGTGTGATCCTAAGTGTGGGTGTCCAGGCATAGTGGAAAGTGTGAAAGTAGAACTCCACGCAAGATGAAGAGATGACTAGAAGGGATGAATGCGGTTCTCATGAGCCCCCAGTTAGTGCCCACCAGAAAGGTTGTCACCAAAGAGCAAGACTGGCCTCCCCACCTTACCGGCTTTCTGCTTGCTACACAGTCACCATCACAGGTACCGTGGACATGCCAGCAATGGGAGTCCTCACAGAGCATCAGCCCTTAAACCTCCCCGAGTGGGAGCTCAATACATCTCCTTTCTCCAGCTCCATACATTCTACCTTAGCAATGGGAAATGAACAACACAACAATTTAGGCCTATTGCATTTTTTTTCTCCAGCAACCAGGAATTGAACTCAGGGCGTTGCACTAAGCTATATTTCTAGCACGTATTTTAATTTTTTTTTAAATTTTGAGTCAGAGTCTCCCTCCATTGCTATTGTAATGGTGCAGTGATGATTTAGAAATGAAAGCCAATCAATCAAGAGTGAAGGAGTTTTATTGCCAAGCCTGGCGACACAGTCTCTGTTGATGGATCTCAAGACTGCGTGCCTAACTACTAAGGGTGGTCACCTTTATAGTGGGTATGGGGAGGACGACACTAGCAATGATTGATGAATTCTGGGTGGTAAGAACATGGGGAGAAAGTTGGTTGGTCATTGAGGGTGGCAAGCGAAGTGTCAGTTCAGGGAAAAGGAAACTTATCTTATGAAACAGAAACTTAAGTAGGAAACAGAAACTTAATTTTAAAATGGCACATACAGAACAAGATGGCGGCACACTTGGTTAGTCAATGGTCTGAGCATTACAGCTATCTTGCCCAGGCTAGGCTTGAATTTTTTTCCCCCGGTCTCATCGTCCTAGAGTGCTGGGATTGTGGCCTGTGCCACCATGCCTGCCTTAATGTGTTAAGAAATGCTGGTGTAAGCAAATAAAATTTGACTGAATTTGAAGGGTATAGATACAGAGGTGTAGCAAGAAGAAGTGGATCTAACAGTCTAGGAGCCACAGAAATGCAGTGTAGGTGTTAAGAGGTGGTGTGGGGTAGGAGCACAGGGGCCAGGGTGTCCTCCCTTGCCTCTGAGTCTGCCTGGAAGTTGCCTCCCCCTTCAGGAATGAACAACCGACCAGAATGGCCAGCAGACACAGCTACAGGAGAACAACCGCTGCATCACATCTGCATCTACAACTTAAGCAAGTACCTAGCCTTTCACCTCTGCAGAACAGGCAGTATCTGTGAAAGGAGGTGAATGTGGGCTCAACTGGACAATCCAAGTTTTTCTCATTTTCTCCCCAAGTAAGGTGAAGGCAAGCATAAGACAGCCTGGTCGTTTGATTATTTTTCATGGCAAACCTGACCCTCGCTAAGGTTAGTGCTCCCAGGATTCCATCCTATGGTATTTCTTGCTCAACAGGCTGAGGAATTCCTAGAGGCCATATGCCTGCTCTTCATTTAAACTACTACCTAAATGATGATGTCATGCAAGTAAATGTCTCTTCCTCCAGGCAGCTGCATGTAGAGTCCATAAAACTGCATGCTGCCACATCACCAGCACATGCTTGCCTCTCTCCCAGTGCCCCTGGTTGCTGTCAGCATTAGCATCATCTACCGGAGCACCTGGACGCACTGCAACCCTGTGTTGGGCTCCTGCTTTTGCATATCTCCCATATTTAGTCTCCAAATACTGTTATTTTCTTTCTCCTAAATCTCTCTCATTCATCCCATCCCCTCCGGCCCCGATATCTCTGTTCTAGGTCAGGTTCACAGTGTGTTTCACTTGAATTTCTGTAAACACTTTCTGGTTTAATGCTCTAGCCCCCATCTTCAGCTCCTCCCCAGATCTGATAATGATTGTGTGGGACACAAGTATCAGCTCCCTGCTCTTCATTGCTTTTTGTAAAGGCCTTGATCTCTGCTACACATCAGAATCTATAGTCTACTGTGAGATGCATCTTGGGAGCTTTTAAAACTGTCAATGCCCAAGTCTCACATCAGAATCTTTGGATCAGGGAGATAGGGTTTGGGAATCAGTACTTTTTTTAACTCTATAATTGATTTCTATGTATAGTTAATGTGTCTTAGACCAAATTCTTAGACTTGATTATCTGTTACCACACAACAAAACATACTAGATTGACACAATCACATTTTATTTTATCTCACACTCTTGTGGATCATGAATTCAGACAAGGATTATCTGGGCTGTTATTGTACTCTGCATCCCCTGGGGTCACTTGCTGATGCTTAGATAGCACAGGGCCTGGGTTGGTTTCCCTGGCACTTCTATATGGTCTCTTCACAATGGTGATCTTTGATGAGCTGGCCTGGTTACATGATAGACAATCTGTCAGCTTTGTTGCCCAAATTATGCTCATATTTTTTATTTATTTTAAAGAGAAAAAATAAAACAAAATTTCAAAACAAGATAATAGGAAGGTTGATATAGTTATCTCCAAATTAGTTCCTCAGAGTACAAGATATAAGTATTTAATTATCCAAACAATGTTAGCTCAAACTTTTCTTTGCAACAAACTAAGAGAAATTATCTTAACCTTGTCTTTGACACAGGTGCCAAACATTCACTGGGAGGAAGATAGCCCCTTTAATAAATGGTATTGGAAAAACTGGATTTCCAACTGTCAACTATTAAAACTAGGCCCATATTAATCACCATGTACTAACCTCAAGGAACAAGGATCTAAATATTAAGACAGAAACACTAAATCTACTAGAAAAGAAAGTAGGAAGAGATCTTGAAGACATAGGTGTAGGCAGAGACTTAATGAACAAAACCCAAACTGCATGGGAAACACCTGGGATCTAATCTTATTAAAAGGCTTTTGCACATGAAAAGAAACCACCAACAGAGTGAAAAGACAATCTGCAGACTGGAAAAATATTTTAGCCGTCTGTCCCTCAGACAAAGGACTTACATAGAGAACATATAAAGAATTTTTTTAAAATCGGACCTCCCAAATTCAAAGATCCAGTCCAAAATTGGGCATCCGAGATAAATACACATGTCTCAGATGAAATACAAATAGTAAATAAATCTATGAAAAAAATGTTCAACATTTGAGAAATGCAATTTAAAGCAACACAGAGATTTTATTTCATCCCAGAAGAATGGCTATATCAAGCAATCAACCAATAACAAATGCTGTAGGGATGTGGGGATAAAGGAACTCTTCTCCACTGTTGATGAGAGTGTAGACAAGTACGACCACTATGGAAATCAGTGCAGAGATTCCTCCAGAAACTAGGATTAGAGGTCTTATTTGACCCAGATATTGCCCTTTTGGGTATCTTCCCAGAAAAAGCATCATACCACAGAAACATATGTGCACTCATGTTTTAGCAGCATAATTTGTTTTATTGTTGTTGTTTTGTTTTTATTTAAAGAAAGGAAGAAAAAATAGAACATAAGGGTAGAATAATACAGAATTCAACAAAAAAATTAACACTAAGAAATCACTAGTTGATACATTGCATATTGTCATCTTAGAAATAGTTGTTCCAGTTACAAAATCAAAGCATAAAAAGTGGACAGACACTCAAACATTGACAGTGCCAACCATTCTGTTCAATAATCCAACAAAAATTTAATAATATAGTCGCCTATCTTACACACTTATACATACAATTATATCCTTTAGAGCACTTTCTTTCCCTTTCATTTTTACAATATCTATTATACATTTTGGGTCTTATTACTTTTTCAGTTTTTATTATTTTTTACACTAGAGAGACAATGTGATATTTACAAATGTGAGTCTTATTTGTTTCATTTATGAGGATAGTCTCGAGTTGCCTCCATTTACTTATGCCTCAACATCCTCCTTTTTATTGCTGAGTAATATTCCATTGTATAAAAATACCATGTCTTTTTCATCTAGTCTGTGGTTGATGGACATTTTGGTTGTTTCCAAGATTTAGCTATTACAAATTGTGCTATCAGCATAATTTGTAACATTGATATCCTGAGATCAACCCGAATGCCCATCAACTAAGGAATGGATAAAAATATGTGGTTTTTTAATATAATGGAGTATTACTCAGCCATAAAGAAGGACAAACTTGAGACTTTTATAGGTCAGTGGACACAACTTTATGCCACATGCACAAGTGAAATAAAGCAGATACAAATGTCAACATCACATGGTCCACCTAGTGTAAGAAGTTGAAAGAGATTCGAACTAACATTCAAAATGAATAATAGATATTGTAAAATGAGAAGAAACTGTTCAAAAGGAAAGAGAAGCTGGGATGGGGAAAAGGAGACAAGAAGGAAGGAAAAAGGAAAAATATATACAATGATAGTTACTACTAATTTCTGTTAGTTCGCTGAAAAGTATAGTGCACATTTATATTGTTGGATCCATTTTTCATGCCTTTTAATAGAGCAACTATTTTGAAAATAACAATACTCGACATATTAACTGTTATTACTCTCCTATTATCTTATTTTGAAATTTTGTATCTTGTTTTTACAGTGTTTTCTTTTTAAAATAAATTTTTAAAAAGATGAGGCGATCGAGTGTATCTGGGGTTGGCACTGCACCCTCTACTATGTTCCATCGATCTTCGGATCTGGTTTTTTGGCCAGTACCACACCGCTTTTATCACAGATTAATAGTATAATTTCAAATCATAGATTGTGATGCCTCCTGCCTTGTCTTTGTTGTTGAGAACTGTTTTTGGTATTCTAGGTCTCTTCTGATTCCAAATGAATTTTAGAATTGAGAGATGCTGTTTGTTAGAATTTTGGCCATAATTACATTAAATCTATACAACAGTTTTGAAAATATGACATTTGCACTATATTGATTCTTCCTACCCAAGAACAAGGGCCATTTTCTGATATCCTTCTTCAATCTCCTTTTTTAGAGTATTGTAGTTTTCAATGTAGAGGTATTTGACATCCTTTAATCTCTTTTTTTGGAGTACTGTATTTTTTAATGTAGAGGCCATTTACATCCTTTATTAGATTGATTCTCATGTATTTTACCTTTGAGGATGCTATTGTGAAAGATATTGTTTCCCTAATTTCTCTCTCAGTGAGTTTGTTAGTCATGTACAGGAAGGCTATTCATTTCTGAGTGCTGACTTGTGTCCAGTTATGCAACTGAATTAGCTTGTTAGATCTAGAAGTTTTTTGGTAGAGCTTCTGGAGTCTTCTATGTAGAGTGTCATGTCATCTGCAGATAATGATAGTTTAACTTCTTCCTTTTCTTTCCTTATTCCTTTTATTTCTTTCTCTTGTCTAATTGCTTTGGCTGAAGTTTCCAGGACTATGTAAGTTGAATGAGTGGAGACAGTGGACATCCTTGTCTTGTCCTGACTTTAGAGTAAAAGATCTTAGTTTTTGTCCGTTTCATATGATGTTGGCTGTTGGTTTGTCACTGGTGGCTTCTTTTAGAGTGAGATTAAGACCATCTATTCCAATTTTCTGTAGAATTTTTATCATGAATGGATGCTGGACTTTGGTTGAAAGCTTTTCAGCATAAACTGAGATGATCGTGTGATTCTTATCCTTGGGTTTACTAATATGGTATATTACATTTATTGATTTAAATATTTTGAACCATCTCTACATCCCCGGGATGAATTTCATTTAGTTCTGGCGTATAATCTTCTTGACAATTTGCTGCATTCTGTTTGCCAGTATCTTATTGAGGATTTTTACATCTATGCTAATTAGGGAGATTGGCCTATAATTCCCTTTCTTAGGTGGGTTCTCATTTGGTTTGGGTATCAGGGTACTGCTTTCTTCCAGGAATGAATTTGGATCTAACACTTCCCTTTCAATTTCACTAAAGCATTTGAGGAGTAGTGGTGTTGGGTGTTTTCTAAATTTCTTGTAGAATTCAGCAGTGAATCTGTCAGGGCCTGGGCCTTTCTTTGTTGATAGTTTTTTAATTACATCTTTGACTTTATTGATTGACATTAGTTTATTTAAGATTTTTATATCTTCTTGACTCAGCTTTGGAAATTCATATGTATCTAGGAATCAGTCCATTTCTTCTTCATTTTCCATCTTATTAGATACAAGTTTTCAAAGTAGGTGTAGATGACCTTCTGTATTTATGAAGGGTCTTTTGTGATTTCACCCTTTTCATTCCTAATTGTGTGGATCCGAGTCTTTCCTTTTCCTTTTTTTTTTTTTTTTTGATAAGTTTGGATAAGGGTTTTTCAATTTCATTTAATCTTTCAAAGAACCAGCTCCTCTATTCATTGATTCTCTGTATTGTTTTCTTAGTGTCCAGTGCAGTAATTTCTGCTCTGATCTTTATCATTTCCTCCCTCATGCAATTCTTTGGCTTAGCCTGGTCTTTTTTTTTCTTGAAGTTTGAAGTTCACCATTAAGTTGTTTATTTGTGTTTGCTCTGTTTTCCTCATGTGTGTATTCACTGCTATAATTTTCCCTCTTACAACAGCTTTCATTGTGTTCCATAAGTTCTGTATGCTGTATTGTTATTGTCATTTAATTGAAGAATCTGTCTAATTTCTTTTTTTATTTCAGCTGTGACCCATTGGTCGTTTAGGAGTGTGCTATTTAATTTCCATGTTTATGAAGTTCTCGTGTTTTTTTTTTCAATCAGTTTCCAATTTAATTGCATTATGTTCTGATAATATGCATGGAATAATTTCAATTCCTTTGCCTTTACCCAAGTATTCTCTGTGGACTAGTATGTGGTTTATTTTGGAGAGCATACACTGTGCAGCTGAGAAGAATGTGTCTTCTGAGTGTGGGGTGGAACACTCTGTAAACATCTACTGAGTCCATTTTTTTCAAAAGTTTGGTTCAGTTCTAATAATTCATTGTTGATTTTTTTGTCTAGTTGATCTATCTTTTTGTGACAGTGGGATATTGAGATTCCCCCAATACAATCGTATTAGTGCTTTTTTAATTTTTCACATCCATTAATATTTGTTTTATGCATTTGGGTTCACTGATATTGTTGCATATATATTTGTGATTGTTATCTCTTCCTCTTAGATTGTTCCCTTTACAAGAACATAGTGACCTTCTTTATCTCTCTTACTCAGTCTTGGCTTGAAATTCACTTTTGTCTACAAATAGAACAGCTACTCCTGCTTTTTCTGGGTTCCTGTTGCATGAAGTATTGTTTTCTGTCTTTTCACTTTCAGTCTATGAATTTTTTTAATTAAATGTGTTTCTTGTATGCAGCATATTGTTGGATCTTGCTTCTTGAACCATTCTGCCAGTCTGTGCCTTTTGACTAGTGAATTGAGTCTATTAATAGTGACAATTATAACTGATACAATATTGACTTATCTTTGTCACATTATTTTCTGGTTGTTGGCTACCTTTCCTCCCCTTGTTTAATTGTTTGCCTTTCTTGGTGGATTCCTTCTGGTGGGAGTACAAGAAGTTGTAGCTCTTCTTATCTCTTTCTGGAATGTCCTTCAAAAACATTTTGGAGTACTGGTTTTGTGGTCCTAAATTTCCTCAGATGTTCTTTGTCATGGAAGTATCTAATTATTGTCCATCAGTTTTGAAAGATAGTTCTGCAGGGTACATCAATCTTGGTTGAAGGCTGTTTTCCTTTAGAACCAGAGATTGGACAGCAGGGAAGTTTGATTATAGAAGCAGATGAAAGGAAATAAATGGTTCAAGGGAAGGAAATAAGCATCCATACTTTAACCAAAATGTTCTGTTTTACTCATGTATTTATTTAAAACCCTAAAGTAAAATCTAAAATAGTAATATTTATTTTTTCTGTTGGGTTTTTATACAAATGTTTTATACAATCCTGTGAACTTTGTAATACTGTAAACTTACAAAGACAAACACAAAAGGAAATTAACACTCAAACTCCACCTGCTGCACAGTTCCGCCTTGGATGTGATTGTGAGTCTGGAACTTTGTACTTGAGGTTGGAGTGACTGTGTGGCCCTGGCCTGGAGCACAGAGAGCCCTGTGGACATGGGCAGAACGAGAGGCAGCCTCTCCCTCCAGGTGTGCACACTACCTTGCCAGGGCTCCGCACACCCCATCTGTGGGACTTCGACTTGGTCTTAGTCCATTTTGTGCTGATATAACAGAATGCCTTCCACGAGTAGTTTACAAAGAACAGAAATCTATTACATCGCTACCTGGATGCAGGAAGTCCAGATCATGGCATCAGCACCAGGCAAGGCCTTCTGTTTCCTCTTCCCTTGGTGAACAGCGGAAGGCCAGAGAAAGTGTCAGAGAAGAACTAGAGGGAAGGCGGCAAGCCCACCTCTTCAATCAGGAGCCCACTCCTGCTCCTGCGTAAGGATCCCAGCAGGAGGGTGGCTTTCCCAACACCCTTCATCCCTGCAGGTCCCAGCTCTCAACACAGTTACAGTGGGAATGCAGTGGCAGCAGGAGTTTTGCAGAGGCATTGAAAACACAGCTGTCTCCTTAAGCAAGATCCACTCTGTAATATTTCCTTTCTTTGGTCATCAGATTGTGCCCTACAGTGTTTGGAATTTGTAGGACATGTGTATACATGGCTGATGCAATTTCATTATTTTATGTGTGCATGTGTGTCTGCCCCCCGCCCCCCACACACAGAGAGCAGGGAGAGGGAGAGGGAGCCAACCAGAGATCGAACCCAGGCCCTTGGGTATGTCAGGCAGGTGGTCCGCCCTGAACCATGAGCCCAGCCCCTGATCGTGCTCTATCTTGTATGTAGATGGCAATGCTTTCTTGATTGCGGAGACAGCTACAGCCACCTGGTTTTAAAGCGTGACTTCCTGTGGGCTGCTTGCCTGTGATACAACAAAGTAGTCCAACCTTCTTAACTGACTGCTGCCTTTCTGTGAACTCAGTATGAGCCACTTCCTACCTCAGAGAGCCTCGAAGAGGTCCAGGGAGTCAGAGTGAGCCTCTGCCAGTGCTGAGACACCTGAGCCCTCTTAACATGTGGGTTCTTTCTTCCCCCAAATGAGAAGAACCACAACAACCCAGCTTCCCAGGAAGCAGCAGGCCATCAGAACAACATCCCTTTCAGAGTCAGACTGAGCCTTACTTGAATTGGTGACAAACTTTACCTCTTCATCTTACATGGAATTCTCCCCTTCTTGGTCACGGGAGGACAGCGGGAAACATAAAAGTGTGCTGGTCTCTGCTGTGTGCTCTGAGTCTGTGCTTTGTATAGAGGGGAAAAGACATGCTTTCCTTTCCAAACTAGGAAACGACCTGGCCCCTTTGGAGGTTTTGCTGGGTGCTGGGCCGCAGGGTTGGTGAGTGGGTGTGTGCTCGCCCATGGGGCCCTGGTGGGCAGCGTCAGCCCTGCTGGGACTCTGAAGCCTGGGGTCCTTGCGGGCCACAGAGAGGCCCCTCTAGAGGTGGAACTTGGCTTCTGTCCCTCCAGCCACCTGTGGAGGTGGGAACCCACTGCACTCATTGTTGGGAAGCTGGATTGGTGCCACCTTCCCACAAGGCCAGCGATCTTGTCACCACTTTGGCAAAGTGAGAAGAATGCTCTTCTGTCTTCAGCCCAGGGAGGGGGAAGGGACCGAGAAGGAAAGGTTGTCAGCGAGGGTTATTGAGCCTGAAAGCTTAATATACAGCTGGCTCTGTTTCACACAGCTGAGTCCTCTTCTCCGAGGACAAGTCCTGCCACCTGGCTGGGTCAGGCAGTCCCTGGTGTGAGCGGCTAGACCACTGGTAGAATGGCTGCCTCGTGCTGCCCCTCCCCGCTACCAGACCCCCCATTCCCTGTGCTCTCTTCTCTCCAAAGACTTCCTTGCACCCAGCTCCAAGCAGGCCAACTCTGCTCACCAGATGTGGCTGTGTGGATGTGATTCCCGGGAGCAGACAGGTTTTGAGTTCTTTGTTTTTTCAAGGATGGTTCATTTCCCATGTGAAGTAGAGGAGAGTGGAAGTCCAAAGGAGGAGCAGAGTCTAAATCTACTTCCATCTAATAGGCCTTGGGCTGTGAGCATCTTCCCCGTGGACACACACTCGCTCTTTTCCGTTTTGATTATCGCATGAACCCTGTAAGCTGAGTGTTATTCAGGTACTGACATTTGTGAATTACAAGCGAAGCAGTACTGTAGAGAATAAAGAAATTAGTTGGAGAAGGTAAGATGAGCCAAGTTTTTTAAAAGAAAGATTTAGAAAGAAACTGTGAAAAGTGTCATTTTAAATTCTGGGTCTCTGGAGAAGGTCAATAGCCCAAGCCAGGAATTGAAAGGCAGCAGGAGCTTGGTCCACATGAAAGAGGGGAGAGATGGACTCAGGGACAGAGCGCATGCTGGGAAGTGGCTCGGAGAAGGGTGGAGCACCCCCGATTCCAGATCTACTCCAGGCCAAGCGGGCGAGACAGTGCAGGCCATCCAGCAAGGACAGAAATCTCTGCCCTGGGTTAAAATCATACGGGGCCAAGGACAGGGCCAAGAGAGTGGGAGGAGAGAAAGGTGGACCAGAGGTCACTGCAGTAATTAAAACAAGAATGACCCAATCTGAGGTAAGAGCAGAAAAGAACAAATCTCAGACATTTCAGAAATGAACAGCTCACAGTAGCACACAGACACTAATGAGAATGTGAGGTCCAAGGTGCCCCGAACCACACAGCTACAGATGGGACAGTTAGGAAGCAGAGTCATTTTGAAAGGAAAGACAAATGCCAGTTGAGACCTGGTGAATGTAGGTGACAGAAAAGCGTGAAATCCAACAAAAGCTAAATGTTTAGAGAACTGCACCTATTAGCTATAAAGTTGGAATTCCACTCTGGAGAAGAGCAAGTTCAGATTGAGGGCCCACACATTAAGCAACCATGCAGTATCTGGGATTTTACAGAGCCAGGCACAGGTGAAGTGGTCTTGAGAAGGGAAGACAAGAGGACCATCACCAGAATAGCACTGTGCACTGAGGGACGAGTGTGTTGGATATTGCAAAACCACTACGGTAGTAACAGGAGGGAAGCTGTTTGTTCATTTCCTTGTTAGTCATTTCACATCAGAATCCGAATGTAGACTCAGTAAGAAGAGAGGACCTTTCTGAGACCTCTAAGTCTCTTGGAATTATTTTAGTAAAAGAGAGACCTCCTTTAGCTAAAGTCCCAAAATAGTGATGGCAAAATTGGGCCTGACCTTTGAGCTGAGTCAGTAATATGAAGATGATTACTGTTCTAACAAGAACTGTGTTCTGGGAAACCTTTTTGATTTGCTGAATGTCTCATACATTTTAGTCATACAAAGCTAATCTTAGAGCTTTAGAAATGTGCATGGCTGTGCATCAGGTATCAGGAGCTTGAAGAGTGGGGCTTGGAGTGGGGATGAGCTGGAATGTGTGGGAGGAATGAGCAGGGGTGAAGATTTGTCTGAGACATTTCTCCATGGAGTGGCCAGCGTGAAATCTCAGTGGAGGAGAAGACAGCCGAGACATCCAATGTCCGGCATGGCTGAAATCTCATGTGAAAAATACAACCTTTGGGTGTGGACATAAAAAGATCTAGATCCAATTAAAATATATGAGCCATGAAAGAAAAAGCTTTGGCATTATCAAATTATAACATTTTCTGAATCAAGGAAATGAATAGACAAGACAGCAGGAAAATGCTCGCAAACATGTATCTGGTAGAGGACTTTAATCCAGAATATATAAAGTGCTGTCACAATTTATTGGCAGGAAGATGATGAGCACAGTGAAGCAGTTTAGAGATTTGAACAGACACATAAGCAGTGGCGATAGATGAGTGGCAAATAAGTATATGAAGAGGTTTAGTGTCATTAATCATAAGGGAAAGCACACGAGATACCACTACATGCCTGCTAGAACAGCTTGTATAAGAAAGACTGCCCATGCTCAGTGCTGGTGCAGAGCTGGAGACTCCAGCATTCTCACACCCCACAGATAGATTCTAGAACGCCGCCATGATTTTGACAAATAGAAGTCTCACGAAATTATTCATGCCTACCTTATAGCCCAGCAGTTTCCAATCTTGCATATTTTTTGAAGAGGGAAAAAATCCGTACCTAGACTTTTAAATTCATGTTCATAGAAGACTTATCCATGATAGCCAGAAAACTCAGCAAATACACCAATGTCTACTAGTAGATGAGCAAGTTAAACATTTTATGCTAGAGCTATTCAGAGGGGAAATTAATACCTAAATCTTGCTACAGGCACTCACTGCTTAACAGGGTCCCTCCTTAGCAATGCACTCATAAGCAATTTCATCACTGTGCCAGTACCACCAAAGTGCTCTTATAATAGTTAAAATAGCCGTGAGTGACATTGCTGTGTGATACCATCTTATGGGGCCACCATCCTGTATGCCTCAGTTGGTGACTCTAGCATCATTATGTACCATCTCTATATGTAGCGTAGATGTATCTCTCAAGCACATTGAGCAAAAGAAGCCAGGCACAACAGAATGCATGCAGCATGATTTCATTCATATGGAATTCTAAAATAGGCAAAACTATATAAAGGCATAAAGCAGATCCGTCATGGTCTGGGACTGCAGTGCAGAGGGATAGGGAAGGACCAAGGAGCCCAGGGCACCTTTTAGAATGACGCAAGTATCTAAGAGCTTAATTATTCATGGTGGTTACAAAGTAACTATATTTGTGAAATGTCATTGAACTATATTCTTAGAATGGCTGAATTTTACTATGCATAAATTAAATTTATTTTAAAAAATTTTATTACCTCAGACATCCAATAGAGTACCTCACGCCTTTTGTGCTTTGGAAATTAAAATATTTCTCATCAGGGTTCGTGTAGTGTGGAATAAAATAACACATTTGCATTAGTGAGAGCAGACATAAATTGAAGTAGTGAAGCAAAGATGAGCTCCTTGGACCAGTAGTGAAAATGGGTTCAGGGACGTCAGTGTTCCCATATTCCTCCTCCTCCATGACTGCCCTGAACTTTACAGAAAGCTCAGGGCAGGAGAGACTCAGAGCTCTGCGAGACACAGGCTAAGGGCACAGCTGGACTTGCCTAGGTCTCAGGGATTGAGAGGACCCAGCTCCCATGCCAATTACACAGAAAGGACCCTTCCCCTAGGCCACTCTGGTAGGGTGTACTGGGCTGGGATAAGCTCTTCAAACCTTTGTATCAGAACTTAACGAATTTTTTTTAATACTCTGCTGCCCTCAGCGCCAGATATTCTGCACTCACTGATGAGGTTCCCAGAAGACGCTAAAGGCAGCAGTTAAGTGCCAGTGTGTCTGCTCTTCCTAAAAGCTACAAAGCCAGTCTTCTCTCTCCGCATTCCTTCCTCCTTTCCCTCCTCCTTCGCTCGTCCATATTTCCTGTTGCCTCTTTCCTCTTGTTTTTTGTTTCTCTAGACCTTTTCTCCCTTTATAGATTAAGCAAAACACTTCTCGCATTCATGAAAGAGGCCATTAATCATGCAAAAGTAAAAACTGGATTGATTCTACATTATGAGGCATTATTTTTAACTCCCAAACCTTTACACAAGGAAAACAGTGGAAGCTGGACTTCAGATAATTTGTTTAAAAGGTAAAATTCATGAAGGTGCCCAGGGTGCAGACATTATTGAATTTTTACCTATAAATAAGTAAACAAGTAAGTGAGTAAATAAATAAATACTGAGGAAAAGGTCTGGCTGATGCATGAACGGGAGCCTTTTATCAATCTGCACAAAGAGCAGGGCTGTCCTCATCTTGTCCTCCTGTGGCTACTGCACGTTGCTCGCATTTTGTAGTAAATACCAGGCAATGTTAGGCCAAACCTGCAAAGGGCTCAGCACCTCTGCTGACAAGAGTAGCAAGGATGAAAAGTGTTATTTTTGTGTTTCTTTTGTTGGGACTGTTTTTAAATCTGAACTTGGTGAAATGAAGAACACATAATCAATTTTGAGATGGACATAAAAACCTTCTGCAGTTCTCTAGAGAGGACAGAAATAGTTTCCAATGCAAGGATAACTGCAGTTCCATGGAGTGCCCGCTCCCAGCTTTCCTCTTTGGTTTAACCCAGGGCTCCAAAAGCAGGCTTATGCTTGGGGAGTAAAAAACCTTTCAGTGCCTTTTCTAAAAGGGATTATTTTGGGGAAAGTATAATTGAAAAAATTGTGGCCACTTGATTTAGAATCTACTCATGTAAAACGCATGCCTTCCACACTGCACAAAGGAGTCCTGTTAGAGGCCTCCCTTGCCCCAGGGAGGAGTCAGGCTGTGCCCAAAGGTATCAAGGGGTTTCTCAGCTCAACTATGATTTTTCTGAGAAAGTTTGGCAGATGGTAGAATTATTTTAATTCACTCTGATGTCCTCCAGATAAAAAAGGGAAGAAGAAAGAAAAAGAAAGAAAGAAAGAAAGAAAGAAAGAAAGAAAGAAAGAGAGAGAAGACAGAAAGGAAGGAAGGAAAAGAGAAGGGAAAGGAAAAGAAAGATCCATGAACTGTTAATGATGAAGTCTAATTAGTCGCATCATCCAGGCATTTTACAAGAAGTCATACTATCTAGTTGATGTCAACAATTCTTATTTAAAAATAAAAACAAATAAATATTTCTCAGGTAATTGAATAGTTTCTGACAACATGTGTTTCCTCCCAAAATAAGACCTACCTGGAAAAGAAGTTCCAGCATGATTTTAAGAGACATCTTGTGCAATCGGGCTCATTTTCAGGAGCTGTCTCTCCTACAATTAGGCTAAAATTTGTTTTCCAGGTAGCTCTTACTTTCAAGGAAAGAGGGTAGGTAAGGGGAAAAAAAGAAGAAGAGGGAAGGAAGGAAGGAATGAAGGAAGGAAGGAAGGAAGGAAGGAAGGAAGGAAGGAAGGAAGGAAGGGAGAGAGAGAGAGAGAGAGAGAGAGAGAAAGAAAGAAAGGAAGGAAGGAAGGAAGGAAGGAAGAAAGAAAGAAAGAAAGAAAGAAAGAAAGAAAGAAAGAAAGAAAGAAAGAAAGGAAGGAAGGAAGGAGAGAGGGAAAGAGGAAAGCAGGGAGAGAAGGAAATAATGTAGGAATGGAGAAGGTAATACTTTCATTTCACTTCAAAAAGAGGAATTTTGCTAGAATAAAATCCATTCATCTGCCGCCAACAGCATCAGTTTCCCCACTCAAATCTCTGCTTGTAAGTGGGTGCCCACTGTGCACCCCACTTGCAGGGCACATGGAAACCTATGGTTCACGGCTGAGGTTGGTGTCCTGTCGCCAGCACGTCACCAGCCCGGAGAGCCAGCCAACGGTCCCGTTTCCCTCAAGAACTGAGGTGACCCAGCAGTGTAGGGAAGTCCCGTGGACCCCGTGCTGGCCCCCAGGAAATTGGTGGCCCTGCCTTCCTGACAGGGCCTGAGTGCCAGGCGCATTCCCAGTGGTGAAGTGCAGGGGTGACACGGGTGATGTAGACAGTGGTTCCAGCACTTTTCCTGCATCAGCACCATGTCCTAGAGCAGGATGCACAGCTTTGTCCTCACAGGGGACAATAATAATAATAACAACCAAGTTCGAAGTAGGCTTCGTTGGCCAAGGGACAGTGATATGTCAAGGTCAAACAGGACGCACAAGGCAGAGCAGGGTTTACCCCAAGCCTCCCAGTGGGGTCTCAAGCCCTGCTCCTCTCGCCTCCGCCTGGGCGGGTGAGGCGCTAGCAGTGGGAACACTGCTTGTTTCCAGTTTCTAGAAGTTTCTTCTGTGATCCAGCCATCAGCTTCTCTCTTTCATTCCCAGCCTGCAGTGTCTGCAAATGACAGAGAGAAATAACTGTACACCCCACCTCCCAGCAGCTCTCACCACCCAGAACCCCTGGAGCTCTGCAAAGCCCTGGGAGGAGGAAACTGAGGGGCAGGGGAGAGGCGGAAATGGGGCAGGCATGCAAGACGCAAGGTCCCCCGTTTCCAAGGAATTTCTAGTTGCACCTTACCTTGCCAGCTGTTCTGGGCTCCTTACGATGTAGAAAGTAAGCTTTGAAGCAGAGAACTCGGGACAAGGCTGGTTACTGGGAGTAGCTAAGAATCTAAAGAGCCAAGGGCAGGAGGAGGGCGAGGGTTGGTACTTAGGCTCCCGTGCTCTGGGGGAAGAAGCTGATCGCCATTTCCATTTCCCTTCAACTCTCAGCCCAGAGATGGATGAACACAGCAGTAAACCTGTTGAAAGATGAATCACGGTGGAGTTAGCCAAAAGAAACTCTTTGCTTCCTTAATTCCCGTACAATCCTGACCCCAAAGGAGTGCACCCACTTACAAAGGTGGGCTACAGACTGGTCCTCGAAGAAGTACTGGTGCACTGACATCAGAATCACCCTAGCAGGGCAAGCCGGGAGAGGTCAACAGCTGGCAGCGAAGGTCCCACAGCTGGGCCGGAATCCAGATGGACCAGCACTGCCTGAAAGGCCTCCTCCTCTCTGTGCCCGACTCCCCTCCCATCCCCCAAGTTAACCTAGGGCCGCAGCGGAGAGCGGGTGCTGTTTTAACCTGCTTTCTTTACATCTGTCTCTTTACTATTCATTTTAGTCTTATCACTTAATAACCTAAATCTGCCTCCTCATGTGATGAACATCAGCAGAGACTTGGTCTGCGGTGGTTAGAATCTCTGCAGAGAAACATCCCAGGTCAAATCAGTGTACTCTGTGTCCCAACCCATGAACCAGTGCAGTTCTCTTAAGAGACGACTCTAGGCAAAAACATCCCCCTGTGCATGTGGACAATGTTCTTCTACCATCATAAAGCAAAAACAAAATAAAAACAGTTTTTATAGCTGATATAAATATACATTCAGTATATATTCAATATTCCTGAGCATGATGATTTTCCTCTACAAAAATGGTTCTCGTTTTCCTCTGTGAAGTTTGTGTTAATATGAGAAAACCTAGCAGGAAAAGTGGGGTTCATGGAGGGTTTTGCATTAATCCCTTGAGGTGCTTGCTTCCTGCTCTTGTCTTGAGTGGGTTACAGAGGGTGGGTGGCCTGAAAACCACAGTGTAATCTAAACTTGTGTTTTACCAATCGATTTGATGAGTTTCACCTGGCAGCTTTTTCAATGAAAATAGAGAAAAGAATACAAATACCAGCATTTATCACATGTTGCAAAGTAAGAATTTTTCATTAAGTGTGTGTATTAGTTGTTTTCAGTTGTGTGTGTACTAGATCTTGGTATTTCTATGGGTCTATAAAAATTTGAGAGCTATTGTCTAGAGAGCACAGAAAATGGCAGTTTCTGTTAGATGGAGAGAAGTCATATTTTTCAGGACGCAGAAAATCAGATAAGAAGCTCGACTTCATGTAAAATTCATCGCAGCTTCCTAAGGAGAAAGGATATGATAAAAGAAAGTGTTTTGAAGAGTTTGGCAGTGGTATGGGTGCTAGCTCACTGGGGGAGAGGCCAAATATAGACACTGCGATATTGCTGAAAGTTCTTAGAACAGAATCCAATCCTGGCTGTCTTCACAGGAAGACAAGTTTTCAAGCGAATTCCAGCACCACTCCTGGATATGGGACTGCTGGGAAAGCTGGAGATCAGGTTCAGGCAACGAGCAGAAGCAAAATCGGAGCCCCGTGGAAATAGCTCCCTCACTGCTCACCGAGCCCCATGGCACAGATGCTGAGCACTGGGTGCTGGAGCCGATCCAGGGTGCCGGAGCTTCCTGTGTGACCACGAAGATACCCACCGGCATGGCTGCTGCTGCAAAAAAGAAACCCTCAGAGACTTCCGACTCTGTACCCCATGACCCCTGAATGTCACCTGGGCTTCTCTTAGGCATGGTGGGGCAGGTGCCTGAGTTCCCACCAGCAGAAAGGCTGGGAAACACAGCTTCTGCCCTTTTTACTTCTCAAGCAGGAAGAGGCTCTGTCTCTCTCCAAGAGCCACCAGAGGAGAATTCTCTGGAAACAAGGAGAGACTCCTATTCATCATGGACAAGCTAGACTATTGCACAGTGCCAGATGAGGTGGCAAGAGCTTGGAGCAGGTGGACAACAAAGACAGAGAAGCCAAAGGCAAGAATCCGAGAGATTGGGGAAGAAACAGATTGGGTGAGAGATTGTATGTCCATGAGAAATAACGGAGAATGGAAAGCCCTCGCCCCAAGCTTCTGTCCTGGAGTCAATAAAAGACATTTGTACTGTTGGTGGATGTGAGAGCTGACCAAGGAGAAAACTGAAAAGATCCTGAAGCCATCTTAGTGGGGATCAATGGCCTAAGCACATTTGGAGTTAGAGGTGAACATAGATTCATCAGTGAGGCAGTCTCTGAGGTCACCTGTAGACCGATCGTGTGTCCTCCTAGTGGCTAGCTCATCTGTACAAGGTCATTGGTCAGCTGACACTGTGTGCTTGGGACTTCCAGAGTCAGTGTTCCCATACAGCCTGTGCCCTAAACTCTTTCAATATTTATTTTTGCATACATTTTGAAGAGTCAGCTAGAAAGAACTTTAAAGAGTGCTTAATCTCTTAAAATCATAACACTTGGCACTTAAAGGAGTCATAATTCCCACTGAGGTTTGGCAAGTAGAAAGACACAGGGTGTGTCCCCAAAGCAAACAGAGGAGCCCAGAGATTCACAGGGTGATGCATCCATGTGACCCTTCACGGGCCCTGCTCTCCTGCCCCCAAACGAGGCACTCACTGCTCAGTATCAGCAGAGCCTCAGAGTTCTCTGTTCTCCCCACCTGGGTTTAGGAATAGAGTTGCATGCTGAGGCTGTATCTAGGTGACATGCAGACTTTCTCATTTGCTTCTTGTCTGACGACAACTTCTCATTACTCCAAACTTTGCAGTTAAGACAATGGAGTTGGTTGAGCTAAGAGCAGATTGAAAGACAACATCAGAGAGGGTTCAAATTTATTTTCCTCAGTGACAACCAGAAGAATGGACTCGAAGCCACTAAACATCCTAGAGATTTAGTTTCCTGGAATCCCCTTTCCTAGTTACGCCTCCCCACCTCCTTTCATAAGCAGAGCTTTCCTTAAGTGTTTCTAATTTCCCAGCTTTGAAGATGAAAGCAAGCTGTCGAGGTCATCCTGATAATTCTAAAGCCCTCTTTTTCCATCTGGTATCGCAATGTCTGTGCTTCATGGGATGCTCCACTCTTTTCCTTGTAGAGTTTCAGAAAGCAGAGTGAGGAAGAATAAGGGACTGAATGTCAGTGGGAGTGAGGTAGAGATCCAGAAAGTGGGGATGAAGGGAATCTTTTCCAGTTCTGCGATAATAGAAAAGAGCACCAAAAATCAATGTCTTGATCAGTTTATAATGAGTTCTAATAAGTTCTTTGTTTTCCTGAGTTTTAGAATCATGCCCCAGACTGTAGACTCCAGTCTTCCCTTCCTCCTGAGTACAGCTAAAGCTTGCTGATTCTTGTTGCCAACAAATGTCAGTGATTGGACATGATATTCTTACATTACCCCTTCTTAAGTAAAAAAAAAAAAAAAAAATATATATATATATATATATATATATATGTATGTATAAACAAAGAGGCTGGAAAAAACAGCCACAGTGTGTATGACTCAATAGGAAGAATTCGTGTCACACACTGGGAAATCCTCGAAGTCTCTGCACGGTGTCCCTTCTGCCTGAAATCTCCTGCTGCCAGGGCTACACCCCTTTGTCTCACTAACTCCTGCTCATCTGCCCCCTCCTGGCTTTCAGCTCAGACGCTATCTCCCCAGGAAAGCTGTCCCCGACCCTGAAGCCAGGTCTAGCTCCACCCACCGTCTTTTCATAATTCTCAGGCCGTGCTCTGTTAGCTACAACCCATCTCACCACACGCGAGGGCAGGAGCACGCCTCTTTGGTCTGAGTGCATGTTCTACGATATTGCACAGGGCTGCTATATGATAACTACTTGGTAACTATTTCTTTAATTCATTTGTCATGATTTGGGGTCCTGGCTTCCAATGCTAACCTTTCTTCCAAATAATTCGTTGACACTGAAACATTTGTCTTCTTCCTGTTGACTTTGGTTCTTTCATCTATAAAGTAAATTTCTGAGACTGGCTAAGACTTTAGGAACTTCTACTTCAGATCACATGGTCTTGAAATGCTATCTGTGCACTTTCCTTTAAAAACGTATAAGGTTTGCCTTTAGGAACATTTCTATGGTAAATTCTTACTGATAGATAAAGCTAAGATACCTCTTTGCCAGTTTAAAGATAGCAGGTTAGGAAATCTGATTATTTTGAGCAGGGGGGCGAATGCTTATTTTGAGACATTTGGGTTTTTCCTACATTCATTAGGTTACCAGTGTTTAGGAAATTCAAACTTGTACAAATTGATGAAGACAGAGTTGCAGATGGGGAGCAATCTTTATAGAGAACTGAAAAGGCCCACTGGCAGGAATATGAGAAAGGAAATATCTATGTAAACACACCTAACAGGCATTCTGCCTTCCTTAGGCAGACAGTGAATCCTTCTGCAAGTGAATAGTTGTGTGCCAAAGGTTTTATCTCATGAGATTCTGAAAATCAAGTCTAAGGACATTTTGAGCTCTCTCCAGGCTCCTTGTACCCAGCCCTACATTTGTCAGTCTTCTGGCCAGGTTTTAGAAAGATGCCTTAGGTACAGAGGGAGATTGAGCCCTCCTGGCCCCTGAGCAGGACTCCTTTCTGCCTCAGAGTGTGATCAGAAGGAAATATCTTGGGCTGAGATTTGAAAGTCAAACAGAAGGCTTTTGATGCTTGCTGATGTCTTTTATAAAAATATGTCTAAAAGAGTAATTGCAGTGCACCCATCTCTGCCCTGGGTCTCAGCTTGCTTCAGGACATCCATTGTTCTCTTCCTTCCTCTGCTCTGGTTAAATCTCATGAGGTTTTCATGAAACCTGATCTGAGGCCCAGAAGCCATGTGGGACTTATGAATGGGGATGGGCGTCTGATAACATCTCCTGCTGCCCGGGAGGGAGGGAGGCAGGCAGGCAGGCAGGCAGGCAGGGAGATGCTTGCTGGACAGCTGTGCTGAGAAGGCTGAGCTGAGAAAGCTGAAAACTCCAGTTGAGAGCTGGTCCTGAAGGGACAGGAGGGGAGAGATGAGGTCACATTGTGTTGATGCCTCTTGGACTCAACAACTCAGGGCTGGAGGCCAGTGCCCACTTAGGAGGATGAGAAGAACAGGAGGCTCATGGGCTGCTGCCCTCAAGAATCCATGCCATTCTCCAAGGGAAAGCAGGGAGCTGACTCAGAGGCACTGCTCTGGTCCTCCTCCCAGCATGCCCTGGGGCCTGTAGTGCAGCTTTGGAGCCAGCAGTGCCCCTGGACCACCGCTACTGGCCCCTGTGGAGCTCCTGTCCTTCTTCTCTCTTCTCCCGGCAGGTAGGTGGTGATAGGCTGCTCCGACAGCACCATGAACAACCCAGGTTTGTGGAGAGGCTCTGGGCCAGCGCCCTAAGTACAGGACGTCTTTGTCTGCGCAGCAGACTTAGGGAGCAGAAACTATTTTCTAGGCTAGGAAATTGAAGCACTGAGTGAATAACTCACTCAAGGCTTCTGGCTGCTCAAAGTGGAGCTAAGGTTTGGACCCAGGATATGAGACTTCACAGTCCACATCCAACTACACAGTCAAGTGACCCAAACATTCAGCCCAGACACCTGGCACCCTGAGTGTTTACACATGGATTATCAGGCATTTAGTTTGATTGACTCAGTGGTTGACAAAGTAAAGTTCATTTGCGATTGTCTACCTTACTGCTCTATTTTGTTTTGCTTTGTTTGTGTTGGTGATGCTGGGGATTGAAGCCAGGGCCTTGGGAGCCCTCTACCAATGAACTGAATCCCCAGCCTTTTTTATTTTTTATTTTGAGAAAGGGTCTCACTAAGTTGCCCAGGCTGTCCTTGAACTTGTGACTCTCCTAACTCAACCTCCCTAGTAGTTATTAGAAGCAAGTGTCAGTCACTGGATCTGTATCACCAAATCATCACAAAGATTTTCTCTTAAATTTTAGAGAAATATTGAAAAAAATAAGGAAATAATTTTCCCAGAATCCAAGATCAATTAAATGGCTTACAAATGAAATTGGGCCTGATAAAATTTCTGCCATGGGAAAACCTCTATTGTTTCTACCATTGACTTTCCCGGGAGCTTATCAAACTTACCCTGGGGCTTTGTTTCTCATTTAAACCCTGAGGGCGGTCAGAGCAGGGGTGCTCCCTGTAGTCCCCTGGAGAAATGACCCCTACCCAGTGGTTCTGGTTGAATTTATTGGGGCTAAATATTTGAAATATTTTCAAGCTGAGCTGTGGGTGTTGATGTGCACGTGGGGTGAGGACATTGCATCTGATTAAAAATTTTTCCACTAGATCTGGAGTCCAAGAGTCTGTACCAAAGAGCCACTAGGCCAGAAGAGAGGTAGTTTCACATGGAACATAAGGTTAGTTTGGTCTCAGAATCTGGAAGCAGAGAAGATTGGGTGTACAAAGAGGAAATGTCTGCCAGGGAATGTTGGGCTCTTTCTAAACTGGTCCACATAAGTCGGCCAAAGCTCCCGAGTCATTGTAATTTGATTTTAGCCTGTGGGTGCAAACAGTGGGGTGCATTGTTAAGAACCCAGCAGAGGCCTAAAAGCTGTGAAGGAGCCTAAGCAGGAAAGTGGGAGAAGAGTATTCGCTTTGTAAATGTGTGGCCCCGTAAATGTGTGGCCCCATGTCTTTGCTGGTGAGTCACTCTGGGAACTGAGGTAGGACCATCACTCTCTTGGTGAAGGGGAAAGACAGGTAGGGAAGAATGTTAATATGTAAATTCGGTGGAGCACTAGTAAATATTTAACAACTGGAAGCAAAAAAAGGCTCCAATTTGTAGCATTTTCCAATTTCTCTAGTGTGAAACCTCAAACACAGCATGGAAGGGATACAGACAGTGACTCTGGGAATCATCACAACCTGCTCCAGTGCACATTGTACATTCATAAAATAGCATAGTGGAGAAATAAATTAATCAATCAGATTTACAGTCTCTGTTGTGGAGCAACCTGAGCAGCCAGAAAGCTCAGAAGTGAAAAGGAGGTAACAAAGGAGCTCAGGGAAAGAGGAAAGAAAGAAAGATGGTGGTAAATAACTGCTCAGTCGTTACTCCTGCAATGGATGCTCCCAAGCTGTTCTTTGCAAGCTTCTCCAACACACATGCATCTGGGGGCAGAAAAGCCAAGCACTGCAGACAGGACACAGCTCTAACTCCTTCCTTGGTTTACAGTCCAGTTTAGTCCTGATCTGAATCTTGGAAAGTGCTCATAGTGAAGGAGGGTGATCCCTACCCAGGCATTTACACTGAACAAATCCGCTGTTCCAGTGAGGAGACACAGCACACAGGGCTGCTGTTAGAGTGATCATCTTGCTCCTAATGTCTAAGGGAAAGAAGCAGCAATCAATAATTTCATTTTAGGGAAAGGAGGAAAATACCCCAAATGTCATCTATCCCCCCACACAGAGGTGTTCTGCTACCATACTGCAACTGGGGGACCATTACATTTGTATTGAAATAAAATAGCGAAACCACTTCAGGTCAATGCTAACAAATTATTTGAGTCATTCCTGAGTTTTGGCACCAAAAAAAAAAGAGGAAAACATTGCTCTAAATTTCTTGTTCCACATCAGTAGAAGATTTAGGCAATTAGATCATGGTGCATTGCAATATCTGCTAGTTGAAACAAAATGGTATAATTTCCAATCAACATCAGTTTAGTTACTTAGTATATTCATTTATTCATTCACCAGGTATTTACTTTGGATCTTCTAAGTAACAGGCCTTGCTGTATCGTTAGGCATTAAAGATACAACTGAGAACAAGAGAGATAGTCATTCTCTTGATTATGATTAAAATCAGCTTCAAGGACTCAGGTAACAAAAACTTGGCAAACCATTGGCTATGCCCTGTGGGAGTATAGAGTGAGCACCCTAATCAAAAAACTGTACACTGGAGTGTGCTGAAATCCAGAACTTTCTGAGTGATGACTTGCTCAAAAAGTTTCAGATATTGAAGCATTTCAGGTTTTTGAGCATTTCAGATTATGGATTTGTAGGTTAGAGATGCTGATCTGATAAAGTCTATGCAAATATTCCAAACCCTGTAAAACTCAGAATCTGAAACATTACCGGTTGCAAGCTTTTGAATAAGGGATACTCAACCTGTACTAAGAAAAAAACATCAAGGAGTTGTGATAAAGGAACTCACTAGGAAGGGAGTCTTTGGGCACTCAGGAAAGCCCTGCGTAGATTATGCTTCAGTGGAGGCAGAAGTGTCAAACCGAGAGTAAAAAAAGGAAGTGGGGAGCCCGGTGGAGTGGACTGCAGAGCCTGCAGGGCAGAGGAAAGGCGTTTACAAAGATCTAACACAGGAAACAGTTTGGTGTGTTCAAAAGCTGAAAATAAGTCCAGACAAATCCATAAAAACAGAGAGTAAGGCACTGGTTATGCTGGGCTGAGGAAGCTGGCGGGGGGAATATCTGCTAGTGAGGGCAAGGTTTTGAAAGGAGGGATAAAACATTTTAAAATTGATTGTGATGATGGTTGCACAATTCTGTGAATGCACAAAAAGTATTGGAGTGTATACTTTCAATGGATAAACTGTGTAGCATTTATACAGTATCTAGTACAAATTATAACCAATAGAGGTAGTGTCCTTTTTTAAATTTTGAGCTCCTTAACACTGGAGGCTTAAGGAACAAGGATCTTGGAGAGAGAGTGAGATGAAGTTGGAAATTCTCCAACAGGCCCACAAGAGCTAGGACCTGTGAACCTTGGTGTTTTTTCCTAGGGACAGGTGAAGCCATCCATCGGTACTGTATGGATTTGGGACAAAATGAGGAAGTAAATGTGGAGGGTGGTTAAGAAATACTGCAGTAGTCTAGATTCAGACCAGGCGAAGAGGTGGCTCTGGAGAGGAGGAGGCATCAGAAGTACATTCTGCAGCACGGTATAGGTAGGATTAGGTGGAGAACTGGGAATTCAGAGGCAGGGAACACAAAGAAGCGGAGCTTGTGGCCGAATAATTCAACAGGGCTTCCCTTCAGGGAAAGTGCTCCGCGGCAGAGCCTGACCCTGCCCTGCTGGTCCCTGCTGAGGCCCTCTCCAGCCTCCCCATCTGCCTTGGTCTCAGGGCCCACAGGTTGGGCCCGAGCAGCGCCACCTGTGTCTTGACAGCTCATGAAGAGAGGATTCTTTTGTTTTGCCAAGTCTGTGCCGGGATAGGACTTCATCTGGTGGGACAAAAGAGAAGGAAGAGTCCAGTAAACAAACATCTGCACATCCTCTCTTGCTTGTCACCAGCACTGAGATCCCATTTGGTAAAAGGGACATGTGGCCCAGGCTGGCCTCTTCTGGAATGACTATTCTGCCTCCCCAAAGCATCCCCAAAGAATATGAGCTCCCAGCTCCGGCCCTCTGGTGTGTCTCACTGCTTGTGGACACAGCGACTCTGCTCCAGGAATAGAGGACCATCCAGGATGGCCTGGTCCAACAGCAGCTCCTCGTGTCCAGGAGCCAGCCCTTCCTTTCTGTTATCCATACGGCCTTAGGCCAGAAACCTGTCTGCGCTCTGCCTGGCTCGTAGCTCCAGCCCTTCTGCTTCGCCTGTCTCAGAGTGTAGCCCTGAAGTGGTGGTTTCACTGAAGCACTCTTTGGAGTAGACCGGACTCTCTCCGGTCTAACTTGCTGGGTTATCTTAACCAAGGTACATCACTTTTCTGAGCTTCAGTTTTACATTCTTAACAAAGAGTCACACAAAAAAAGTTATGGATATGTCTATAAAGTAGGATGCAAACCCACACTTGATTGTTTCCTCATTCAAAAAATATTTCTTGGTGCCTGTAAGGTAAATGGTAATGACCCAGTAAAGAACAAGCCAGCCTGAATTTGGAGTTCAAGGTAGGACCTCTTGAAGTAACTCCAGAGGAGAGCCCCAGTCCAGTGCGGGGAGGAGGGGGTGGGTTAGTGGGACGGGATTAGGTGGGGTGATCTGGGGGGCATGAGATTGGAGAGCAAGCATGGCTGGGTATGGGGTATAACAGCAGGCACTGAGACCTGGACAGGTGTGCCCTGTCCAGCAGAGTAGATGCTGTTCCCAGGTGAAGGTGGCTGGGAATCTGCCAGTCCAGGGACTCGGGCAGCTCATGGGGGTTAGATTAAGAGCACCTCCTCTGTCTGGGTCTGTTTGGTGGCAGGGATGCCGTGATGAGCAATATGCATGAACACCTGCCCTGCACACTTATATTCTGTGGTATAAGGCACTTAGAAAAGTGCACCGATACTAAGTGTATCACTGGTGAGTTTTTGTAAGTCTGGCTGCCAATGTGACCACCAGGCGAAGAAGCAGGATGTTCTGAGATCCCAGGGTTGTTTTCCCAGGCTTCTACCCAGTCAGTGCCACTGCCACACCTGCCTCCACGAGAAGCAAGCCATTCTCACTTCAGTCACACACGCTGCAGTGGCCTCTTTAAGTCACATAGGTGAAATCACATAGCACCTCCTCTGTGAGCTGCTCTCTCTCATTGGTTGAGAAAACCACCCAGATTGGTGCACACACTGCTGGCTTGTTCATGTGTCCATTTTTCCCCTGCCATATAGAATTTCTTTCCTCTCCTTTCCACTTTTCCCTTTCCCACCCTCATGCTCCCGATCTCTCCCTCCCTCATGATTTTTTTCCTTTGGTTGTGCTGGGAATTCAACCCAGAACTCTGCACGTGGTAGGCAAGACTTCTACCACAGAGCTGCATCTCCAACCTATACTCCAGTGTAATACTTTGTGGAATGAGTATATTATTCATTTATCCATCCTACTATTAACAGACAGTGTTTTGTTTTATTTTAATTTTTATAAATAAGCCTGAAATGCATATTTTATATGTCCCGATGGGCTAACATACTCATTTCTGTCACATCTGCTTAAGACTGACATTCTTGGTAACCTGTAAGCTTTGGTAACCTTGGGTCACACTGACCAAAAGTTTTCTGAAGTCTCATCAGTACTGTATGGGAATCCACTTGCCAGAGGGAAATGGACAGGTTCTAAACACAGTAAAGATTCATAGAATGCTAGGAGTCAAGAAATGCTATTGAAAATGAAGTGACAAAAATAAGACTTAAGTTCAAATAGTACACTTATTTCTAGGTCACCCATTTGCGTTTTTCTAACCACGTTATATTTAATGTACTCACAGATGATTTGGTGATCCGTTAAAGGGAAAAAGCCTCCTTGAAGTGTGCTGTGTACTCAGCACTGCATGAGGAGGACACAAAAGCTGAGGAGCCTTGCAGAGATTGTGGTACAGTTGGAAGTCACCACGCGTGCACACTCAGCAGAGGACACAGGGTTGCCCAGAACAGGTGCCCACCAGGGAGCCAGGAAAGGAAGAGAGGCGCCCCACCCCCCGCCAGGGATAATGGGGGACCACAGAAGAGAGCAGCATGAGCTAGAATGGGGCTTTGTTGCTTCATGTTTTCCTCCTATTTAAACCCTCTCCCTGTGCGTGCATGCACACCTGCAGGTGTGTGTGTGTGTGTGTGTGTGTGTGTGTGTGTGTGTGTGTGCTGAGACCTGGCCTTTCTAGGTCAGAGACCCATACATCCCTTAACTTCCAATCACGCCTCATTGGTTCTTTCTGCAGACACACTCTCCAGCCTCGCGCTGGGCACTTCTCTAGATGCCAAAGGGTACGCAGGTGCGCAGTCTCTGCCGTCACAAATGTACGGGGAGAAAAAAGAAACGCACAAACTGCAACAAAAGAGAAAGAAAAACTCTTAAGACAGGTGTCAGCAAAACATTTCGGGGGTTTGGATGAGATAGACATGGAGAAATCAAGTAGCCAAATGTTCAAATAAACACACATGATCTCTCACTCTCTCGCTGTCTCACACACACGCACACCCAAGTGCACACATACACACAGTAGCTGACTCTGTCTGTAGTCTGGAACAGAACCCATATTTGGCTGAATGGATGGAACTTTTCTACTTCATTCCTTCCGGTTTTACCACCTAAGAAAAAATTCTCTAAATGGTGTTTACAGAAAAAAGAGAAAAACCCAAACGCTTCCCCTGTGATCCCTGCTGCAATCACCAAAGAAACCTGCAAGAAGAAGCCACTTCTGTCCTGGGAGGCACGGCTGGCTGTCCAGTATGGCTGATAGAGCAGGAGGAGGAGGGAGTGAGAAAAGACAGCAGAGACGCGAAGAAGGCCCAGCAGCCTGCTCTCCCCACCTTGGTCCACTTGGTCCATCCGTGTGCTGACTTCTTCAAAGGGGAAAAGCCATGCAGACAGAGGGGGCGGGCTGCCTGTCCCCGCCCTCCCTCTGCTCCGCTGTGGAGCACAGGCCCAGGGCAGCTCCAGCCCCGCCTGGCTGTGCTCCTCGAGGAAGAGGCCACACCTGGCGTGGAGGAATTGGAAAGGAGCTCAAAGGAGCCACCAGAGAAGCAGCCCTGGATCATTTTCCCCCAAGGAATAAGGTCCTGGCTCCTCCAAGTCACTGTTACACAATCAGGCTTCCACTATTCATAGTGCAGCCCAGCCCTCATGGATACAGAATTGTTCAAATACACGATGATTTTCTTGACAAATTAAAATTTATAATCCATTTCCCAGGTGATTACCATTACCTGTGACTAGAACCGCAATAATCTTTCTCTCCATTATATTTTGCCACAAAAGAATCTTATACTTTCAAACAAATGGATGCATTACAGTGAAAATGGACAATTTTTCTTGAAAAGTTTTCCCTTTGTCCCCTGCCACCCTATTCTCTCAGTCTCCAAAATAAGCACTAAGTACAGCCATCGGGAAGATACTGATCAGCACACTGAAGTCCTCACAGGTTTCCTTTAAAAATATGGTCCAAGGAGGGATGTTATTCTGTAATTTATTTCATTTAATGGTATCGTAGGGATTCTGTCTACAGTGGAGTGTTCTTTTCAACCATTTAAAAATGCTTCCTAAGTACAGGGGAACCACCACTAATTAACTAGGTCTCTCTTGATGTTCTTTCAGGTTGTTGATAATTATTGAGTCATAAGAAACACTTCCACCAATAGCCGTGCACTCGTGAGCCAGATTTTAGTAGAATGGATTCTAGAAATGAATTTACAGGGTTTTGAATTTTTGAAGCAGACTTTTATATAAGGGTTGAAAGTTGCCCAGCAGCTTTTTGTTTTGCCTCCCTCAGGTAGGGCTGGAGCAGCAATGGTGAACCTTCTGGAGCCTTCGGTGACACAACAGCCCGCAGTATCAGGCCTGCCCTGGGCTAGAGGAAGGTCAGGGGTCCAGTTCGACCTCTGAGGCTTAGGAGGCTGAGTAGGGAAACATGCTGCGAACCGAGGGAGGCCCCGCGGGTGCAGGGTAGACAGCCCATCGCCACCTGAATGAAACACCCCTCCTCTATCCACCTAACACGGCTTCTGCAACATCATATGCTTTTTCTCATGGCTGGTGAGGCTGCAATCCGAAAAGGAAAATGCCTTCCCAGTGCCGATTCTGCAGTTCTTCTCTTTGCTTTTACCTTCCCCTCCTCACGGCCGGTTTCAGCAAACCCTTCATCCTGTGCCAAGCGAAGTTCGCTGAGAGCGTGTCCTCCTCTAGCACATGCCTCAGGTTGGCTGATATTTCCCAAGAGCAGTGAGTGAAACCAGCCTGGGGTCGCTTTGAGCGGGAGGCTGAATCTATAAAGGCCAACTATTTTGGGAAGCAGGCCAGAGGCTTCCTAAGCAAACAAGCACAGGCTTCATTTTCATTTGCCTTCAACCATTTCCTTTCATTTCCAGTCTATTTATGGAGCCTCGGGTAGAGGTCACATCCTTCTTAGTACAGCACAGCTCAGTAGAAGTCCTTGAATTATTGACCAGTCCTGGTGCCTTCAAGCTCGGGATTAGAAGTTTTTGACCTTTCTTTGGGCCATGGATGCCTCTGGCAGTCTGCTTCCTTCTCAGACTATTATACAAAAAATTTGACATAAAATATATGAGATTAAAATAAAACAAGTCCTATCCAAATGCAGTCATTAAAATATTAAAAATACATGTGTGATATGGTGTGTATGCTTTCTTCTCAACATTAAAGAGTAATATTTAGCAGTAGGTCTCAGGCACCAGTTTGAAGAAGTAGTAAGTATGAACAACACTTCAAGATACCTGCAATTACCCTGAAATAATACCCTGGGGACTTCTGTGGGCAAAAGTTGTCAAGGGCACGGCTCCCACCCCCTGAGAGCTATTGCCTGTCCTCCTAAGGGGAACTCAAACTTGTAGTTGGAGGGAACATGAAAAGGATGATGCAGTTTTCCCCATCCAAGTTCAAAGACTTAAGCAATCTGGGTTTAGAAGCCCTCTGTCCTCCTGCCGCCGGGGGCTCACTTCTGTCGGGAGAGGGTGACTCCGGTCTTCTACCTCTCTCTTTTCCAGTCCCCATAGACCACCATCCCCTGCCTGAACCTGACAGAGCTGCTTTTCCCCGAGCTCCCTCAGTCACTACTCTGGGATGATCCTCATCAATGTCACCTTCTCCTCATGCTGTCATTTCCTCTCTTTGGTGTCCCCTGGATGGGACTCTTATACGAGCCTACCTGTTTGCCTGCCTCAGCCTCCTGCCTTTCCAAACAGCCCTTCCCACACCAATGAGAGTGACTGGTCCAAAAGAGCTACATGTTCACGGTTTCACTGTGTTTAAACTTTTCTGTGACTGCAGTAAAGAGCCAGGTCTGCTTAGGGGGAGGCCTTCTGAAGTCCTCCCTTGTCACATTTATGTCCCCATCACTTGTCACTTGATACCCTCAGCAACACTCCAGATCCCAGTCATAAGCAAAGCTTCCACTCCTCCCCGGCAGAGGCCTTGCCCTCTCCAGCCTGTCCAGGGTTGGGCCCTCTGTCCACATGCTCTCTCAGGGCTCTGTTCAGGGGCCGCCTTGTTCAAGAACATGCTCTGATCAGCCTGAACCCCAGGCTTGGCTTGGCTTATACAAGTTCCTTGTCTCTCTTCTGTCTCCTTCCCTTCCCTTCCCTTCCCTTCCCTTCCCTTCCCTTCCCTTCCCTTCCCTCTTTTTCTCCTCTCTCTCTCTCCTCTCTCTCTCTCTCCCTCTGAGTTAACCATTTTCGCTTCAGCACCTCACCTCATACAGTAAAAATAATTTCCATCAACAACAACTGCAGCAACTGCAGTGTTCTATCCAGCTTGGTTTTTATGTGATGACATTTTTCTGACAGGCACTAAGAACTTTTCAACGACTGGTACCATATTTTTGTTTTGGTTTGATTTCCCTTTCTCTAATGTCTAGCACAGTACCTGGCTAGACATGTATATGAAAAATACACGTATACAAGTATGTGTACAGTAAACATATGGGCATTCAAACATATAAGCAACCAAAGAACAAATGATTTCATTAAGGAAGAGAAAGAGATACATCTATATTTTTTTGACTTTCAATAAATTATCAATCATGATACTGAATCATATTAAAGAATTTGGGACCAATGAGAACCTCTGTGATCTCGTTACTCTTCAAGCACCTGCTGGACAGGCTCTGAGAGGCGTCCATGTGGGAACGGGCGGGAGGAAGGCTCTGCACTCTGTGGTGTCTCAAGTTTGACAGAGAGAATCCACGACTCCATCTTTCACATAGCTTTTCTTGGGTGCTGGGGAATGTGTCTGGGAAGTATAGAATTACTGGCCCAAAAGCTCATTTTCCTAACAGAGTGTAGGAATTCCAGTTCTTATTCTGAAAAAATTTCTGGCTTGGAGAGTCAGATGTCCTGAACACAAGTCCCGTATGTACAGCAGAACACAGTCATGACTTGTGTCACAACTGCTTTATCAGGGGTACGTTTTTCCATGGGGCCACATGTCTGACGTTCTAGGAGCTTCTAGTGCACTCCTTGGCTCTTTCCCTCTTAGCAACGTTGTCACCTTCAGACAATACCATCATTTACAAGTAGCCCCTAGATAGAGACCTGCCCACATGGTCACCAGGGAGACAGAGCTTCGCCCCAAAAGGACAGAAGGAAGGAGGCTGAGGGCAATTTTCACTTTCTTTATTCTCCCAAATGAGGAAGGAGAGCTGACCTTTCTTCTACATTGAGTTCCATGCTTGCTATAATATTATTCCACAGGCTAGTGAAGATGTTTATAATTTCTTAGGATCACTATTTGAGCATCGCTGTCTTTGGAAACATTACATCTTATCATGAGCCTGTGGCCGTTAACTGCCTGTGAAGTGGTTGGGCAGAAACAAAGGCCTCTGGTTAGCATTCAGCTTCTTGTCACAGGAATTATCACAGACTTGAGAGCTGCTGCCAGGTACAAGACAAATGTGACAGTGCTGTAGTCATTCATCAAAGGGAAGGAAAGAGTGACCTTTGTCATCTACTGGGAGGAGATGGAAAGCTTTGGTGTGCACTCACTTAGGCTGCTGCAGAAGTGGCTCCCATCTACTCTCTTGGATCTCGGGTCTTTCTGCTTCTGCACAGAAGGGTATTTTGTATAATCCAGTTCTGATTCCAAAAGCCCTAAGCCTCTCTCATTCCAGCCTCTGAGCTAGTCCTCTTTCAGTGACTTCCAAGCTTTTAAGCTAAATGCCGTTGGGATACATAGTCATCTTGTTGCATCTTCGTAAGAAAAAATGCTTCCCTTTGGAGCCAGCTATGCTTAGTGAGGTCTCCCCTTTTCTCCTTTTTTGGAAAATTGAAGCACATATTTCTTTGGCTAATTAGTATTTTCAAAGCAAGCTCAGAGACAACACAAAGAATCCAGAAAGATTTTAATTTTTAAAAATGTTTTGGGTTTTGATATCACCAAGGCAATTTACACACATACTTTTATCACAAGCAAGAAGGAAGCTGGGAAATGGGGCTGAGATCTCAAGAATTCGTGGGTGTGCTGTCTACAGAGGGCCCCATCTTCACAGATGGCATCTTGGGTTGAGGGTACAGACTCAGCACAGGAAGCAGCAGGTGTGGACCTCGGCACCTCAGTTCCTGTACCTTTACTTTCACATGTGTCTAGTTGGATTCCTGCTACCAAGCTCACTGCTTCCCAAGCCTGCCAAGAAAGCTGGTTGCCTAAGAGACAAAACTAGAACAAGGGAAGGGAATGTACCAATAGGGGATGGGTGTTGGGTATGCTCAAGAAGCAAGAAGGGGGATTGGCTGGGCGTGGTGGCTCAAGCCTGTGATCCCAGTACTTGGGAGAATGAGGCAGGAGGATCATGCAAGTTAAAGGCCAGCCTGGGCTCCAGAATGAGCTGCAGCCTGAGCTGCATAGTGACACCCTGTCTCAAACAGGTAAAAAAAAAAGGAAAAAGAAAAAGAAAGAAGAAGAAGAGGAGGAGGAAGGGGATGCTGAGCTGTAGGCTGAAGCTCTCTGGGGCAAAGGTACTGGCAGAACCCTGGGCAGGGGCAAAGCCCAGGGGCACCAGGCTCCAAGAACCAGGGCCAAGAGCCAAGAGCTATGCCTGGAAGTGCAAAGCCAAAGGGGCAGAGAGAGAAACTCAAGGGCAGACAGTTACCCAAGAAAGCCTCAGAGTTCACAGACGGGCTGAGATGAGACTGCAGGAGCTCACCTTTCCCTGATGCACGCTGCATGGAGTGGTCCAGGGCAATAAGGGACAGCATCAGTCCCCTCCTGCACCAGGCAGAGGCATTCCTGCATCCCCTACTCCAAGCCAAAGCCTCTGTGTGTGTGTGTGGGATCACACAACACTCCGCCTTTCCTCCTGCCAGTGCTGAGTTCAGGTGAGGGCCCCCCTAAGGCCCTGTGGCACTGTTAGGAGGTGCTATGGACCTTGGGGGGGGCGCCCAGTCCACAAATTACTGGCGATGTGACTCTCAAGGAGATATGAGGTCCCGGTTTGACATCTCTCTTTTTTTTTGGTACCGGAGATCAAACTCAGGACCCCGCACTTGCGAGGAAGATGCTTATGCCGCTGAGCTAAATCCCTCATGTCGTCTCTTTTGCATTGTGTTCTGGCTCTGCTGTGATATGAGATTGGCCCTGCCATGTGCTCCTGGCCTTGTGGGCTGTGCTTGCCAGAGCCCTGCTTAATTGTGAGGTAGAAACTCTGGAATCAAGTGTCAAATTCAGCCTTTCCTTCTTATAGTTTAGCTGCCGCAGATATTTTATTTTACTACAGAAACTGGATTAATACAACTGCAGCCTAAATCCTTTTTTTGGTGGGGCAGGTACTGGGGATTGAACTCACAACCTCACACTTGCCAGGCAGGTGCTTATGCCACTGAGCTGAATCCTAGGCCCTGCAGCCTAAATTCTTTCTGTATCACGAATCTTTACTATTTCTCTGTCTACTGAAACTGTCCTATCTTCCTATAAAACTGTTGCATTTTTCCCTGAGATCAAAGCTCTGTAGCCACTCTTTCTATCTTGGGACAGAGGTGTAGTGTGCTTTGGGAAGGACACCATGAAGATCTTCAACAGAAATATATGCTATGGGAAAAGCTAAGTGGCCGAAGGCTAAACAAAGGATTAGAACCAGAAAAACTAAATTCTATGCAGCTGGAAATACTACATGCCCACTGGACTGGGTATTTTTTTCTTTTTCTGTTCTTTTTCCCATTCTGTGTGATCTCTGCAGTTGATACTCATGAAATAATATTCAAAATCTACACCTTCAGCCCTAAATTGGCTTCTGAGGTCCAGCCTTATATATCACTTTCCAACTGGATGTCACCGTCAGATGTACCCTGAACCCCAAACTGAATTTCCTCATAAGCACACTCTTTTGGTTGCCAGTTAGACACCTCAAAATCACTTCTGACTCACTTCTCTCTGCCTCAGCCCCATCCTCACACACACACCACGAGTCCCATCAGTCTGTGACCTTCAGTATCTGTCAGATGTACCCCTCTTCTTTCCCAGCCAATCAAACCCATGTACTTCATGCTTGATTCTTACCATGACTGCCTACCGGCTTTCCAAGTTTCCTTCTATTTATACAACTTTCACGCACAATCTTTCAAAAATACAAAGGCCTGCTCCTCAGGCTTTTTAAGGGCACCTATGCTCCAGGCACTCCTAACCTCAGTGTCCATCCCTGGCCACCTGGGTATTCTCAGGCTACCGCGTCTTCACAGCTTCTGTCCTTTCAGTCTAGAGTTCCTTCCCCGCTCACAATTCTAACTCTTACTCACCTTTCAAGGCCCAACATAAATGTGAGTTTCCCCTGACCAGCCACCCACAATGAGAAAACCCTCTCTGCTCCAACAGCTCGCAACCTAAACTAGATAATGACACTGTACAGTGCTTAGTTGTTTATTAATAAACGTTTTGAGTGAGTGAATGAGCATGAGTGAATGAATTCCGAGTAAGTCCTGGGTGGGAATGGCAGAGATCATATTCATCCAGCTTTACAGTGTTGGTCTTTATTTCAATGATCTAAACTCTCTTTTCCCTTGTAAACAGAAGTTTTGTTTCTGTGTTAACAGCAACAATAGTAATAAATCATCTAAAGTCTTGGCAGTGCCAACAATGGCCTGAGACATGCTGACAGTTCAAGCAGAACACATTCTTTTAAAGAAATCTGCATTTTTATCTCAAATCCAGATGAATGCATTTTCTCTCATTTTGTTTCTGATAAAACCTACCTTACTATAAAAGAATTATTTTCGAGTCCTTACCTCTGGCTTTACCTAGCTGGTAAAAAGTGCAGTGCTGGATAATAAAGCATCAGAACAGTTTCATGGTGAAAGTGAGATCCCTGGGCACCCTCAGGACTTGTTGGCTTCCTGTGACTCCCACGATGAAAGTATATGAGCATTAAGTCTCATTACCTCTTGCTTTGCCACAAGACAGATTTAGGCACAAGAAAAGTCAAGTTTTCCTGGAAGGGAAAACATTTAGTTGGTGGGTTCCTCTTCTTTACTCTAGTTTCTAAGAGATATTTGCCTTCTTACAAAGGATTAAATAACTCCAACCTGGAAATTAAGTAAAGAGAACTTATTACTGAAGAAATAAGAATCTTGTTATTGTGTTAGTAGTTCAACTGAAGACAAAGAAGTAAAATACAAAACCAAAGATAGACTGTTCAATACACAGAATCTAAATGGAGTGTTTCTCAGCATCTCATCTGCCACATGTAACTTCTATAGGACAAAGCAGTTTTAAAGTTTAATGTCACTCTAGTGATAACAATGCCCAAGATTGCTTGTTATTAACACCTGAGTATCTTTAACATGAAAATCAGGACCTTCGATAAGTTTGGCTAAATTATAAAATCAAATACATGACTGCAGATCAAAGCTCCTTATGGCTTGATCTTATCCACCACAATAAAAGTCTGCAGCAGTAACTGTTAGGACATAGAATTTTCACTGGTTCCCCTTCCTCTCATGCCCATGACTAACAGCAGCAAAGAGTGACAATGCCTATCAGCCTTTGAGTCCTCAGCTCAGCATTCTTGGTGGCAGTTGTCAATAATCCATCACCACTGGCCCACATTTTAATTAGGCACCCATCAAAGAAGATGGTACCCTCAAGGGGTAATGGGAGGGATCCTGGAAACAGGAAGGATTGTTAACCTTCACCACCCACCCCTAGGCCAAAGGGGACGTCAGAGGCGGAAGGGGACTGCAGGAGCTTCTGGAGGAGAGGCCCAGGACAGGAGCCTGTGGTGAAACAACAAACAGCTTTTGCCATCAGGCAGCAGGGAAGCTGGAAAACAAAAACAAAAACAAAAACAACCCACCCAGCTCTCTTGCTGTCTGCCCATCTCAGGTCTGCGGCCAGGTCATGCCACTGCCCAAGCCCAGGCGGTACAGTCTGCCCCCCGCCCCTGCTGCACAGAGCAGAGTGGGTGGAGAGAAGATCTGGACTGGGGCAGTGGAAGCAAGCAGATGGAGAGAGCTGTTCTGCCTCCTGGGACTGTCTTTGCAGGCAGACACAAAGGCAAAACAAAGGATGGTGGGCTGTGGACACTCAAATGCCCCTGACCTGTCATGTCTTTATCTTCCCAGGCTGCAGGCTGCTCAGATGGATGATGCAACTCTCCAAGTTTAGCACCCTAAACCCACTGGGTAGCTGGCAAGCAAGCACGAGCCAGTGTTAGAGGGATGTGACAGACTCTGGTTTCTAACATGTCTCAGGCGAAGCGCCCAAGAACAGCCTCCTCCTCCTCCTTTTCATCTGTCTGCAGATGGGCTCCTGCCTCTGCTGTCTGTGAGCCTGACTGATCCTAGCTGAGCCAGCAGAGGAGGCAAACTTGCAGTAGTTCACGCAGCTCTAGTCTCCAGGGTTCTGACTCCAATGTCCCGTGATCTACATCATGTGGTGGGTGGTTCTGTGTCTGCGCTTTCCTCTGAATGGCGTCTAGTGAGCTGCAGATAGGAATTTGCTTTTTTCTTTACTGTTGTGGAAAATGTCTGTGGGCCAGTCTGCATGCAGAGACTCTAAATCTGTCCTGGAACATTCAAAGAGGGAACTCAAGAGTGTGGAAGGCCTTGTCCTGTAGGATTTGCATTAGCACCTGGCCTGTACTTAAATGACCACACTGACAGAGCGTCTGTGGTGCTCAGTCTAAGTAACTATAGACTTAATCGTTAAGGCAAAGAACAAAAGGGGAAAGAGGAAAACAGAGCCCACACATGAGTTTAACATATTGCTTCCTTCTGTTTTGGGTAAAAGGTTAAGTAAAGCAGATATATATGTATTCCCATCTGGCCATTTCAAATTCATGCAATAGATATTTACAGTCATGAGGAAAAAGAAAGAAATGTCCCATGGCATACTTTTCTAATTGTATTTAAAGATGTTTGTCTCACTTATATTTAAAGGTTACTTCTGAAATAACTACCTCTTTCTTATAAATATGTTTGAAGATCTTTCAAAACTTCATAAGTGATAAGCTCAAAATATTCTTGTAAAAAATTTGGTTTTAGGGCTGGAGATTTAGCTCAATGGCATAAGCGCCTGCCTGGCAAGCACAAGGTGGTGAGTTCAATCCCTAGTACAAAAAAAAAAAAATTCCCCCAAAATTTAGTTTTATTCTCTTGGCCAGTGAGATTACATTAGTGGAACAAAGGCCCAAGGCCCCCATCTGGGCCTCCCCACTGTCCCTGCCCTTTCCCTAGTGCGGACTGTGTCCCTGTGCTCTCCCTGGCCTTACCTTGTGCTCTGCTGTCTTGTTCCTTGCCCAGGTTGGTTATGTAGTCCCCTTACTCATTGTATGCTTTCTTCCTTCAATTTCCCTTTTCATTCAAGTTTCCTGCCTTCCCTGAGTCACTGAGTAATTTGGATAAGGTCAAGAGTGCTTAGGTGTTATGGTTTGTGTTTAAATGTCCCTGCAAAGCCTCATGCCTTCATGGGGGCAGCTGAATCTAGCATTTGTGATTGGTTCATTGTCTAGAGCTGGGATTGCTGGTGTGAGTGCTGTACCCACCCAGGGGCAGGTAGATGGTATACAATATAAGGGAGGGAGGGAGGTGTGCCTTCCCTTCTCTGAACTTTTTGTTCTTGTCATTTTTGGAATCTGCAGCAGCTGCTCCTTAGCCATGCCAACCTGCCTTGGAGCCAGCTGAATAAGACTGAAACCTCCAAAAACTGTAAGCTAAATAAACCTTTCCTTCCCTAATTTTGGGTGTCAGGTATTTTGTCTCAGAATGAGAGGAAAAGTAACCAAGGCATTAGGTAAACTGAATACTTACCCACTCACACTTTTCCTTCCTCTACTCACTCTTTCGTTTCAAGTCAGCTCAGCTGCTGTGGGAAAAATACCACTTAGCATGTGGGAGTTCAAAGGTGACTCCAATAAGGTGCCTGGCATTGCAGAAGCCAGAGTAACTCAAACTTACAATATGCATAAGAATAAGTACAGGGGTGATATCTGGAGAGTGAAAGGATTTTCAGGGTGGAGTTTTCAGGAAGGCTCCAAGAAGGAGGTGGACTGGGGATGGGCTCCTGCCAGAGGAGGGGCTCAGGGAGACCCCTGCCAGGCAGGGAAGTCATGACCTGGGCTAGAGATGACCAGCTCCACTCAAGAGGACAGGAGAGCCCTGGGAGGGAGGCAGAGGGGGAGGGAAAGGAAATGCGGAAGCCAGGAGACTGGTTACACCTGAGGAAGAGAAGAGGTGGAGTCCAGGGAGGGACTAAGAAAATGACTGTGAGAGACTGAGGGAGAAGTAAGGGTGGAGAGGCAGAAGAGACCAGGCACAAGAGCATTTCCCAGAGAAGGAGCTGCCAAGCGTAGCTGTGAGAAGAATAGCAGTCTACATCCATGGGCTTGTCCTGTGGGCCAAATGTGGACCAAAAGCACCTGACCAGGCCAAGAAGGGCCAAATAGAATGGCTCCTATGGGTGAGGGGCCTGGAAAAGCTGAGCCCACACAGTAGAAATGTCCACTTGGAACACCTGAGAAGGATATTTGGGGCCTGGAAACAGCAGGAAACAACACTGCCATGGAGTGAAATGGAAAGTAAATCACTTATCCTTACAACAACAAAAATAGGCTCACACTCCAGCTGAGTGCCCACATGTCTTACCTTACTGATTTTTGGCCAAGCAAACAGCAGGCCAAATAGTTTGGACATCTATACACCACAAAGACCGCTGATAAATTAAAAGTCACCTTGGCAGAAGGCAGCATTCTGAATGTCCACAGTATAACAAAGGTTCTTTGTAGCCCAAACCCCACAGAGTAAGGGCTGCACATGGAAGCTTCCAAAGTAGCCAGATAGCAGAGAGATGGGCCAGGAAAACCCTCACTTACTGACATTTCATCTCCTAATTGCTTATAGAACAAAGTAAGGTAAAAAGAGAGCAGGCCTCTGGGCTCTGACAGCCCTGGAAATTAAGTTGGAGTCCCCACTTATTAGTGGTAGCTTTTTGCAAGGTTTTAGTCTCTTACCCTAAAGAAAGTAATAATAATGCTGTTATGGTTTGTGTCTGGATGTTCCCCCAAAGCCTCACACAGTCATGGGAGGGGCCTTTTGAAGGCTGCTGAGTCTAGCATTTGTGATTGGTTTGTTGTCTAGTGCTGGGATTGGTGGTGTGAGCGCTGTACCCCACCCCAGCTAGGGCAGCCATCACACAGTGTAAGGGAGAGTCCTAGGCATGCTTTTCCCTTTTCCCTCTTTACACTTTTTCCTCTTGTTGCCTTTGGTACATTCTGCCACCATGAACAGCTGACCCTGTGCCACAACACCCCGCCTTGGAGCCTGCTGAGCATAGACTGAAAACTCCATGAACTGTGAGCTAAATAAACATTTCCTTTCTTAATTCTGGGTGTTGGGTATTTTGTCTTAGCAATGAGATAAAAGTAACTAAGACAAATACCTACAGCGTGGAAGTGTCAGAAATGGATGACAAGACATATTCCCTTCCCTGCCCCTTCACTGCCTGTCTAGACAATTTGAAAAACTCTAATTCTAAATTGGGGGAAAGGGTATTAGTTATTGTATCCATCAAGTCTGGTGTTTGTTTTTTTGCTTTTTTTTTTATTTTTGAGACAGAGTCTGGCTGTGTAAACCAGGCTGGCCATGAACTCATAATAATCCTCCTGCCTCAGCCTCCAACTGCTGGAATAACAGGCATGCACCGTCATGTCCAAGTTCCATCAAGTTTTGTATCTTCCTCTCTCAAAACTTTCGGCCTGATTTTAAGTCATGAAAGCAGAGAAAGAGATTATGGGAGACAATACCAATGTAAATGTGGGAAAACCACTAAGATACCCGACCTACCTGCTGGAGCCCTGAATGTACTCTCAGAGCTCCTGCTCATTCCTGCCACCTCCAAGCAAGCTCTCTGAGGAGCAGCTGACGAGAGACCTGAAAGAGAGGCAAACCTTGGAAGAAAGAAAAGTCAGGCCTTGCAGTGCCCTCCAGCAACTGTGTAGGGTACACTGCCTCCAAGCCATCGAATGTGGTGTCAGGAGTTTGTTTCTGAAAAGACAGGCCCAGTCCTATGATGTAAGATCATTGCTACAGAGCTTCATTCAGTGAGGCATGAAACTAATGATCACAGCACAACTCTACTAGAGGTTTTCCAGTCACAAAGCCTCAACGTTGAATTCTTCGGCACCACAGAAGTGCCGAAAGTAACCTGTCTGTAAGAAGTGTACTTCTGTAAGAAGAGTGGAGCCATGCGAGCGGACAGTGGAAGGCCCCCTGTATGTCTCCTGTCCCTCCTACCCCAGGCATGGCCTGCCCCTCCTCCCAGCCAGGGTCCACCTGGACACTGGCTCTGGGCCTCCATCCTGGCCCAGGATATCCACGCGGCAGTCTCTCAGTGCTGTGCTGCACATCCAAGTTTTTTCTCTCTCTTGATCATCTCACTCGGGTCCCTATTATTTCTCAGTTTTTCACAGTGGCACACACCTTTATCTCAGCATTCGGGAGGGGAGGCGAGGCAAGAGGATCACTGTGGGTTTGGGGCCAGCCTGGGCTACATAGTGAGTTTTAGGCCAGTTTGAACTACACAGAGAGATCCTGACTCACAAAACAAAAAACAACAACAACAAAACCCTCAACAAAGAATTCTCTTCTGAGTCCACTTCATCCTCTGGTACACCCAGGTTCCTGCTTCCATTAAGAAGGAAACCCTTTGAAAGAAGCTTACGGCTGTGGACCTCCAGCCACTCCTCCCTCTCCCTCCTGTACCACATGGGGCAGGTGTGAGCCCCACCGCTCTGCTGACTGCCCTCAAAGTCAGGAAAGTTAAGCCTGAAGGGTTGTTAACCCTGGTGGAACTTCTCAGACCTCGTGCTAGGGGACCAACAGGGAGCACAGGATGAAGCCGCCTTCTCTGCTCCTGGAAATGCTTTCCCCTCTTGGCTTCCGGGATTCCTGCAGTTCTTTGTACTTCGCTGCTCAGTGACATCCTCACTTTTCCTTCCCCGGAGCTCAGTCCTCCAATGCTTCACTTGTCTCCTTATATTTATGCTCTTGGAAAACATTTCCAGTCTTACGACTTGAAGACCATCTCTGGGCTTATGACTTCCAAACTTGTATCTTTATTCTGGAATTTTGCCTTAAATTTATAAAGCCATCTACCCACATGATATCTCCAGTTGGATATCTAACTGGTAACTCAAATTTAACATGTCCAAAATTGAGCCTCCGTCATTCTCCCTGAAACCAGGGTTTCCTGTGATCTTCAACTTACGGATAATCCATTCTTCCGGGTATTCCCACCCAAAAGTGTTGAAAGCAATCTGATTCTTTCCCCTCTCTCTGCCTGTGTAGCTCTGAGGAATAACGCTGCCGGATCTGCCTTTGAGGCACATATCACATTCACACTGTTCACATGACTCTCCTGCCACATCCTGGCCCAGCAACTGTGGTTGCTGCCTAACTCTTTCCCTCTGTTTCCCTACACCTGGCCCCGGTCAGCCTCCTCTCAGTCAACCAGGGCTAATATCACAATGTAAAGGCTGGTCGTAATGCACCTGTACTCAAAACCTTCCGAAGCCTTTCCATCTCATTCATAACAAAAGCTAAGCCTCTCCTCGCTCTCGATTCCACTGCTACTGGTGTTTGCTCAACCACACCAGTGACTCCATCTTTACTGTTCTTCACATGCACCTGGGGTGTGCTTCTGCCCAGTGCCTCAGCACCTCCTGTTTCCTCTTCCGGTTTCTCTATGGTCAGATTCCTCACTCCCTTAGTTACTCAGATATAACCATCTCAAGAAGCCAGTGCTACTGTCCCCATTCATTTTCCCCTCTCTTTAACATTTATCATCTCTATGCAACTATAGATTTTAGTTTCCTGGTTTATTGTCTTCCCAACTAGAATAAATGTCCTAAAACATTAAATGTTCTTCTCCGATTTGTTTACTCTTCCAGCCCCTAGAACAGTGCCCAACATGTAGCATTTGTTGAAAGATTGAATAAAAGAGATTGTAATTTCATGATTTTAAAAGTATTTGAAGGGAAAGGTGGTGGAAATCTAGTGATCTAGAGTTCATAAACCCAAGCCAGACTGGGGATGTGTTACCCAGCAGTAAGTCACCCACTGTGCTCAAGAGTAGCTTATCAACCCTGCCAGTTTCTCAGTCACATTCTGACGCAGGCCTTCAGCCAGAGGGTCTCATTGCCAATGTAGAAAATGTTAACAGTGAAACCACGGTGGTAACACTACCAAGTGAGGCTGGTAGAGGAATGATATAGGACCTCCAAATGATACCGGGAAATATCTTAACTGCCAAACTTCTTGATGTCTGATACACTGATTTCGTGTTCCACAAAATCACAGAATGAATTCTAAAGAACAACAAAGATAAAGGATTGAAAAAAAAAAATAAGACCTCCCCACATTTAACCTAATTCAAAAATCGACATCTGAAATAAATACAAGTGCCTTGGATGAAGTAGAAACAGCAAATAAATATATGGAATAATTTTCATCATCACTGACCACTCTAGAGATGCAAATTAAAACAATACTGATATTTCCTCTCACTTCAGAAGAATAGCAATTATCAAAAAATCAATCAAGGGCTGGAGATTTAGCTCAGAGGCCTAAGCTCCTGCCTGGAGAACACAAGGTTGTAAGTTCAATCTCTGGTACAAAAAAAAAATCAACCAATAACACATTTTTCCCAGGCTATGAGGAAAATGGAACACTGCTCTGCTATTGGTGGGAGTTACAGAAATCAACGTGGAGATTCCTCAAAATACTAGGACTAGAGGTCTCATTTGACACAACTATTCCCCTTCTTGGTGTCTTCCCAAAAGAGTTAAAAGTATCATACCACAGCAATAGATGTACACCCATGTTTATAACAGCACAGTTTGTAGCTAAATCTTGGAAATGTCCCAAATGCCCATCAACTGATGAATGGATAAAAATTTTATATATATATATATATATATATATATATATATATACACACACACACACACACACACACACACATACACAGTGGAGTACTATCAGCCATAGAGAAGGATAAACTAGAGACATTTCTAGGTAAATGGATCGATCTTGATACCATACTCAAGTGAAATAAATTGGACATAAATATAAATATCACATTGTCTCTCTGGTGTGAGAAATTGCAAATGTAAATAAGAACCAAAATGCATAATAGATATCATGAAGGGGGAAGAAATTGTTCAAAAGGAAAAGAGAACTAGGGAGGAAGGAGAGCAAAAGGAACGAAAAGAAGAGAAAAAGATGAGAAAAAACATAGAAACAGAGCTTTTGTAAATGAGGGGAAGAGAGGTTGAAGGGAGGGGAGGAGAATGGGGAAAAAGAGGAACCAAGATATATTATGTACAGGTACAAAGTCCCTCTGATGAATGTATGTCTTAATTGTACCAATAAACGTAATAATTAAATATATATATATATTTTTTCTATATGAAAAAAGTGGGAAATTTCTTTGTGGGGAGACATACAGCTCCTGAGAGGCAGGAGGGGTCCTGGGTTGCCGAGGACCCCACTTCTCTGGGGAAGTTTTATAGAGCCTAACCTCATGGATACAATGTGGGTTAAAGCCATAGTCTTACAACAAGTTAAGTATAGCCATTTAGTTATATTGATTAAGTGGGTAAACAAGTCGCATAGCAAGTACACATGGACAGAACAGAGAACTCTTCAGGAAGGGGTGAGTCTGAGGCGCTTGGCCACCCACCGAGGTGGCTGACGTCTATCTGGATGTCACTGGAACAGGTATGACCACTTATCTCAGGCCTGGTCATTTGTCTTTGAGACTTGTTCCCCATTAGATGCCCTCCGGCCACGATTGTAATGAGTTTTTGTACGGACTCTCTTGAGGACGCAGGCTTAAGACTGCCTGTAACATTTCTACCTAACTCAGCTGTCTGTAATACGGCAACAGGGGCAGAGGGAAACTGCTCTTTGATGATTTATAACATCGCAGGGATGGGATAACGTCTCGGGGTAGTGAGGACGGCACTGTGTCGTGGGTATGGTTATCGATGGGAAAAATTCGATCTGTTGAGTATGTGACCCAGTCACATTTCAAGGACTCAGAAAACTGAACTGAAGAGATGTATAATGTTCCTTCCCCATGCACGAAACAACCAACCCCGCCTCTGGGCGGCGGGGGGTGGGATGGGGTGATGAGACTTCAAGCATCCAGGTGTAAGATACTTACGGATTAAAGCAATGATGGACCATCTGAGTTTTCAAAGAAGTTCCAAAAAGATTTTCCTCCAAAATACTATTAAATGACTAGCCATGTGATGTCATGTAAGTAAGTCTTCTGATTTGGAGAACTGTAATATTCACATCTGTAACGCAGCAAGGCAGCTTACTATGTTGTCCTAATATTCTTTTGATATAATCAGTTAACCCTTTTTCCTTTTTTAAGTATATAAAATGTGACATAATCAGGAAATAGAAAACATCGTACAAAGGGCAAAGTTTACATTCATACTGCCGAGCAAAGTAAAGGCAGATACAAGAAAGAGTACATACTGAATGATTCTATTTATATGAAATTCAAAAAAATAATCTATGGTGAAGAGGTCAGAATAGTGGTTAATTTCGAGTAGTGGGGTGGTTAAAAGCGGATGCAAAAGAGGGCCTTTTGGGGTGCTAGTGTTGTTCTAGGTCTTGACATGAGAGATAGTCCTATGGGTTCATACATCTCTAAAAAGAGGGCATGGTTAAATGAACTATTTTCCCTATAAAGCAACATAATACTTTTTGTCCTATACACTATGTATTTCACTAATGAGGAGCAAATGAGATTTTCTTTTCCTGGAAATTCTTAGTGAACTTAAACACTGTGTATGTACGAAGTTCTTTTTTTTTGTTTTTTTTTTTTTAGCATCCTCCACTGGTTTGAGAAGATAGGTTTAGAATATTACTGTCTCAAAATGTTATAAACACTAGTAAAATCACATTTTATGATTGCAATACATATAAATACTTGGAAATTTTTCATTTGAGTTTTCAAAAGTAGCACCTCTCTACACAGCTGTTTTAGTTCTGATTGGGTTGTATGTGACAGGTTACATTGCTAGTCAGCCTATTTAAAAACTTGATTATGAATTGTAGGATTCATGGAATAGAAGCCTAGCTGTGGCTTGATCAGGCTTAAAGGTTGTCACCAGAAATTGATCACTCTTTAGGTTGATTAGCTTCCCAGTCTGGTCCTTCTTCAGCCAGGGTTTGTCTAATCATAAGGTGTCTTCTGGTGGAGATCACGCCCTTCCAGGTTAGAAGACCAAGACCACAGGAGTGAGCAAAGCTTTTGCTCCTGCAATACCAGCAAATCTCTAGCAATTCACATGCAAACCTCATGAAGCTTCTCTGACCAAGAAAAATACAGTGTATTCACTGAGTACAAGCTGGGGCAGAGTCAGCCCCTCCAGCCTAGGAGTGGACCCCCCAACAAAAGTTGGTCCACTGAGAGAGAAGCAGGACACGTGATCACAAGAACATACAGGCCTTGGCTCTTTTCATTGCTGCTATATAAACTCTCCAGTTGCCCAGAAAACAGCACATCGTTTTATCCTGTGCAAACAAGCAAGCTGCTGGGAGCCTATGTTAATGCTTGTTAATAGAAAGCTTTGAGCTGGTGGAGAGCCAACCCTCCCTCAAGCGCTGGTGCTGTCAGCTGTGTTTATCTTATCCCCGCTTTCAGGCAGAGACAGCTGAAGCAGATCAGCCATGCCACTGAGGACCAGGAGAAGGGCTGTCCCTGTCCTGGGCTCTGGGACAGACGCTTTCTGGGGTGACGCGGTGAGGCATCAACTCTCCCACAGCTCACAGACGAGAAAGCAGTCTGTCCTCCACGAGCAAATTAAACGCAGCGTTGTGGGTTTGGTGGTTAGCTGCCAACAGGAAGACTGATCTCTGAATTAATAGTTCATGACAGGACACTCCAGAGCTTCCAATAGCAGTGCTGTTCACGGCAATCGAGGCACGCATGCCAAGTAGTCCCTATTTGCCAGTAGGATTTGCATAAAAGATAAGCTCTATTATTTAATTCCATGACAAGACTTCCCAAGATGAAGGAGTTGGGTTCCCAGCATAAATTTAGTGATGTAGCTGGTACCAAGACAAACCCTGTAAACAGTGCCTGTGGCCAGTGTGGCAGTTTGTCAGGAGAGGTGACACTGTCCTATGAATGCAGATTTCCTTCTGTGGTGTCTCAGGACTGAATCTTATCAGAAAGCTCTGCCACAAGGGGGTTTGTTGCTGCTGTCAGATCCTTAAATAAACAGTCGCTTACAATTTGTTTATACCTCTACTGAGCACATTTCAATAAAGGAAGAAACTTTTAACTGCCTGCAGGCAGATGGAAAGAGATTACAGTCTGTGTGTGGCCTTTATCTTATTTCAGGGACGTTATTTTCCTAAGCATCAAGGAGAAAACTCTAGGAAAGCTTCAGTGGGAAACTTCACATCTGTTGTGATAGCTGAGGGAGCTGTGTTAGCCAATCCTGGGTCTTTTCTGCAATAATTTGTATTGGGACCTTGAAGCTTTCAGCTAAAGTTGTGAAATAATTTTACCCTTTCCTTATCTTCATTGTGATGCCTTCTGACTTAAAATGACACTAAACTTGTCCCTCATGTGACAGCAAAATTGAACAGGAAAGAGAAAACATCCTAAAGTTCATATTCTTTACCCCATGAATAGTTGTCCTGCATAAAATGTTTTGAGATTTGTGGTCTGCTTGATGACCAACTTTTGTCCCAGAATATTTGTGTACTACAAATACACTACAGAAGAGTTTGGCCAAAAATGAAGTGATGGAAGCCAAGCTCCAGCAGGGTCTGATGTTCCACCAGCCAGGGCCAGCTGGGCTCCACATGGACTTACCTCCAGCTGTGTCTCTACCTGGATCCAAAGCAGTGGAGTGGACGGTGCATGAGTGCCAGCACGGCCTTTATCCCTTTTCAGCAGGGTTGCATACCCAAGCAAGCTGTCCCTTGGAAGCTTCTAGGCAGAATGCCTTTTGTCACTTGGCAAAGGCAAGTGGTCACAGTGTCACAGTTCATATTCAAATGCTGAGACCAGACAGATCTACCTAACAGCTACCTAAGGAGCTGTATGACATTTGGCAAGTTACTAAGTCCCTCTTACCTCCTGTTTAGTTCTCACATGAGAATATAAGTATTGAAAGCAGTGTTGACTTGAGAATTACATAAAATAATAAGTATAAAATTCTTAGCATAGTTTCAGCCTCATATTAAGTGGTCGGTAAATGTTAACTTAGTATTATTTGATTTGCTTTAATTATTTGCTTTTACTTCCATGAACTGATGGCTATGAAATCAGATAAAAACACAATAATTTTGAAAGATACTTGTCTCTATGATTTCAGAGACAAAGGCAAGCAATCTGTTCTACTCAAAAATATTAGATCTTAGAAATCCAAGGTTTTAATTCCAAGAGCTAATTCGAAGTAGTAAGGGATTTTAATTTGGAGCATAACATAGGGCTTATTCTAGGATTATACTAATAGAATATATTTAAAAATTCTGAATATTCTACTGCAGATAAAAGCCACTAAGAAGTGCTGGGTAACCAGTAAAGGTGAAGTATGAGTGTAGAATCTTCCCAAATACCACACATACACATACACTCACACTCATACACACAGGCTTTCTGGGGTGATGCTGGCAGGCACACATACATGAACGCATGCTCACGTGCACACACACACACACACACACACACACACACACATGCTGAAGCAGAATCGAATTTTCTCTCTGACCAGAGCAAGGCTGCTGCCTCTTTGAATTACTGCTAAACTTGCTGAGATTTCTCCATTCGTGGCAATCCATCTGAAAAGGAGCTTTAAAATACGTCTTTTCTTTGTGGACTTGGCAGAACTGGTCACATCCTGAGGAGCACAGGGCCCTCCCTGGCTACGTGAGAGCCCAAAGACTCTGTCCCTGCTGGTCACCCATCAGGGCCACAGCACAGGGGAGCGGGAGGGGAGCACACCCCGGCCCTGGCAGAGGGGTTGACCAACATCCTCCCACTAAAGGGTGTAAAGCAAGAGAAAAATAATTTCTGAATGACTACATGCACTCCGGAAAGTCACCACATGGCCACAGATTTGTGCCCTTGTTTTAAGAGAAAAACGACCTTAACTTTCCTTTCTAGGAGACGTGAGAAATATTAAATAGGAAAGTTAGGAAGGGAGACAAAAGTCTGTTTACTTCCTGGGCTGATGACCTTTGCAACAGTGGGATTTCTGTCAGCAGAATTAAAATGAAAACTCAGTAAAAGCCCAGCTGCCTCCATGACACCCTTTGTCATCTCCAGTTACAGGATGGTCGCAGGTGGGGACATGCAGGCTGCCAGGCTTTGCCCTATAAACGGAACGAGAAGGCCACTTAGCAGAGTGATGCTTTGCTAGTTAGTGACAGACTTGACCAGCTTCTCCATGTGAGGAGGCACAAGATCACTCTGGCCCCATCTGCTCTGAAAATGATGAGTGAATTTTAAGCAAAAGCTTGGCTTCTGAAGGAGCTTCTCTTTGGTTTTTGGAGGAAAATGATCTACAGAGATTTTTATTTTCAGCATTCTGGTCATTTTCCTTATTGCTGTTGTTGTTTGTTGCAGTCAGAAATGTTTTTCAATGTTGCTGTTTTCATGAATCTTGTTAAAGAACCCGGGATCTAAGGAAGAACTTCGTTTTTCCTGCTAATTCTCTGACAAACCCAGAAATCTGCAGAAAACGCACTCTAAACTCAGCTCCGCATGGTAAAGTAGCTTTGCCTTTACCCATCTGCCTCTCTTCAGTCTGGCTACTGGAAGGGAGCCATGCTTCCAAAAGTGGATTTAATTGGAAGCCAACTTTTCTGGGAGAAAATGTCAGGAGACCTGCCCTGTCTTTACAGTGGTTTTTGAGCTGGAGGACTCATTTGTTCTTGTTTCTGTGTTTACGTGTCTACTTCTTTATTAGTCAGACAACAACTGCTTGCTTTGTCTTGTTTTTGTCACACTGAGCCAAAGTTAAAAACCAGAAAAAATAAATTTAAAAAGTTAGCACAAAAGTTTACCAAAAACAATGGATACCTTTCCTCAGATTCAGTGTATGAATTTCAAAAATAAGTTAAGCAATGGTACAAACATTTTTTTTTTCATTTTTCCTCTCTTCTATGGCCTGAGCAGAAGTACATCTACTCCTTGTGTCATTTAACCTCTTTCTCCATCATTCGGGAGCCTTCATACATAACCTTCCTGAGCTGGATATTCCTAATAACTCCCAGCAACTCGCTTTCAGAAACATCTATTTTCATCCAGTAAGAATGCAAAAGTTGTGTACTACTTGCAATAATGGGTGGTTTTCTGGTAATTCAGTCATTATGATCCTATTGCTACAAGAGGAACTTGGCCTGTAGATCTATCTACTCTGTATCCTTGAATAATGAAAACACCACAAGAACTTTTGCTGAAGTTTACATAGCTAAATGATTTTGAAACTGCCTCTAAGACCACTAATAATGAAACTGGCTATACCCAATCCTGAAAGCCCTAAGACCTGAGAGAAACTGCATATCAGCTGTGAGAAGGCCCAGAGTCCCTGGCATCATGAGGCCCAAACTGATACTGGTCCACTGGGGTGCTGTGGAACTGAGTAGGTAAGATTACTATAGTCATGCTGGGTGCAGGGGTGGCCTCGGAGTGACATGTGAGGTGGCAACTTTTAGACATGGTGGTACATTTGTATTTCCTGAAGGACCAAGTAGTGATGGGACATTATGTTAGTACACTAATAGCATGATATACAATGAAAAGAAAAAAAAATTGTTTAGGCTATTATCTTAACTTCTACTGAAATAATACAGTGGTAGCAAAATACTAGTTAATGTTTGTGGAATGTTTATTATGTTTCCAGGCACAGTGTGTAATATGTACTTTTCCATCATTTCTCACCAGAACCCAAGTTAGAAATATGGTTCTTATGGTCTACATTATCCATTTGCAGGAAGTAGAGCAGACTAAATAACTTGCTTCTCTTAGCAGTAGAGTTCTGCTTCAGAGAGCTGAACGTTAACCTGATTCCAGAGGAAAGGACGTGGTCACTAACTTTCACGACCCAGCCCCTCTGCAGACCCTGGACTCTGCAGCAATCGCTGGACTGGGAAGGAGGAGTCAAGATGGTATCTGGAAGTCTTTTAAGGAATACCAGCTTCTTGTGAAACTGCATGTGACTCCTCACAGTGACTTACGCAGATCAATTTCTTCCTTCAGCACCACAACGCAGCATTTGAAATGTAGCAGAGGAAAGATCTGTTCATGCATTTTCTCACATTCAGGTTTATCTTCCCCTGGGTCACAGGGAAAGTGCCATTTAAAAGATTGACTTTTATGTACCCAAACTCTTTATATTCCCATTTTTCTTCTCTTCCCTCCCATTCCCCATCCTCTAGCATTTGTTTCTCACTGGCTCTATTCTCAGCAATCCCACTTTAAAACTGAACATGTACTTTGCAATAACAAAAGCTAAAGAGTAGTGTGTGTTCCAGATTGATTTTCAGTTTCTTTTTAAGAAAAATCAAAAAAGCTTGGTTCAAAAAAAAGAGTAATCAACATTCAGCACTTGGTTTGTGGCCTTATTTATTTTTCTCCGAGTCTTTGTACACACATTTCAAGCTAACCTTGCCTAGACCATCTCTTAGGCCTGGCCAGTTCTGAAGAGGACCCTTTTATGTGATATCAAGTAGAAAAACAAAGGGGATTTGTGATCTCGAACACTGGGAAAATGCACCCTATCCCTCTGCTGCTTTCCCCTCTCCTCCGTCTTTCTCCCTGACTCCAGCAAGCCAGAGGACACTCTACATAAAACTTAAGCCTGGAAATCATAGAATAAAACAGATAAATGACATCCTTTATTATGTGACTCTACCAGTCTAAAAAGATAAATGAAACAGACGCGCATTTCTATCTCACAGAAAACAGCATCATTCTCCCTAGCCACTTCCCCGTTCATCTAATTTGAATGTGAGACCAGAACCCAGAATTAGGTCCTCTGTCTTATTTCTATAGCAAGTGGAATAGAGAGTTAGCCACAGGGCAGCTGCTGGGTGTGTGCCAACTCAGTACCACCCGCCTCACCCTGATGCTGGGAGACTTGAGAAGCGGCAGAGAGACAGCGCTGGGCATGGTGGGTGTGGGAAGGCAATAGTTCTGGGCTCTCACTGATATCTTAGCTGCCTGGAGCCTTGATAAATTATGAGAGTGTGGGCCAGTGCCAGCTTTTGACTTCTATGGAAAATGAGAAGAGGAATTCCAATGAATCCACAAGAAATAAAATATTTCTCAAACACATTGAAATGCATGACATAAATCAAAATTACTATTGAAAAATTAGAGGGTGGGAAAGCTGACCCTAATTTGATAACATCATTTAATTTTAAAAAATGTGAAAGCACAGAGGACTACGATGCTATGCATGGCACCATGGAAGTGTTTATTCACAAATTAGAGAAGGGCCAGCAGGTAGAACGGGCAGAGCCCTGGCAAAGGGACGTGGAGAGGGAGGGAAAGATGCATGGGCTTCTGTTTTTACTGCCCAGGGCACCTCTTCATGCTGTCTGCTTCCTTCCCCTTCTCTCCGAAGTCTGAGGCCTGAATGGCCTGAAAGCTAGGATTTCGGGCCCCAGCTCAGGAGACGCAGTGGCAGAGGAGTAAAAGAGGAAGTAAAAGGGATAAAGCAACATGTTTTACTGGTTAAATATACATTTGGGACTGTAGGATCCACTCAAAATATCAGCAGCAGTTACTCCTTAGGGAGACGCATGAAATGGCAATGCACGGGACTGAATCTTAGCTCTGTAGGGACCAGGAGCTGAACCTTTCTGCTTCCTCGCCCGGCAGGGTGAGGCCAGTCTGCACTCCGCCCTTCCCGGGAAGGTCTGTGTCTGATAAACTGTGGCTTCCTGCGTACATTCATGTCATAGGTCTGCTGCAATATGGTTTCCCAAACTGGCTAGTTTTGAACAACAAAAGATTCATTCTTTCTTGTTCTAAAGTTTGTTCTAAGATGTTGGCAGGGCCCCACTTGCTCAGAGTCTCCAGGGGAGGGCTGTTCCTTGTCGCTCCCAGCGTCTGGGACTCCAGCAGTTTCTTTTTGGTGGTTAATCAGCACTTATTTATTGTAAATAGCAGCAAGTATACAATGAACATTTAGTTACATTCTAAGCACTAAGGTTCTGATGATGTTATTTCTTTAGTTTTCACAAAAATCTTGCAACACAGAGACTTGATTGTTTCCACTTTTCAGGTTAAAAGCCAAGGATCAGAGAGTTTAAATAACTTGCAGGACGCAGTTGCATTGCTAGGAGGTAGATGAGGTGCCCCTTGAGCGTGTCCTCAGCAAGCTGTTTTCACAGCAGAGAGAAGCGGGGAAGGGGCCAGCAGAGAGCAGCTGCTTACAAAGACAGAGGCTCAAAGCGCTTCAGAGTGTGGCCATGTGACAAGGACCCTGCTCAGCACCCTCCCCTCCTATGTCCTATTGTGTGGTACCAGCCTCCCTCAAAGACTGACCCGACAGAACAGCACTGCCTGCCCGCCAGGAGATCATAGTAGCTCACGGTATGGGAAAGTGAGGGTCAGCTCCTACTAGAACTTCTGATTTGAAATCACCATAGCCTGAACACACACACGCACGCACGCACGCATGCATGCACATCCAGGAGAGAGAGCACCAGTTATTCTCAGAAAAGCTTCCTTTAAAAATGGGATTCTGTGTCCTTATTTTGCACAGCTGATCCTGTCTTGTTTGAAGTCCTATGTACCTACTCAGGAGTTTGCCAGTTCTCAAACCACAGGACTGGCCTTCCCATACTGGTGCCACAAGAGTGGCCGACAGTGCTTGAAGGGATTTAAACGCATTTAGAAAGGCTCACTGATGGATACTCCCATACTACATTAGCAAGATGCAGTGAATAATTCTGCCAAGGAGACCATTAGCTATTTAAAATGCTCAGCAATAACCAAATACAGCTGTTTGACTATTTCTAAATAATTTCTATTACAGAGTTAGAAAACACCAGAGAAACTTTTGTTGCTTTAGCTACAAAAAAAAAAAAATCTTTTTAGGAATTCTAAATCTAGAAAGATACTGTAACTTTACATATGTTAGAGCAAGAAAACCATGCAAGCCTTTTGATAGGTAATATATAAAGACCTGCCCAGGTGCTGCCAATCAACTCATAAAAGAAAAATAGAATTAAAATGTCTATTTTTCCAATTACTCCCATGTATAATTATAAAGAAGATCATCTTTTCTGTTCAAAAAGTGTTTTTTTTCATGTTAACTCCATAAAGGTTGACAATGGACCTTTTTTCCTTCAAAAAAAAAAAAGAATTCTAATTGTTATTGCTGCATAGCAAACTACCCCAAAACATATCAACTTCAAACAATAACCGGTTGATTAAGCTCATCCACACCATGGGCCAGGAATTTGGGTAGGGTGCAGAAAAGGAGTGTTGGTTCTGCTCCCTAAAGGCAGTGATCTCCTCTGCAGGCTGCTTCAAATTCATGTCTTAGGTGTGAAGGTGACATTTTTTTTTTAATCCTTATTTTATTTATTTATTTGCAGTTCCGGGGATCAAACTCACGATTTTGTGCTTGCCAGGCAGGCGCTTATGCCACTGAGCTAAATCCCCAGCCCTGAAGGTGACTTATAAGCATCCTGACCAGACCATCTCCATCTGGCCTTTCTATGTGACTCATTGTCCTTACAAACATGGCAGCCTGGGGGTTCCCAATACCAGTGTTCAGTAGCTAAAGCAGAAGCTGATCGCCAGTTATCACTCATAATGTCACTCTGACCATATTATACTGGCCCAAACCATCACAGGCCCACCAGACTCAAGGGGAAAGGGACACCATGTGTTATGAAGAAGTGACAGGTCACACTGTAGATCGGGTAAGACGGGAACTACTGTTGCAGTCATCTTTGGAAAAGGGTAATCTGACATTATTAGAAAGCATAAAAAAATACCAATTTGGCTCAAAGACAAATAGAAGTTGAAAGATGGAGGAAAAAGCCTTAATCGGAATATGCTTCTTTGATGGTATGTGTGTTTTACCCAGGATACAAGTGATAGTAAGGGTAGTGAAGACAGTGACAGTCTATAGTGCTCACTATGAGGCAGACACCGGGCCAGTGTTTTACCTCCATTAGTTGATTCATCTGCAGTGGAAATGAAGCGGTTGCTAACTGTCTCCAAGCTGCCTGGCTAGAGAACAGTAACATAAGGCCATGGTCAGCTCCATTTGCTGCTGGCTTGGACCATGCCACTGTATTGCCCCTCTGCGCTGAGGGAAGGAGTAAGAAGAGTAGCCCCATGAGATGCAGACTGTGAAATGACATTTATTTCTAAGCCCTTCTCGCGAAGGAGGACTGATCTTTAATGAACGCTCACCATACGCCAGGTGCTAATGCTCCACACATTCTCTATCTTAATTCTCCCAGTAACCCTATGGGATGGGTATTAATACTACCATTTTGAAGGAGAAAGCACTGAGGTTCAGAGGTGTTCCACTGCTTGCTCAAAGTCAGATACGGTAAATGGTGACCCTGACATTCAAAGCCCATTCCATCTGATATCCTTCTGCCGGTTCTTTCTGTCTTCCGCAGTTACCGACTTCCACCTCCCCGGGATTTTTGTCAGGATCCATTTGACAAATCCCAGCTGAGGGAAGCCCCAACATAGTCTCTTGCTTCTTCATAGCATGACATTTGGGGGATGCGGCTGAATGATCTGGAGTAGTCAAGAATCGCTTGATTTGAGTATGGCCTCTAGGGACTTATTTTGCAGCATTTGTGTTTGTCTTTATACATTCATGTTGGATGTGAACAGTGACTTTTATCTTACATAATAAGCCTGAATTCTGAAAGGACTACTTTTTTTCCTTTTTCTAAGAATATATCTTATAGAATACCTGACATTTTCAAGAATTTGTCCTTTGCTCTACCAGACCATGAAGTAATCAGTAACTACACCCTGAAAATATTTGTGTTTTGCTTGGTGTTCAGCCATCATTTGGTAGGCACTCAACACTACAATCACGAAACTCTTAGACAAGACTGTGAATCTTCGCGATGCTTTCTAAGTATCTTCTCACCTCGTGCTTCTCTCTCTCTATAGCCCTAAACTCAGCTGTGCTTGGGTTTTTAATGGATTCTGAGAAAGTTCCTTGAGCTGCCATGGAAGAAAGAGGCAATTTGGACTTAGGAACCCAAAGAGGTTTGTATACTGTGCTTGATTCTACCCATGAGACTGACAGGTGCAGCCCTCTTTTGCTTCCTCTGCTGATGACCAAGGCTTGAACTGCACAGGACCTGGGGATTCCAAGGGTTACACGGTCTGCTTTTTTCTTCAGTAACAAAGCACATGTCATGGCTTAAACTCTGGCACTGTGCTTTCCAGGGCTAAGATCATGGGCTTTCCTAGACTTTATGAACAAGTCAAGGATTTTCAGTTATTAATACTCTTGGCAAGTTATAATGACATTATTTAGAATTGAACTTGTTCCTAATTTAAACACATATCAGGAGATCAGAGAAAGTTACAGGATCTCTAGCTACAGACTCTACCAACACAATATTCAAGCTTCAATACAAACAGGAAGCTGTAAATGGTATCTCTTACCAGAATATAAAGCCATTTGGTTGTGCTTCTTTTGGTTTACTTTCTAGTATAAAAGCTCCTTGCCAAAAACTAAGTGTACCTACCACCTGTTCATAGTACTTGTTCGGAACTTTTGTCAAATCTTGGATTTCACTGTCAGAGAAGATTATGGAAGAAAGGACCAATTTCTTTGTGTGTGATTCAAACCTTCCAACATTCCAGCTCAATGTTTTTGTTCAAAATTATCCTTAGTGTCCACCAGGTTAAAGTATGTTATACAGGAGCTGACTCACCCGCTGTCCTCCAGGAAAGTTTATTTGTAACACATCTGATTTTCTGAGGTATCCTGAGCTGTTCAAGTGCCCAATTTATGTGCTAGACACTCAGTATAATTCACTGAAGGATCACAGTGATTGAACTATATTTCATTGGGAAAAACTTTTTTTATTAATTTCCATCACAGTAGCACAAGTTGATCATCAGATCTCTTTTGGAGTAAACTGCTGTTTCTTGCAAAGGCTTATGACATACATTCCCTCCATAGAACACTGGAAGGCTCGGGTGCTAACCCTTCTGTCTTTTGAGGTACTACCAAGCTCAGTCTTCATCCACATTATATATAACGCCCACAAGAAACAATTATCTTACTCTCATTACAGCAAAAGGAAACACATGTTTCAAGTATAGAAAACATTATTGTTGAGGTCTGAAGAAATGCCCTGGCTCTACAGCTGGGGACATACAGGAGCTCAAACATCTTCAGGCAGAAAACTTCTCTTGGTCTTTCTCAGTAGATTATCTTTACATTTCTTTGCAGGTCAGTGCCATCTTCCTGTGGTGACAAACTTCTTCCCTAGCTCTTCAGGGTCTGCTTCCCAATAGCTTCAGCTACATTTGCCTTTGGGATGCTCTAAAGCCAATTCTAAGACAGGCTGAATATTTGCTACACAAATACTTGGGACAGTTAGTATTCTAAATTTGGGATTTTTTTTCAGATTTTGGAGGAAGGGGACCCAAGTCTAAACAAAAACTTCATTTATATTTTATAGGTACTGTACTTATACACATCGCTTGAAGGAAATTTTTATTTAAATTTTTTAAACAATTTTGTGCATGTAACAATTTCATGGTGGGGAATTTTTTGCTTGGGGCATCACGTAGGTACTCAAAAGTTTCAAATTTTAGATTGTTTTAAATTTACAATCTTTTGGATTAGGAATGCTGTTTGTATTAATTATATTCACCAATTTATTCAATCTCTATGTTTCAGTTTCCAAATTTTCTGGGAGAGAGGACTTGAACGGCCAAACCTGAATGCCATGCTCATTCTTAGTCTAATTAGTGAGGGGAAATTGGTCAGATCTTTTCAGGGTTTTTGGCATGAAAAGTCCTTAAGAAATGAGTGTGGACAAGAGGAAATAATGGATAAATACGGCATAATAACCTTCAGAACATACCATGGAAATCTGTCTTTAGGGAAAAGGAGATTCTTTAGATTTTCATTAGAACATTTAAAATAAAAATAAAGAAAATGAGTTTCAATCTTTGTGCCTAGCACTGCTTCATTTTGTATTGTAAAATACATTGTTATCTGAAATTGCTAGCTGTACCCAAAAAATTATCTCTAGGGTTAATCTTATGAGCCCTGACCTTGAAGATTAGAAGTCAAACAATGATAAATTCTTTGAACATTTCTTGTTTCTCTTCTAGGAGTTTCATTTGTAATGACTATTTGCTCTAAATTAAAGTGACATCAGAGAGAGTAGGAATCAAACTCTGGGGGAAAGACTGGGAAAGTTGAGGACATTTTTGAACCTTAAAAAGTGAAAAGAGACTGTAAGTAGAAAATTTTTTTTGATAATTTACTCATGTAAAAAAGTTGCTTTCTTCAAACAACACATAAATTTGCTGACGAATTAACTTTGGAAAATATCAGTAATCTTATATCTTAACAATTAAAAAATAAATATCTAGGAATGAATATAAATTGAATATTTTTAAATGGTCTAATTTTAAAATGGTCTAATATGAGAGTGGCTGCCACAATTTCTTTCTTTCTTTTCCTTTTTGACACAAAGTCACACTATGTAGTTCAGGCTGGCCTTGAACTCACTTTGTAACCCAAGCTGGTCTCAAACTTACAACAATTCTCCTGCCTCAGGCTCCCAAGTGTTGGGATTACAGGTGTGCACCACAGTATCCAGCCCAGTTTCCTACCAGGTGACTCTTCCTTGCCATTCGTGATGGCTGGGCCAGAAGAGACAGCAGAACCCAAGGCCGACGCATTTCTGACCCCATGTTCAAGTATATTGAGTCAATCAGATTCCTTTTCTCAAGAATATGAACTAATAAATGCAAGAAAAGAAATCCAGGAAGTACTATCAATGACAAAAGCTGGACATCATGACATAAGAAGGACTTGTTTTCCATCGTACTGTCCCAAAACCTAAGAGTGAAGAAAAATCTGAGCCAACAGATTGAGTCCACCTGTAGAGAGAAAGAGAAAATCGGTAACACATCAGCAATCAAGCTGAGCTAGAGACAGACAGCTTCTGGGTCCCTGGAGCTCCCCGGTAGCTTTTTCTATCTAGGAGGAGACTTGTGGCAAACCTCCCTTCTCTAGAAGTATGGTGAGGGACTGTTTCTTGACGACCAAAGGACCTAACTTCAATGCCATCTTTCCTTGCTTTCATGTTAAAAAGCTAAGGACTGTAAATTTACATTAGATAATGAAACTTGATACTTTGACATTGATGGTTCCAATATTGAAATTTTAGCAAATTTGGAGCTGGTGGAAATACAAGCATTTGCACACTGGCATACCTTCCTGGGGCAACAAGCTTTGCCCTTGCCTCACCCATGCTGCCCAGGACCCGCCTGACAGCTGGCTAAGGACTCTGCCACAAGGACACACGGTCCACAGAGGGCTGGTAAGCCTGAGACTGCACCTTTCCAGTCTCTGCAGAGGACCTCCAGTGTGCCCAGAGGAGGACTGGACACTTGCCCAGCTGAAGAGCTTGAAGCTCTCACAGACCACGAGTCCCCCTTACAGCACCTGTGCTTTCTATCATTTTGAGGCAGGAAGTACACTGAATTGACTAGGGCTCCTTCCTACTAGGAGTATTATGGCAAACACCGCCGCTCGTGATGGACAAGAGGACCCCAATACATTGCTAAAAGACCTGCAGAGTGGAACCAGACATTGTGGGTCTATTGCCCAGCTCTACCACTTAGCTGGGAGAAAGCTCCAACCTCAAACAAAGTGCTTGGCCCCTACCTCAGTTTCTTCATCTCTGTAATGGCGAGGGTGACAACAGTCTCCACCTCATTCAGTTGTGAGGATTAAGTACTGCATTCGTGTGACGTTTGTACAAGGGGGCCCGGCACAGACTAAATAAGCCCGTCACTGTTCCTGGTGCTGCTATTACTTTCTGTGCTGCAGTAATAAGGCCAGAGAGACAAAGGCCTGTGGAAGGCCATGTGGTGATCAGCTGCAGGGTTAGAGCAATCTGACTTCTTTCTGGTCCAGCTCTCTACTGGTTTGTTGCTAACACTCTACGCTAAAATCCAGATTTGCATATCTTGTACCTCTTGCAGGAAGTGGAACACTATCCACACTTTATGCTCAATTACAGGTGAGAAAACCAAAGAATGAGAAGCAAAATTTTACAGTAAAGGTGATAGCTTCTCTGAGTTGTCTTTTTTGTGTGTCGCCATGTGGTTCTGACTTTGTCTCTCTACTGCACAGGGCTAGAGTCCCAGGCAGCCCTAGAAAGTCTCAGAAATATTCCCAAGGGCTCAGCATTAGAGCCTGACATAGAGTGGACACCCACCGAGTCTTTATTTTATGGGAATAAATGTCAAATTTGCTCCTACTTCAAAAATCTTCCAAAAAGCCTCTCTTCTTCAAACTCAAATTATTCCTCCTACACTTCAGTCCTCTCAGTGGGCTGAGCTTTTACCATTCTTTTCTCCTCTCAGTTAAGGCATCTTCTCTGGCTATGTTCTCCTTACCCATTTTTATCACTTACATAGTACTAAATATAACTCCTTCTATACTTTTACATTCTGTTTACACTCCAGTTTTCCTACTCTCTCTCCATTGGAGTTATAGTTGGAGTAGAAGGTTTGAAAGCATTTTCATAGCTACATCCTGGCTTGTCTAAAAACTGCTCCTGCACTAGCTGTTTCAACCCCAGGAGCTCGACTTTGAGCCCCCATGGATGGGGTTGGGAATAGTCACCTGGCCCAAGACAGAGCAGCCTGCTCCTGAATTTGGAATGGGCTTTGAAAGAGCCCAAACAGTTTTCATTAATCACAGGGACAAGAGCACATCACCTCAGAAACTAGAAGGTGAGGTGTCTCCTTTGTAAGGTAGGTAGCGAAGCAGTTAAGAGTGCCTGCAAAGGGAGAAAGGAAAAATTTTAAAAGGAAAGAATTAAACAGAACTTATGTATACAGTCAGTCTCAGAGGAAAACAGAGATTAGCTTTCTTAGTTGCTAGTGAGATTTTCTGGTTTAGTACCTAAGATGGCCTTTTTTTCCCCAAAACTACCTACATAACAAATTGCTAATCTTTGTTTAAAATAGGCTGAATGGGTTTCTGACACTTGCAAGTAAAGATCCTTAAGAAAAATACAATAAACAGGAGAGGATAGTTTATTTCAACTGTTAACTGGTTACAAATATTCATAACATAAAATGTAATATTTAAAATTTTCCATTTTTATGTACTGACAGATTTTTTAAAAGATCTCATTAATAATTTGCCAAAAAAGACCTCACTATATCAGGAAATAAAATTTTTTAAAATGGAAGTAAATGAAAACTCTGCTGAAATGGAAATACTGCTGCAGAAAAAGACATCAATAAATAGAAAAATCATATACATAGATTACAAAGTTTAACACAGTACTGGTTCAATAGGATATCAATATTTCAGTAGGATATTTTGTAAAAATTAACAAGCTGATGCTAAAATTTATGTGGAAAAACAGGAGACCTAATATAAATAAAGTGCTAGTTGGAAGACTTAGCCTCTCTGGTATTGACTTACTATCAAGCTACCTTAGTCAAGACAGTTTAGTATTGGCAAAAGACAAAGAAACCAATAGAAACATAGTTCAGAAGTCAACTCATGCATATAGGCATAATTCATTCTTTGACAGTGATGCTAAGTAAATGGGAAAAGTCTTTTCTGCAAAAGATTTCAGATCAAATAGAACCATACCTCATACCATGCAATAGAAAAATTAACTGGAAATGGATCATAGACATAAATGTGAAAAATTAAAATTATAAAACTTCCACAAGGAAGCCAAGCACAAAATTTTTGCAACCTTTACATACACAAATGTTTCCTAGAACAGATGAAGCTAAATCATGAAAGAAAAACACTAATAAATTAGATTTCACCAAAATTAGCATCTTTTTCTTTTGGAAAAATGTATTATGAGAAAAAAAATGCAAGTCATACATGAGGAAAAATATGCATCAATGTATTAGACAAAGAACTTGTATTTAGAATATAGTGGAACAACTAGAGCAATTGATCACTGCAGATAAGAATTCCACAGTTCTAAATGTACCACGTACATGATGCAACCATTCTACTCCTAGGTATTTACCCAAAAGAGATAAACGTGTTTGTTTACATAAACACCACTGTACACACACTCTCACATCAGGATTCATATGGTTGGAGTAGCTGTAGTTGAAGCAGCCAAAAAAAAATAACGACAAAACCATCCAACCTGTAAAACAACCAAAATATCTACCAACAGTTGAATGAGTGAATAAATGATGGTGTATCTGTATATCAGAAAGCTACAAGTACTAAAAGGGAAAAAATAATTGCTATATATAAATATAACGATATAGATGAATCTGAAAATTATTATGTTGGGTGAAAGAATCCAGGCAGCAAGGAGTTACATATTGCTTGATTCAATTTGTGTAACATTCTTATAAATGAAACTAACATTTTGTGACATAAATCATACCAACATTTGCCTGGGGATGAGAAGAAGGAGGAAAGGAAGGAAATTTTATGAATGTGGAAATGTTTCTCTTGATTCCCTATTGTGGTGACAGTTTCATGGGTGTTTATAAGTCACAATGATCACTGCGTGCTGTTTGACTATCTGCAACTTAGTTTACTTTGATTACATCTCAGTAAAGCTTTCTGAAGAACTAACTGTGTAGGACTTTATACACATTTTAGTTGGGTTCAAATCCATGCTCCAAAAGACATAGCCAGAATTCTTTTTGAGATAGACTCTTGGCAGCTCTCAGGGTTTGGGGAAGTCCTTATGCCATTCTGTGCCCTGGGTGTGAAATGTTCCCAAGGTTTATGTGTGGAGCCGAGGTCCCCCATCCATGGCCTTTCAACAATGTTACGAGGTAGAACATTCTGGAGATGACTGGATCAAGGAGGCTCCGAGTCATGGAGTCATGGGAGGATTAACTGCTGATGGACTCGTGAAGTGACGGCATTGCTGGACAGTGATGCGCACCTGGGTGGTGGTACCTCCTTGGAAGAAGCAGGTGGAAGGGGCTGTGTGGGGCCGCATTTCTCTCTCTCTCTCTCTCTCTCTCTCTCTCTCTCTTTCTCTCTCTCTCTCTACTGCCTGGCTGCCCTGTGGCAAGTGACCTCCTCCCACACGCTCCTGCTGCTGTGATATTACTGCCTCACATAGGCCCACGGAGATCAATCCAGCCAACTGTGGACTGGAACCAGGAGCTTTCTTCCTTGAAGTTGTCTTCCCAGATATTTTGTCACAGTGTTGAAAAGTCAAGTAACTGTCAAGCTGAGAAGTTTCAGGAAGCACAACCTTAAATCCTCTGGAATCTTAAAGGATTCGGTCTGTTAATTTGACTTTTACTCTAACTTCACACTTTGAGAACCTTTTGCTGGCTGGAAAATCTGAAGATGCCGAAGCTTCGTTTTCTAACCTAGCAAGTCCAGGTTCCCTTATATTTTCTTTAGATGTTGCTTATTAATGGAGTAAGTGTTCTTTAGTTTTCCTTTCTGCCTATAACTAATTGTACCTAAAACAAACTCATTAGGGCTGGGGATTTAGCGGCATAAGCGCCTGCCTTGCAAGCGCATGGTCATGAGTTTGATCCCCGGTATGGATAAAAGTAAGTAAAAAAGTAAATAAATACATAAAATAAAACAAACTCATTGACACTTTAGACATTCAGCCTGGAAATGTACTTGGCCATAGACATATTTTTTTTAATCTTTCAAGTTACCTTGAGAAACAGTGTTTACAGTGTTCCTGCTGCTACACATGGCTGTTTATTCCTTTTTCCATCTTCCCAAAGCAGTTTCTCCACTACTCTAGCCTACACTAACAACATGTCTGTCCTTCCCATCTGCTTCCCAGTGCCAGAGTCAAAGCCACAGGCTTCAGATGTTTATTTGGCAACACCTGGCATAGCGATACCAAATGCCCCTTTCTAGCACCTCATCCTTCAACTTGCATCTCTACCTCTCATGCTCTTGGAAAGCCACTGCCTTGTGAACATGCCCAGGGGTTCCCCTGAGGCTGGGAAGTTTTGAGGAAACAGCTCACATTGAGAGAGCTGAAGAAGCCCAGCACTTCCAGTCACTCTTCCTGAGGCCATGGACAGAGAGGGGAGCCATTGGGACTGTCCAGCCCCCAGCTGACCAAGGTCTGGCTGCAAATCCATGAGGGAGGCAGCTGCCAAGACAGGAGCAAAAGAACAACCTGCTGAACTTAGAGGATTCCAGAACTGATAAATGCTTTTTGCTTTAAGCCACTATGTTTTCGAGTGTTGCAGCAATAGATATGATACAATCATTAGCTTCAAAGGTTGCTTAATGAAATTAACTGTGAATAAGAATCTGTAAAGCAGAATGAAGTAAGTGCATCCACCAGAACTTCAGGTCAAATGAACAGTTCTAAACTAATCGAAGGTGATGAGAGTGGCAGATCAAAAGTTTAGGAGCAAACTCCAAGTAGCTTTCAGGGACCTAAATTGAGTCCTGGACCTAGAGCATGCGCAGTTAAAACCCAGCACACAAGGAAACCCTGGAACTGTGCTCCCAGGCAGTAAGACCACACCCCACATCTGAAATCACCCAAGGATGCACAGGAGGTCCAAGGGCCTAAATGGGCCATGCCCAGCGAACTCCAAGCACCTGGCAGAGGCCCAAATTAAGTCCCACACGGGTTGAAAACCGGCACACAGGGAAGCTTTGGAACATCACTCTCAGGCAGTAAGACCACACCCCAAGTCTGAAATCACAGGAGGTCCCACAGGAGACCCCTTGGGCCTAACTGGCCCATACCCAGCGAACTCCAAGCCACTAGTTGTTGCCTGCTGTCTGCCCCAGGAGCCAAAAGTGGGCCAGGTAATTCTCAGCGCATAGGGGGAAGACATGAAATATTGCTCAAAACCCAAAAATATAGGAAAATGACAAGACAAAAGAGCAAAATTCAATCTCAAACTTCCAGCCCAACCCAAGCAAGCCTAGGGGATATGGACAAAGAAAATATAAGCCATACACCTGAAATGCCTGAAACAATATCAACTGAAGTAAAGAAACAACTACAGGAAGCTATAAAAGAACTCAAATCAGAAATGGTCTCCCAGGTAAAAAAAAAAAAAAAAGAAATGATAAATGTAGTGAAAGAAATGCTGAATATATCTAATGAAGATATAGTTTAAAAAATTAGAGGAACAATGCAAAAAGATGGAAACTCTGAATGAAGATTATAAGCAATAAACAGAATGCATGAAGCAGATTCAAAGAGATATACAGGAAATCAAAACTTCCATTGAAACTTGGCAAAACCACCTCAATGAAAGTGAAGATAGAATTTCAAACCTCAAAGACATGATTGCAATTGTGAACAGGAAAGGAAAGATCTTTTAAACATAACAAGGAATCAGGAAATAACAATTCAACAACTGCAAGATGATGCAAAGAAAAACAACATAAGATTGATAGGTATAAATGAAAAGGAAGGTGACAACACAAATGATATCAAGAGGCTATTTACAGAAATAATAGCTGAAAATTTCCCAAACGTGAGAATGGAAACTGTCATACAGATCAGTGAAGCATATAGAACTCCAAATAACCATAAGCAAAATAAAACTACACCCAGACATATAATAATCAACATCCCAGAAATCCAACATAAGAACAGAATATTAAAAGCTGCTAGAGAGAAGAGACAGATCACCTATAAAGGAAAACCTATCAGAATCACGGCAGATTTCTCAACACAAATAATGAAGTCAAGAAGAGCATAGAGTGAAGTATTTCAGATCCTAAAGGAAAATGACTTCCAACCCAGACTAATGTACCCTGCAAAACTGTCCTTCAAAATGGATGGATAGGGGCTGGGGATTTAGCTCAGTGGCATAAGCACCTGCCTGACAAGCACAAAAGTTGTGAGTTGGATCCCTGGTACCAAAAAAAAAAAAAAAATGGATGGAGAAATAAGATACTTCTACAACAAACAGCTGAAGAACTTCATGACCACCAAACCAACCCTGCAAAGAATACTGAAAGACATTCTAAACAGACATAAGAAAAAAACCACTAAGTAAGGCAAACAATTAAACAGAGTGGAAAGGTAAAAAATCAACAGCAAAAACATAACATGTCAAAAATAAACCAATATATATCAGTTATAACTATATATATATTGTAATATATAGTTAATGTAAATGGCCTCAATTCACCCATTAAAAGAAACAGACTGGCAGAATGGATCAAGAAACAACATCCAACCATATGCTATATACAAGAAATCCATCTAACTCAAAAGGAAACTCACACACTGAAAGTCAAAGAATGGAAAACAATACTCGATGCAACAGGATTCCCCCCCCAAAAAAAGCAGGGGTAGCTATTCTGTTTGCAGACAATGTGAACTTCAAACCAAGAATGATCCAAAGAGATAAAGAAGGTCACTACATACTAGTTAGGGGAAAACTTCAAGAGGAAGAGATAACAATCTTAAATATATATGCACCAAATTCCAGAGCACCCAGCTATACAAAGCAAGTATTAACAGAAATAAAAAATCAAATAAGCAATAACACAATCATAACAGGAGACCTTAACATGCCATTGACACAAAGGAACAGATCAATTAGACAGAAAATCAACAAAGAAATAACAGAACTGAATCACACCTGTGAACAAAGGGACTTGATAGATGTATACAGAGTATTCCACCCAACAACAACAGAATATACATTCTTCTCAGCAGCACATGGAATGATCTCTAAAATAGACCATATACTAACCCACAGAACATGTTTAAGTAAATCCAAAAGAACTGAAATTTTCCCATGCATGTTATCAGATCATAGTGCCATAAAATTAGAAATTATTGACAAAAGATACTGCAAAAGCCCCACAAACACATGGAAATTGAATAACATACTCCTGAGAAATCACTGGGTCACAGCAGAAATTAAAAGAAGAAATTAAACAATATTTGCAGACAAACAAAAATACAAATACGTCTTATTGGAATCTGTGGGACACAATGAAAGCAGTCCTCAGAGGAAAATTTATTGTGGTGAACTCCCACATCAGGAAAACAGAACAAACACAAATAAACAACCTGATACTACACCTCAAACATCTAGAAGGAGAAAAGCAAGTCAAGCCCAAAGCCAAAAGAAGAGAGGACATTATAAAGGTCAGAACAGAAATCAATGCAATAGAGACTAAGGAAGCAATACAAAGAATCAATGAATCAAAAAGTTGGTTCTTTGAAAGAATAAATAAAATTGATAGGCCTCTAGCCAACCTTATTTTAAAAAAAGGAAAGAAAAAACTCAAATTCATGCAATAAGGCATGAAAAGGGTGAAACCACTACAGACCCTGTGAAAATCAATACCTATTACAAAAACCTCTACTCTCATAGGCTTGATAGCACAGAAGAAATGGACAGATTCCTAGAAACATGTGAATTACCAAATCTGTGTCAAGAAGATATAAAAATGCTGAATGATGCAATTGTAATTAATGAAATTGAAAATGTAATTAAATTCCTACGAACAAAGAAAAGCCTAGGTCCAGATGGATTCACTGCTGAATTGCACAATAAATTCAAAGAAGATTTAATGCCAACACTTCTCAAACTCTTCATTGAAATTGAAAGGGAAATAATTCTCCCTAACTCATTCCTGGAAGCAAATATTACTCTAATACCAAAACCTGAGAAAGACCCAACCAAAAAATAAAATTACAGGCCAATCTCCCTAATGAACATAGATGTAAAAATTCTCAATAAAATGTGGCCAAACAGAATGCAGCAAATCATCAAGAAGATTACACACCGTGACCAAGTGGGATTCATCACAGGAATGCAGGAATGGTTCAGCATATGCAAATCAATAAATGTAATCCACCATATCAACAGAGCAAAAATAAGAACCACATGATCATTTCTATAGATGCAGGAAAAGCTTTTGATAAGGTCCAACACTTATTCATGATAAAAACTTTACAGAAAATTGGAAGATGGTCTTTACTTCAGTATGATAAAAGCCATCTATGACAACCCAACAGCCAGCATCATATTAAATTGCCAAAAACTAAAAGCCTTTACCTTAAAATCAGGAACAAGACAAGGATGTCCATTATCATCACTCCTATTCAACATAGTGCTGGAAATACTAGCCAGAGCAATTAGACAAAAGAGAGAAATAAGAGGAGTATGGATAGGAAAAGAAGAAGATAAACTATCATTATTTGCATTTGACATGATACTCTACATAGAAGACCCCCCAAAACTCCATTGAAAGACTCCTAGGTATAATAAATAAATTCAGTAATATAGATGGATGCAAAGTCAACACTCAAAAATCAATAGAATTCCTATACACTAATAACAAAACCACTGAGAGAGAAATAAGAGAAGCCACATCCTTCCCAATAGCATCCAACAAAATGAAATACTTAGGAATTAATCTAACAAAAGAATCAAAAGATCTATTCAGGAAAAATTATAATACTCTGAAAAAAGAAATTGCAGAGGACTTCAGAAAATGGAAAGACATCCCTTGTTCATGGATAGGAAGAACAAACATTGTGAAAATGGCCATTTTCCCAAAATGATTATACAGATTTAATGTAATCCCAATCAAAATACCACTAGCATACTTCACAGATCTAGAGAAATCACTCCTAAAATTCATCTGGAACCAGAAGAGACCCAGAATAGCAAAGGCAATTCTAAGCAACAAAGGCAAGGCAGGAGGCGTCACAATCCCTGACTTGAAGTTACACTGCAAAGCTACTGTAATAAAATCAGCATGATACTGGAATAAAAACAGACCTGAAGATCAATAGAACAGATTAGAAGATGCAACCACAATTACAAACACACTTAGTCACCTTATCTTTGATAAATGGACCAAACACATCCACTGGAAGAAAGACAGTGTCTTCAATAAATGGAGCTGAAAAAATTGGCTCTCCATATGGTGAAAACTAAAACTAGACCCATGCCAAGTACCATATACTAAAGCAAAGTCTAAATGGATCAAAGATCTAAATATTAAAACAGATACACTAAATTTGTTGGAAGACAAAGTAGGTCAAAATCTTGAAGACACAGAGGTAGGTAGAGAATTCACAAACAAGAATCAAAACACATGTGAAATACTTCACATAATCACAGAATTAATGGGATCACATCCTATTAAAGAGTTTTTGCATGTCAAAAGAAATCTCCAGCATAACCAAAAGAAAACCCATAAATTGGGAAAAAATCTTAGCGAACAATACTTCAGACAAAGGACTTCTGTCTAGAATATCAAAGAATTTTCAAAAATCAGATCCCCAAAATTAAAAGACCCATTCCAAAAATGGGCATCTGAGATGAATATACAGTTCTCAGATGAAGAAATACAAATGGCAAATAAACACATGAAAAAAATGTTCAGCATCATTGGTCATTAGAGAAATGCAAATTAAAACAACATTGAGGTTCCCTCTCACTCCAGAAAGAACGGCCAGGATAAAGAAAACTACCAACAACAAATGCTGGAGAGGCTATGGGGGAAAAAGGAACTCTTCTGCACTGTTGATGGGAGTATAGATTGGTGCAACCACTGTGGAGGTCAGTCTGGAGATTCCTCAAAAAGCTGGGATTTGACCCAGATATCCCACTTTCTGGGCATATTCCCAGAAGAATTGAAAACACCATACCACAATGATATATGTGCACCCATGTTTATAGCAGCATAATTTTTTTTTTATTTTAAAAAAATTTTTTATTTTAAAGAGAATAAAACAAAAGAGAACAGAATAAAGCAAATCACAACATAACAATGCAACCAACACAGAACTCTACAAGAAAACTGGACATCAACAGTAGCTATCATAATGTCTCTTTTCTTCAAAATACTTGAGCATACCTCCATATACAATAATATCAAACATAACAAATAATATAATAACAATATCAAACATAACAAAATAGTGCAAAACCATTCAAAAGAATGAAAGCATCACAGGACTTCAAAACCATATAACAGGAAATGAACAATGGCTACTATAATATCTCATTTTCCTCAAAAAATTTGTTTATACCATCACACATAATAAAATCAAATAAAACAAAACAGGATAGAACCAATCAAAACAGAAGAACAAAAGTATGGTAGGACTTCAAAACAAGATGATAGTAAATCAGCAATGGCTGCCATAATGTCTTGTTTTCTTTTCTTTTTTATTTAAATTAAAAAAATGAAACAGAAAGAGGGTAGAAATGAAACAAAATTTCAAAAACAAAACAAAAACAAAAACCAGGAAGAAATCACTAGTTGATAATTACATATTTTCCTCCTAGAAGTAGTTGTTCAAGTTACAAAAGTAAAGCATACAAAGTAGACATTTAAACAGTGAGACTGCAATCAGTTCTGTTCATCTATCCAATAAAAACTTAGTAATATGGTCATCAATCCTACACACTCATACATGCAGTTATATCCTTTAGAATACTTTCTTTTCCTCTCTTTTTTTACAATAACTATAATCAATTCTTGTAAACTGTTTAGAAGGTCTACACATGCATAAGTCTCTACATGTATACCTAGCTTTTCTGTATTAGAGGGAAAAACAAGTCAACAATATAAATTCATAGAGAAATATGAAATGAAAAGGACATATAAAACCACAATATTAGGTGATCTATGGTAGTTTCTATGATGTTTCTTGTTATTCTCAATAAAATTGTCTATATTGTGAGGCATAGTATAATTAAACTTAGCAGTACATAGCACTATTAATAAAAACCAAACATTGGAGACATTATAGGACTTCAAAGGTAGTTAATAATCAAACCAGAATGGGTATCCTATTGAATCTTGTCATTTTCAGAGCAGTTGCCTCTACTCTCAGACTTTATACTATCAAGCATACCAGATTCGAATAAAATCAGTCAAGACAAAATAGCAATATAGCCAATCTTCTCTGCCTCATCTCTGCTATGCTATTTTTCTGACATTGTGGTTTACATTTCTCCTTCATTCTACTGTCTGTTCCTTTCATTGAGGCCTTTCTGCCATTATTCTTGGAATCCTGGTGATTTTCTTCTCTCTCTAGAATGTCCTTCAGTATTCTTTGCAGGGTTGGATTGGTGGTCATGAACTCCCCTAGTTCCTCTTTGTCGTGGAAATATCTTGTCTCTCCATTAATTTTGAGAGACAGTTTTGCAGGGCACATCAATCTGGGTTGGAGTTTATTTTCTTTCAGGGCTTGGAATATTTTGCTCCAAGCTCGTCTTGATTTGATAGTTTGCATCGAGAAGTCTGCTGTGATTTTCATGAGTTTTCCTTTATAGGTAATTTGTTTCTTTTCTCTGACCACTTTTAATATTCTGTTCTTGTAATGAATTTCTGGGATCCTATTATATGTCTGGGTTTAGATTTGTTTTGGTTGTAGCTGGCTGGAGTTCTGTATGCCACATATATCTGAACATCCCTTCCATTTCCTATGCTTGGGAAGTTTTCCTTAATTATTTCTGTGAAAATCCTTTTTATTTTATTTGTATTTGTCTGTGCTTCTTCATTCACATTTTTTATTCTTAAGTTATAAATCCTCTTGTCGTCTTCTAGCCTTTGTATTGTTACTTCCTGGTTCCTTGTTATTTTTAAGATATCCTTCCCTTTGCGATCATACATTGCAAATCTATCTTCAAGTTTGAAAGTTTGTCTTTAGTTTCTGTCAAGGAATTTTGCCAGCTTTCAAGTGGAGTTTTTAATTTCCTGATATTCTCTTTGGATCTGTTTCATGTATTCTAGATTTTGTTTATATTCTTCATCAAAGATTTCTCTGCTTTCTCTGGGTTCCTCCATTCTTCCATTTGTGTCTTCTTGAGGAGTACCCAGCATTTCTTTTATTAATCTTATATTTTGCTTCACCTGAGTTAGAATTTCAGATTTAAATTCGTTGATGAGGTCATGGAAGTATTTCTTTATTTCTGATGAGGCCATGTCTGATATTGCATGTTTGCTGCCCTCAGTCTCCTCTGTATTTACCTCTCCAGGACTTATTTTCCCTGGGCCAGTGGTTAGAGACTTTTTGTTGTTTCTCTGTCTTGTTATGTTTCTGGTTTCTTTCACACAGGTGAATGGTGGAGGTCTCAGGACCTTTTCGTATTGCTTACAGTTTTTTTGCAGCGTAATGGCTAGGGAAGTGCTGCCCTCTCCAGTTTGCTGTTTATCTGTGAGGTGCATGCAGGGGCAATGTGGGCTAGCCCCTCCCCTCTAAGACAGTCAATCAGTGAGTGTCTTCAGTACCTTTGTGTGTGCCCTGTGGATGTCACAGGTTCGGGACAGCCTCGTCCCTTGCTATTGGGACCCGGCCAGGGGCATGGCCCAGCCCAAGCAGATCCCATGAATCCGCTTTGGGCCAGGAGCCACCAACTGATGACACCTCAGTTGTTGATTCAAGTCTGTCCTGTCCAAATCCAATATGTCATTTAGCCTTTCATCCTGCTCTGGGGAATCCAGTTCCCATCACTCACTAAAGTCGGTACAGCTCAGTTTGCCATTTCCACTCCCTGTTGCAGTGCCTCCTCCCACCAAGGTTCTCAGGCTCATCAACCTCCGCTCTAGGCAGGGCCATAACCTCAGCTCAATTGTGAGTCACCCAATTCTAAGACCTCTAAGATATGCCCAGTACAGAGACCAGAACGTGCCCAGCTCCAGCCCTCCATCCACATTTCTTCTTTTTTTATTTTTTCTTTTTTCTCAGCTTCTTCCTGGGTTGTGAGAATTGCTCTCCTTTCATCTGGTCTTCTCCATGGTGTTGGACTCTAGCATCTGAGATGTTTTTCTCAGAGAGGCTCTCTATCGTGCCACCTATCAGTTGGCCATCTTGGATCACCTCCCAGCAGCACAATTGTAATAGCCAGATCTTGGAAACAACCTAACTGCCCATCAATTGAGGAATGGATAAAAATGTGTGGTGTTTTTATACAATGGAGTACTACTCTTCTATAAAGAATGATCACATTGAGATATTTATGAGTAAATGGATGCAACTTGAGACCATACTTATAAGTGAAATAAATCAAACTCACATGTGTAAATACCATATAGTCTCCCTAGTGTAAGAAATGGTAATAGTACATAAGATATAAAAATGCAATAATTACAGTGAAAGGAGAAGTATCTGCTTAAAGGAGAAAAAATAATATCTCAGGGAAAATGAGGAAAAGGAAAAAGAAAGGGAAAAATATCTAAAATTATATAAACACACTAGGATAGCTAAGATGATTGTGCTACAAACTGTGTAAGTTCTTCAAACAAAATAGTTAACATTCATAGGATTGGAACAATTATGCATATTGCTATATAGTGATCTGAGAAACGGTTGAAGATCACTATGTAAAATAAGAACCCTAGTTACGCTCCTACAACCTTGCTTTGAAGGCCTGTATTGTCAGTGTTCTGGGCTTTTTGCTATTGTTGTTTATATGTCTTTATCATTTCATGTTTTTCTAGGAATGTGTTTTGTTTTGTCTCAGTGTGTTTTGTTTTTCCCTCTAATACAGAAAGGATAGGTGTAGAGGTAGAGAGACTCATGCATGTGTAGAACTTCTAAAAAGTTTATATGAGAATCAATAATATAATGCATGATGAAATCAACAGCTACTTTGAAGAAAAAGAAACACTTAGGTACCCAGTGCTGATTCCATAGCATCATGATGTGAAATCCAGCAAAACTATTATTCTTCATTCAGAATGATTTTAGTCTGTTTTGTTTTGTTTAATTTCAACATGCATGAATGTATGGACAACTATTTTGAAGAGAATGAGAGACATTATGACTGCCATTGTTGACTTCCCTACTGTCTGGTTTTGAAGACCTAAAATGCCTTCATCATCCTGTTCTGATCAGTTCTATACTATTTTGTTTTATATGAATTCATTGTATGTGAAGATATGGATAATTATTTAGAAGAAAACAAGAGACAATATGATAGACAGTGAAGATCTCCTGTTGTCTTGCTTTGAAATCTGTGTCTCTTACACTGTTATCTTATGATCTGTTCTGTTCTGTTTAATTTTAATCTCTGTGAAAAGAAAGACAAAGTTCAGAGCTGCCTTCCCAGTACAAGCACTTCCTCATAACTGTGCTGCTGTGCAGCACTTCACAGTCCACATAGTATTCTTGTTTGTGTACCTTTTTATGTTGATACTGAGTGGCCAAGACTGAATCATTTCACAACTACAGCAGCAGGAATGGTACAAATCATGTGGACCGTGGTGGCCTGCAGAATGAAATGACCTTCCAAATGTGGGCCCTTAAGACTCCCAGAAAACGGCTGTCCTACTCACAGCTGCAGCACTTGCTGAGTCCATCATTATGATTTCAGTATACTAAACACTGAATATTAGCCCAAAGTGTAGTATTACTTCGTGGCCAGACATTGCAGGTGCAGGAAGCGCTCAGCAAGAATTGCCCATATGCTGTCACTTAGTGTCCCCCGCACACACGCTCTAGCAATACTGCGCTGTGGTGGTATTAGGGAAGCACAATATTACACATTTTAACTCTTAGCTGTGTACAGATTACCATCACATTCACTATCTTAGTGATTTCCTCTAGACTTGGTGAGACAGCGGCAAGACTTAGGATTTCTCCTTCACAGAAGGGAAAACTGAGGTATACAAAGACGAGGGATGTAGATCTGAAGCTCTGATTGCTAAGCCAGGCCTCTCTGAACAAGGTCGGGGTGCCTTTCTCGTGCTTTGATGTGACCCGTCTCCTTGCACCCCAGTCTCTGGTGAACAGGGGTAGGGAGCCTTCTTCTAGTACGCTACTGTAGGGCATTGTTACAAGATCATTTCCTTGTTAATGGCACTTCTGGCCTTGTGCTAAGAATGTAAAAATGATTTTTTAAAATTAAAAATCACTTATTGTGTAGCTTATAATATGTGTACCTTGATTTTGTCAAAACATTTTATGATTTCTTATGATACCTATATAGGTAAAATTGTTAAATGATTTTTTTATCATTTGAACAACCATGCTCAATTCTCCAGTGATTTCCAATATCAAAGACAAATCAAGTTTTCATATCATTACTCTGAAGGCTCTCTCTATGTGGTCTGGCTTCTACTTACTTCTGTAACTTGATCCTATATCTCTTTCCATTCATTCATTTTTCTCTAGAACATGGATTTCTTTCTGTTTTGCATTTCAGCCACAGGACATTTGCATTTGTTGTGTCTTCTACATGAAATGTGGCTGTCTCTTGTAGTTTGCACAAGTGACTTTATTATTTACTCTTCTGATCAAGTCTTACCTGGTCTCCTTGATGAGTGAATGAAGCTGAGTAACAGTGCATGGTGTGCTTCAGTTTCCGTACATTTTCTTAAACACACATGCACAGAGAATATTGTTAGAAAAATAAATAACAATGGTGGGTTCCACTAGGGAGAACCACAGGATGAAAGTGAGATTAGATTATTTTCACTCTTTGGATTACTTGAGTTATTCTGATAAACAACTATGTAGGTATTACCTATTGAAGTAATTAAAACTTCTTTAAAAGAATGAGGAAAATGCATTAGATTACTTGAAACTAACGTTGGAAATAGAAGAAGAATATTTATATATACAGATCCTAGTGAGAGAGAGCCTATTTAAATGTAATTCATTGGTCAGAAAATCTAAGCCCACATTGAGCACAGGTTCAATATGACCCAACCATCTGACTGGGTTGAATGTAGCTACCAATACAGCAAGACACAGTTTCTTCTCAAGAGTACATAGAACATTCTTCAGGTAATAGCACATGGTAAGTCATAAATTACAACAAATTTAAGAAGACCAAAATACTAAGTATTTTCCAACCACAACAGGATGAAACTAGAAATCAATAGCAGAAAAAAACAATAGAAAATGCACAAATAAGTGTGTATTACACAGTACACTATTGAACAACCCATGAGTCAAGAAGAAATCAAAAGAAAAATTAAATATTTTGAGACAGATATAAGTGAAAACTCAACATATGAAACAATGCAGCAAAAACAGTACTTGGAGGGAAGTTTATAACAATAAACACCTACAAATTAAATAGACATCCTGATTGTATCTCACGGAAATAGAAAAAGAACAAACTAAGCCTAAAGTTAGAAGGAGAAGAGAAATAATAAATTTAGAGTAAAACTAAGTAAATCAGAATTGTTAAACTTTAGCTAGAATAATTACGTTCAAATAAATAAATCAGAAACAAAAGAAGAAATGTGAAAATTGGTGCTACAGAAATTTAAAAAAGGATTTTAAGAGACTACTATGAATAACTGCACTTTGGCAAATTGGATAGCCTAGAAGAAATAGCCAAATTCCTAGCAATGTACGATTACCAAGATGAAATCCTAAAGAAACAGAAAATCACAATAGCCTTATAACTAACAAGACATTAATTAAATCAGTTTGCCATGTGTGATTCGGAGTAAGGTTAGCTCTGTAAACAGAGATAATTTTAGGACTTTCTTTCTAATTTGGATAGCTTTTAATGTTCTTTGCTTGCTTAAGTGCGTCAAAATTCCAGTACCATCTTGAGTAGAAGTGCCAGGGGTGGATATATTATCCTGCTACTGATCTTCAAGGAAAAGCTGGCAGATTTTCACTGTGGACTATAACACTGGCTACATGCTTGCAGATTTCTATCTCGCTATGTGATCTCTCTCTCCTGCTATCACTATAAAGTCCTCACCAGGGCTGAGCAGGAGGGGTCATACACTCAGGCCTCCAGAACTTTGAGGAAAATAAACTTTTCTTTACAAAAGGCCCAGCTTGAGATATTTTGTTATAGCAACTGGAAACAGGTAAATACATCATGCATATACAGTCGACTAAGTTTTGATGAGGGTACTAAGAACATAGGTAAAAGATAGTCTCTTTAATAAATAGTGTTAGGAAAACTGAAACTCCACACACAAAAGAACAAAACTAGACCATTGGCTTATACCACTCACAAAAATTAACCTGAAACTAAAGACTTATATATGAGACCTCAAGCTGTAAAACTCTGAGAGTAAAATAAAGGAGAAAATCATTGTTGTATTTAGCATGTCAGTGATTTCTTGGATATGACATCAAAAGTACATGCAATAAAACAATAATAGATAAGTGACAATACTTCAAACTAAAAGCTTTTGGGAAAAAGATTTGCAACCCATATGCTTGGTAAAGGGTAAATATCCAAAACGCTTAAGGAATGCCTCACTTAATAGCAAAACAAATGGCAAACCAAAAAAGCACAAAACCCCAAAACAACCTGAAAATGGGTAAAAGTTTGAACAGATATTTCTACAAATCACCGACAGATACATCAGAAGATGCTCAGTGCCTCTAGTCACTAGAAAAATGCAAATCAAACTACAGTGAAACTTCACTTCCCCTGTTTGGATGGCTGAAAAAGCAAAGCAGAAGAGATAATAACAAGTGTTTGCAAGGGTGTGACAACACTGACACCCAGGCACACTGCTGGCAGACACCCATGCAGCTGCTGGGAAAACATACATAGGCACCTCAAAAAATGAAAACTGTGACTCCCACATGAATCAGCAATCCCCATTTTGGGTATTTATCCAAAAGAACTGAAAACAAGATCTCAAAGAGATATTTGTATTCTCCTGTTCATTGAAGCATTATTTATAACAGCCAACTAAATTTCCTTCTACGATGAATGGATAACAGAAATGGAATACTATTCAGCCCAAAAGATGGAGGTCCTGTCACCTACCATGACACAGACAAATCTGGAGGCCACAGTGCTGAGACCGAGCTAATCAAGGAGGACACACATATTGCCTAATTCACTGGTATCTAAAACAGTCAAACTCATCCATGCAGAAAAGAAGAGGATGGTTACCAAGGGCCAGAAGGAGAGAGCAAAAGGGAACGGCTATTCAGTGAGTGCAAAGATTCAATCACATGTGATAAAAAGTTCTGAAGATTCGAAATACTGGGCTTATAATGAACAAAATCGTGTGTATACTTAAATGTGTATTAGGAGCACAGCTCTCATACCCTGTTTTTACCACAGTCCAAAAACGTGAACACACTTCACAATAATAAATACGAAAATGCAAACAAAAAATTATCACCTGTCAAATTAGTAAAGGTCTGAAAATGCTGGCAAGAATCCCCCTTGGGCAGGCTTGCATGCACTGCTGGCTGCTGGGTAAGTTGGCAGGCAAGGCCATTTTGAAAAACACTTTGGAAACACACATCAAACGGACTTTAAAATCCTTACACCCTTTCATGCAGTGATTTTACTTGTAGAAATCTATTTTCTTGAAATAATAACAAATATAAATATATTTATTATTTGTAAGGGAAAAATAAAAAATCTTTCAAATGTTCTATAGAAGGGAATAGTTAATAAATGTTGATACTAACTAACTAACACCATTTATAAGGTTTCTGTGACAAAACTACTCACAATATAATACCAAGTAAAAAAGGTAGGGGGCTGGGGATTTAGCTCAGTGGTGTAAGTGCCTGCCTGGCAAGCACAAGGTCATGAGTTCGATCCCCAGTACAAAAAAAAAAAAAAAAAAAGTAAAAAAGGTAGGATAACAAACAGTATTTGGGTAATTATATGTAGTATTATCACCACTATGTGAAACAAAAATAAAAATAAAAAATAAATGAAATACTCATACACAAACATTTGTGATACATAGTGTCACGTGGATAAAGAGATTATGGATGATTTAAAACAGTTTTTAAGAAACCCTTTTTTTTCACATTTTCCAAACTTTTGACAAATAACTCATTACTTTTTTGAACAGAAAAAAGTGAAATGATATAATCTAAAACTCAAGTGTAATCTAATGTTCCTCCTCCAAATATATTAAATCCTGAGTTGGTCCATATATATATACATATATATATATGTTTTCCAAGTATTGCCTTATTTTTTAGTCTTTGTAAGTTAAATATGTGAGATAAAAATATAGAATCACCAAAAATTAGACTCTTCATTCTAGAAATACTTACTTTAATCTTAAATCTTTACTTTAATCTTAAAGTAACAGAGGTAGTCAAGTCAGGAGGAGAATTAAGACAAAGTGCACATGATATTATTTGCATAGTAAACATATGGTTTCTGGTAGCCCAAGAAAGAGCACCCTGTTTCCAGGCCATCCTCTTCCGGGAAGTGGGCTGGGTCATATACATGGCCTGGTCAGGAAGAAGGAAGCTGAAGCTTCTGTCCTGGCATCAAGGGCAGCCAAGCCCACCCTGGCTGTCAGTGGGTTAGCAGATGGCACAGCCAGATTGTTCCACTAACCTGGAGCTATGAACTAAAACAATTACATTCAAGAGAGGATAAATTCATGCTACAATCAGATTCCTGATATTAGCTGGGATACTGCGGCAGGGTCACGTTCTAACTGGTTTAGGCTGAGCAGGTATGTCTGAGAAGGGAGAGCTTATACTGTAGATGTAAGCTGGCCTCTTTAGGGTGACAGGCCCCCAACTGTGAGAGTTGATTTTACCATTGCAGCCCATTTGATCCCACATGGGAAGTTTTTTTTTTTTTTTTTTAATCTTTATGTGTTTCCTTGAAGTCAGATACGGCAAATCTGAGGACTTTGGGTACCATCTTGAAAACAGACAAGGTTTGGTGAACTCATTAGTTGTTTACAGGAAAAAAAAAGCTCACATGAGTTGGTAACAGTTCAAAATTGAGAAATCTGGCATAACCAAGATGAGGGGCTTTTAAAAAAGATTAAGTCAGGCAGAATGAGTTGTCACTGTCACATGGCAATGATTAGCTAGAGATGAATTGCTAATACCCCAGTTAGATGGCAAAGCCCCCACAGTCCACAGTTGTCACTCAGTCCATCTGCTCATGGGCATTTCCATGCCTGGTGCCTGTATATGTTCCTGAAACTGATCAGCACAATTGCTCTTACCAGTTGGAAGCTTTCCTGGTTCACAGTGACAGTGAGGGACAGAACTGATTTACTGACAAGCCCAGAGCTGCCTAGGATCAAAAGCCTCCATTACTACAAAAAGCCATCAAAGGAACCCTCCCTTTAAGTAACTCTGATAAAGACAGACCAAAGGAAGCGTGTTGAAATGCTCAAAGGTGCTCTGGGAGCTCTGTGGAAAGCTGCCCCTTGGGAAGTCCTAGCTGCTAGCTTTCTGGGAAGATTGGCTCACCCCCCAGGAAATGCTCAGTCTGCATCATTGGAACTAGGAGGTTATAAATATTTGTTTCCATTTCCCTGGCCACAGATGCATAGCACAGCAAGGAAGAAATGGAGCCAAACAGTGCAGTGTCACACACAAAAGCACAGAGTGTAAAGAGAGAAGGACATGCTCATTGTAGCCTGAAGAACAGCAGCAGTATAGAGCTTGGGAAGTTAGGACAGCAACAGGGCAGCAGGTGTTTTGATATTGGGCCTTCACAAACTGCAGCAGGATTCAGAGAGGTCCCCTGTATAGTGACAAAGATCCTGCCAACCTTGGCATAAGGAGAGAACTCAACACTTCAGGGAAAAATTGTTAAAAACTAGAACAAACTTTGCACAACAAACAAAACTATGGACACTATGTAAAATACGCTGAAACTATGTAGAATCTTCAGCTGAAATATAGAATTCCTATGATTAGCTCAAACAAGTTTAATAAAATGAATTTTTGGCTCAGCATTGATGTAGCTTCAGTTGCTATGGAATAATTTATTTCTAAAGCTTTAGTTTTAAAAAAGTCAGTCACTAACTGAAGTAAAATGAGCGCAAACATCGGTGCGGTGTCAACACAGTAATAAGGCCAGAGGGTCACGGGGAGGGTCCTCACACACAATGTGAGGTCCACAGACTCAATTATTTCTTTTCTGGCCTTTTACTCAGGGTCACAGCCAATCAGTCGCTACTTACAGATCGGGTAGCATTTGCAGTATCTTTTTCTCTGAATGTTTAACAGTCTCGATGGGCAGTAACCAGCAATGATGTGCAGTTTCTGTCACTTTATGGGTGCCTAACAACGTTAAACAATCGCGTGTGATGAAAACCAGGAGGCAGCAAAGCCGGAACGGTGCAGTCTTTTTAAAGCTACAGTAGTACCGTTTTAAAAAAGTGGACAAAGCAAACAGTGGACTGCTTAAACCGAGGTAATAAAGGCATATCGTGCTGTACTCGCTGAAAAGCCCACCCGGTAATTTCCTCCTAAGTTCCTTAGGGACCGAAAGGGGCGCCGAGAGGGCCGGCGCGGGGCTGAGGACCCGGCCAACTGCAACCCCAGTCCGGGACGCGGGGCGCGAGGCAGCACAACCCCCGCAGCAGATCCAGCTTCAGTGTCCAGGCTGGCCCGGCCCGGCCCGGCCCGGCCCGGCGACCTCGCTCCAGCTCTAGTCGCTCTCCCCGAGTCCGCGCTTCCGCTTCCCGGCGCGGCGGGGACTCTGCGCTCCAACTTTGGGGAAAGAAGCGCGGAGAAAAACAGAGCGGCGCCTTTAAGGGCGTCCGCGCCTCGCCCCGTGTTTACATAACACGCGCGGGGGCGGGGCCGGGGCTCCTGGGCCCCCTCCCTCCCCTCCCCTCCCTTCCCTCCCCTCCCCTCCCCTCCTCTCCCCTCCCCCTCCCCGCCCACGGCGCAGCGCGGCCCGGCGTCCGCGTCCTGTCCACTCGCCCGGCTCGCCCGGGCGGCCGCGCGCAGCCACGGCGGAGCAGCCCCGGGACTGGCCGCCCCGCGCGCCCCTGGCCGCCGTGCCCGTGCCCGGCGCGCTGCCCCCGTTCCCGGGATGGGAAGGTAGCGGCGGCGCGGGCTCGGCGGGGAGCGCGGCGGCGGCGGCGGCGGCCGAGCGGGGCCCCATGTTCGCCCCCGGCCCGGAGGAGCCCTGCGCCCCCGGCAAGGAGCCGGTCAAGTACGGGGAGCTGGTGGTGCTGGGGTGAGTGCGGGCCGGGCCGCTGGGACTGGGCCCTCCTGGGCGCGGGGGCTGGCGGCGCGGGGGAGCGGGCGCCAGGGGGCCGGGGCGCCCCTGCCCGAGCGGCCTCGCCCGGAGCTCCGAGTCTCGCGCACCCAGGTCCGCGACCCGACCCCATCCTCCGGACCTCCTTTCCCGGCTCCCCGACACCCTGCTCCCCGACCCCCGACCCTCCGGATCCTCCGGTCCCCCTCCCCGCACCTGAACCCCGCTCCCGCGTCTGCCGCAAGCCCGCGTGAGGACCGCGGGGACCCCCACTTGATGAAGGGTGCAGTTGGATCTCACCTACTTCCAGCCCGAGTGACAGCCCCATTGTTCCCTAATAATCTCGGGACTTCGGGGGCGACGGGTGCGGGGTGCGGGAGTGCGGGAGTCCGGGGAGCGGCTGCGGGCTTGGGCCAGTTCTGCCCTCGAGGTGCGGCTGGCACCGGTCCCACCTAGGTCCCGGCGACTCGGGCGTGAGTGCGGGTGGGTGGGCTCGGCGCGTCCGGGGGCCAGGGCGGCGAACTTGGAAAGAGGCGATGCGAGGGCCCCTGAATGCCCGCTGAGAACCCAGTGGAAGGTCCTCTGGGCAGCTGGTGGACCGGCGCGCTGTTTCCTGGTCCTGTAGCTGGAGGACTAGGACTCTGCAGATGGGCGGCTTCTCCCTGGTGGGAACTGCAAGGAAGGACCATGTCCCTGTCCTCTGGGAAGAGGGGCAGGGCAGGGAGGAAAGCCGGGATTCTGTCTTATGTAACTGCAACCCAGCCTCATTTTGTGGAGTTGGGTTTTGTTTGTATGACCAGCTTCAAAGTGTGTTTTAACGCGGTGAACTTGACATGGATGATGAACTTGTGCCAGAACTTTATTTCACGATTTCCTTTTGAGGCAGTCGTGTTGAGATGTTTGTGCAGAGCATTCCAAAGTCAGGGGAAGGACTTAGCCCGGTTCTGTCCTGGTGTCGTAGGCTGTGTCATTAGATTGCTGGTGGCACTCGCCCTGCCCTCCTCTAAGGCTTTTCCAGGAGACATCAAGGATGACAGAGTTACCACCCATATACCAGCTCGATCTGGGTACCCGAGAGTTGGCAGCGAACCAGGAACTTTGGTTTTAGTGTGGAGTGGTAGACATAAACAGAAAGAAACCCATGCGTAAGTGACTAATAGATGGAATATCAGGTGCTGCCAAGCACTCAATGAAAGTTCCTTAAGATGGACAAAGAGTGCTGGAGGTGGGGATGGCTTTCTTCAAGTAGGTCAGGGCTGGTCTCCCAGGAAGTAAAAAGTGAATAGAACACGCTAGTCTGGCTTTTGAATACTTGAATTGTGATCTTTTTTTGAGAGTAGGTTTCTGACTTTGCAGCAATATTGGACTCTGCAGAAGAGTGCAGGTGAAAGAATGAATAGGTAGGTAAATCCTAGAGGCCCTGCTGGGATCAAATTACAGCTTTCAACTGGAGACAGTACCTTTTCTCTTAAAGCAACAATAACATTCAAACAGAACTTAACTGTCACCTTTGCTGCCTGACCTTAGGACATAAATAGTAGTAAATAGATGCTGTGCAAATTTTCTCTTCAATACATTTTTCAATACATTTTCAAAAAATGCCGTGTTTGATATGATAGAATATCTTTTGCTTACTTGTAAAATACACCCTTTGTTTGTTTTCACTGCTGTGTGACTATCTTTTTTTGCCACCTTCTGAGTTTCATAATAAAATGTTATTAGGAAATTCTGTAGAGCAGACTGAAAAATTGATCCATGCACAAATGTTTATATCCATGCATAAATGTTTCTGCAACTTTTCATGTGCTGCATGAAGATTAAGAGACTGGCCCATGGTTAGTGGACTTTAGTGGACAATTATTGGAATTTAATTTATATCTTCATTCCAGCCAGTTAGTGTATCATAGCAACAAGTCTTTGTTGTGTCCCTTAATAACTGATGGAAGAAAAAAATAAACCAGTCTAATCATTATGTCTATGTCTTGATCTTAATTTTAAATGTGCTTTTAATTTTGAGTTTAGTAACATTTTAAAACTGAGAAAGTGGCTTTGGATTTGAGAGACAATTCTGTGGAGTCAGAAGTAGGTATATTTGCAGTTGAGAGACCTAGTTCATGTCCTACCTTGACTGGCTTCATGATTTTGGCTTCGATCTTTCTTTAGCAGTAACAAAATACAACTGAACTAGGTAGTCATTGAGAACCCTTGGCCTACACTCTTAATGGTGTTCAGTGGCTCAACTTTGGGAAATGTGTAGTTAAGTTACAGCTGCTAAGTAGTTTGATATCTGTCGATTCTGATGGTGTTAGAATTCACATGTGCTTGCCTTTGGTGTCTTTATGGCAGGAAAGACCAGTGCTCTAGCTGCTTCTTAGAGATTAGCTGTGCACTATACAGGCTTTAAACAGTCCTAATGATTTGCTGGTGTTAGGCTGTACTGAGAACATTCCAGCTGGGTGAAACTTGCCCAGTTGTTCTGTTTCAGAAAGGCAACGATATTTGGAAGTGAAGCTGAATAGACTGAAATAACTACTGCAAAGAGGAGATGCTGTGATGATAGAGTGGAAGAATGGAAGGGCCTTGGGCCCAGATGCATATTTTCTTTTATTTTACTGAGGCAGAGGGACAGGACTTCTTCTTGGAGGAGGAGGTTTGTGCACAGTTGCCCCAGGGCTGAGCTGGGGCCCCATGGCCCTGTCTGCAAGGAGGTTGAACCCTGCAGTGCTGCCAGGGCCCTCTGCAGTTTGTGTGGAGCATGCAGCTCTCCTGCTGTCTGGAGGAGGCCCCTTCCTGAGTTTTGAAAAACAATGATCACTCTCTTAGTTCTTGCCTCCCAGTTGAATGGGCAGTAAGTGCATTTTATTTTTCACTTGATGCCTCACAAGATATATTTTTATTGGCTCTGCAACCAAGGGCTCTTAAACTAGAGCTTTACAGGTGGAAATCAGGGAATCCACAAATCTGGGTGGGAAAAATTTTATCTTCATTTTCATACTACTCCAACCGAAATTTAGTTCATTTGATTCAATTGCATGAAGGGAAAGAGAAGAAGTCATGTGATGCTTTAATACAGAAGCTTATGTAGGTGTAGTCACAATTTGGAGCTCACTTGGTAACTACATACAACTGAGTTGCTGGTGACCTTTTGTAGTTTGTATGTTGGGGATATTTCTCTGATTGGGCTCAGGGGACCTCCTCAGACCAGCAGAGGGGTCCTCAGCACAAAGAGCCTGAGAGCCCCTGGGAATGAAGGTTTCTAGATGGGACTGGAAGATGTAGACTCTCCCTGGAATCTGAGAGTGCTGCAGAAGGGGCAGGTGCCTGCCCTGCTGTCCTTGGAGACTGCAGCCTCTCTGTCTGATGGGACGGAGAGGACTGTTGCTCAAGGTGCTTATGATCTCTGTTTATTCATTTTTAAAGCAGCTTCCAGTTCTCAATGCTTTTCCTGTTGTGCCCTTGGGATTTTTTCCTCCCTGTGGTTGTAATAATGAACCTTAAAATACACCCCGATATATTGGCTTTCTTATGTTTCCGTCTATCTTGGGCCCAAATATGGCAAACTCTAGTATCTTCAATAGACTGAAAGATCTTTGAATTCTTTTAAAAGCACTGAATCTTTGCCATCTTCTGTATGTGGAGTAAAGGGCTCAGATGCGATTGTGTGGATGGAGTGGCTGGTTTTGAGGCTGTTAAGGGTTCTGATGTTATTGGCTGTGGGTTGCTATATTTTCCTTTACTAACTTTAGCCTTGTTTGGGGTGTGTGGCCATCCCTGTGGCTTTGTGGCTTCTGGCTTTCTTGGATTTATTTGTTTCTTTCTTCAATGTATCCAGGCTGAAACCTTTATTAGGATTTTTCATTTTGGGATGTATTTCATCATGTGATTGGTATGTAGGGATGCTTTATATAAGCAAGAACAAAACTGGCAAGCATGTTTTATCCAAAAGATAAAATAGACACAAATGACCAAAACAAAATAAGACCTAGCAGTTGCCGTACTTGAGAGCCTGATGTGGTCATGCTTGGGGTGGCCAAGAGGCCTCCCTGATGCAAGTGTAAGTGCAATAGGATGGTTATTTTTTTTTCTGGTTTTTTTTTTTTTTTTTTTTTTTTGAGACAGGGTCTCACTTGCAGTTAAGACTGGCCTTGAGCTCACTTTGTAGCCCAGGCTGGTCTCGAACTTACACCAGTTCTTCTGCCTCAGCCTCCTGAGTGCTGGGATTACAGGCATGTGCCATGATGCCTGGCAGGATGGCTTTTGAATGGAGGCAAGAACTATGGGTGGGCCTCACAGGTATGGGAAGAAATAACTGTAAAAAGGAATTTCTAATGTTTTAATTGACATAAACATTCTCTTGGGGTGTGCAGAAGTCTATTTTATGAAAAGAGGTTTGGAGTGATTCAGTTATTAATTCTTCCTGAACTTACTATCACCTTCATCTTCTAGAAAATAAAATAGTAAGAGCAGGAGGTGTTTCCTATTGCTTAGCTTTGTCTAAATCAGCTGTTCTCAACCACTCTCTGTCATATGTGATCATCAGTCTTGAGGTCCATGTCCAGTAATTTATGGCAAGTAATAAAGGGTGGATCTTTCAAATGATTCATTGATGTCCCTTTAATAGTGCCATTTTTCTCCACATGTACTCTGGTTTGTTGTCTCCAGTGGGAGAGAAGGGAGTAGAGTCACACATCAGGAAAGCCAGGAGTTTATTCATTCAGCAAATATTTATTGGGTGCCTAGACTTCCAGATAGCTTCCCTGCACTGGCCAATTGCTAGACACAGTCGTGCCTCAGTTCATGAACCTAATTCTTTCCATGATTCTGGTTGGAACTGAATATATGTTTGTAATTCAGTTCCAGTCAGAACTGTAGAACCAATTCTGCAAACAGAATTGTGGAAGAATTAGATTCATAGACTGAGGTGCGTCAGTATTCTTGTCACAGGCCTTAAGGAAACAAGCACTGCTGAGACAAGCTCATTGTGCCCCATTGCTGAGCATCTGCTGATAGCATGGGTTGGGTTGGGATCTTCGCACTGAAGAATGCACAGACAGGCACCACCCTGCCCACCACAAAGCTGCATGAAGAGAGAGGAAGACTGCAGTACCAGTAGCAGGGTCACCTCACCCCTGCTGGGCTCTGGAGGGGACAGCTGAGATGCAGGCCAGGGCAAGAGTGCACTAGGAAAGAGACACAGAGGATGTGAAGCCTGGAGATGAGTGCAGCAGGGGCTCTGTTGAGGGCCAGGGGCTGTCCCTGATGGCTGGGAAGTGCAGAGCAGTTAAAGGGAGTCATACAGAGCTGACAGGGGGCAGTCCTGAAGAGCTTTGGAGTTACTGGAAGGGTTTTGATCCTCTCTCTAAGGTTAGGGGAGACTGCTGCATGTTTTCAGAAATGAGAGGGACATGAAGAAAGTTCTCAGCCAAGAGGACACTGCAGAGGCAGGAAGGACGGCTGGAGGCCACTAGTTCCCACTAAGGCAAAGAACCCGAACAACAGGGAGGGCAGCTTGGTACCCTGGCTCCGGAGCCCAGCACCTTGTGTGATCTGCTGCGCTTGGCTCAGAACATGCTGGCTGGGGGTCAGTGCAGCCCCAGCCCTGGCACCTGTCCTGGGGAGCTCTACTTCCAGCACCCTCTCAGAGGTGGCAAGCAGGCGGGTGGGCAAAGGAGAACTAGGAGTGCTGTAAGCAAAAGGCAGCAGCACTGAGGCAGCCAGCAGAGGGGCAGGCAGGGGGCAGTGGGACTAGTGGGGTAAGGAGCGAGGCAAGGTAGTGGGGCTCCTGGAGATTGAGCAATCAGGAAAAGCTTTTCCCAGGAAACAGTCTGTGTCCTTTGAGAGCACTTACCCTTTGTAGTTTTCTCTTTTGTTTGTTTGTTTGTTTCAGTTTTGGGGAGGTGCCCAAGGTCCCAGACCTGACTGTCCAAGCCCTGTACCTCTGATCTGCGTACCCAGCCCTCCTTTTGCAGGTTTTGTTTGTTTTCTGCTTAAACCACTCAGAGTGGGTTCTACTTCTCCAGCCAAGACCTTCAGAGTACTGCTGTATTTAAGAAGGCAGCAAAGTGCCTGAACAGTTTACCAAAGGGAAATAAAAGTTGCAAAGAAACACGAGGACAAGTACCTTATGTCCCTAGACACAAGACATGCTCCTGTCCAGTGGTGCTTACCAGGTACCCAGAGTGGTGTGCTTCTCTCCAGTGTTCACTTGAACTTTGCCCTCAAGGGCGGAGACCTCAGCTCCATGCCCATGGAGTGTAGGGCGCACCCTCTGGGGCATGAGGAGGTGTTCACTGAGGGAGGTGGATTTTAGGGACTCATCTCAGCACCCCACTCAATACAGAAGTGTCCTCAGGATCACTGCCATTTCCTAGTCTGCAGGAACCTTGCTTTGCAGCACAGCTGCAGTTCTGTAAACAATCCTACCCACCTGCAGCCCCCACAAGGGCTCCCTGCCATGGTGAACCACTTCCTGACATTGCTTCTCTCAATCCCAACTTTGGTTTATCTCCTTGTGAGTTTTGGAGCAGGCATCTTGTCACCTGCAGAAGCTTCTGCCTTGGAGGGAAGCAGGCCATCTGTGCTGCTGCTGTGGCACGGAGGGGCCAGGGTCATTAATGCGTGTTGTGATGGCTGGAAATACTGCAGCACTCACGCCTCTCAGATGACAGAGCTGTTACATATGCTTCAGGGGTGCTTGCAGAAGCAGGTTTAAGTCTTGGTTGAGGTTCTTTTCTCCAGCCATCCACGTAATGCTTCTGACTCTCACATGCTTAGCTCTGCTTGTTCCCTGTTTTTCTGCTCATGTAGAATGTGTTTCTAGGGTAAGAAATCATTATTTTATTCTCTGGACTTCCATTCTGGTTAGTACCAGTTTGACAGAAACAGCCACAGAAGACAGTTCTATGGTCAGCTTCTAGGCTGTTGGTGGGAAATCAGTGGTGTTTACTGTTTCCACACACCTCGGGGGAGCCCCAGCCCCTCTCTTTCCCTATCCCTCGTGACCTTCCCAAGTTCTGTTTTTTTGCTTCTCCTTATATTTGCTGGAATTATGATTAGAACTTTGGTCAGCATGCAGGTAGGTTTTCCTGGAGTGATTGGTTGATTATTTCAGAATCCTTTCTGCAGAAGGACTATGGACCCCAAGGAATGTGCTTTCATACCAGATCCCAGAAAAGGATGCAGACGTGATCCTTGACTTGTCAAGATAGTTTCTCAGATACCGTTACCTGAACTAATGCTGCATAATAAGCACTCAGGCTGAGCCTTTAAATCATCCAGTGAAAAAATTGTACTGAAGAGCTGTATCACGAAGGTACCAGCCTAGTTTCCCCTGTTGGTCCTGTGGCTGGCTGGCTAGGGATTGGATGGGGAGCTCAGGTTTGAACTTCTGCTCATTCTTCCTTTCTTCCCTTGAGTTGGGCTCCTTCTGTGATTGCGTTGGCCAGTCCTGTGTCTGTTAGGGGCTTACTGGTGTGATGTTGGAGTCTCCAGTTTTTTGAGCTCTACCTTCATGTGCTGGGGCTTCTGTAACAGAACAGCGTAGACAGGGACAGCACCAATAGAACCCTTTCTTGCTCCTTTCTGGAGGTTGGAAGTCCCAGATGGGTATGTTAGCAGATTGGGTCCCCCAAGGGCTCTTTCCTGGGCTTACAGCTGAGCACCTTTACACACACACACACACACACACACACACACACACACACACACACACACACACTCGTGCGCGCCTCCTCCTCTCCTGTGCTACCCATCATGGGATTCAGGCTCCTGATTGAGCCAAGTTCTCATTTCAAATACAGGCACATTTTGAGTTTTTTTTTTCCAGGGGGGAGGGTGTTAGCACTTCAACATAAGGAGTTGGGTGGGGGCACAGTTCAGACTATGAAGTCCTTTTAGAGGACAGCTGTCACATAGAAGTCTGACTGCTGTGCACAGCAGAGTTCCTCTGGGGGATAAGAGATTAGAAGAGGGAAAAAAGCCCCCGGCCCCCTGATGTTCCAGCCACCCCAGCCTAAGTAGCAGGTGCAAGAGTGAAGCCATCTTAGGTCCTTGTGTCCATCAAACTGCTTGTCCAGGTCTCACCAAGCAGGGTGAGCTCTTACCCTTCTGTCTACCCAAATGGCAGAGTCCCTAGCAGGGAGTGGCACTTGTTTTATGCCACTGCACCTTCAGGAGGTTTGTTTGCATAGCGTCAGACACCACAGTGCCGGTTCAGACAACTCTGAAGTTGAAACAGCCTGCTAACTTTTTGTTGTTCCTTCAGGTGATTATTTTAATAAGCAGAATTTTAGGCTTTTGGGTGAGTTATTCCAAATGTTAGTTATGATACAGCTTGAAAATCTCAGCTAACAAAGTATTTGTGGAATAGCTTCATCACATGTAAGGCATCTGTGAGTTTCTTTGCGTTCATCAACATCTATATGCAGTGCCGCCTGCTGAAATTTCACAGAGCAGCCCGACTAAGCTGAGAACCATGCCTGTGGGAGCCTGCCACAAAGCAGCTTTCACCCAGGCCGGCTAAGTGCATGACACAGATTTCCAGGCTTTTAGAGATCACTCGACATGAAATAACAGAAGCAGCAGAGATCTGAACAGGGGAAGTGATCTATACCAGCGTCCTGTAGGTCTGGAGCACACCTGCAGTCCAGTGGTTAAATGAGTGGGTAGGAAGCTCATCTGTAGTAGTTGTACTTGTCTGAGACCATGGGCACTAAAAGTGCAGCCTGGTTCCTGAGATGCTTCCCATATCTCGTACATCGTGGAGGATGTGTCCTCCCTGTTAGGTCAGAAGCCAGTGGTGATGGAAGGATGCTCTCGGGCAGGTGGGTTGGGTGCTGTGTTCTGAGGTCAGCTCGGTGCTCTGCCACCCACTCTGCCTGATAGTGAGTCTAGGGACTGCAAGTGTGGGAGCCACTGGTTGTTCCTCCAAGCTGGATGTGTATCCAGTGGAGAGAAAAAATAGGACTCCTCTTGTCACGTTGCTGGCTGAGATAAATGTGACTTCTAACATTTCACCAAGTCCTTTTGGGGAATTTTAACATTTTCCACCTCTAAACAGAGGGACTGAAAAAGGGAAACCAAAACTTTTGCATTTGAAATTAATCAACTAAGTGTTAAAGGAGTTAAATTTCTAAATAGTGTATTTTGGGAATTGAACTAATGACCTTGTGCTTGCCAGCCAGGTGCTTATGCTGCTGAGCTATATCCCCAGCCCTGTGGTTCTTAAAAAATTCATAGCTTTTATAATTCTGTAGTTTTAAAAACTTACAACTATAGTAAGACTTTAGGGATTGTCCATTAAATTTCATGTGCTCCACGTGGATATATTCCAGGAAAAGTAGGACCATTATGCATACAGGGATTGAGAACCACCTAAACACATGCATGAAACATTACCCATCCATGTGTGATGCTGCTGTTGGCTGCTTGGCAGTGAGGATTTCAGTTGGAGAAACAGGAGTGCTGGAATGCATGTCATATAAGGAAATGCAAAGTGAGACATCAGATGCAGTGCGGAGGAGCAAGTGGTTGGAGAGAGCCATGATTCTGGGACCTCCATGTGCCAGGTTCTGTAGGTGTTTGTGCCATTGGTCCAGGAATTGAGTCTCATTTGGGTGGTGAGGCTGCAGCTTGGTGACTTGTCTAAGCACATGATCAGCATTGGTGGTAGAGCCCTGCAGAAAGCGGATCTGCTTGGGTCTCCTTCGACCCCCACACAGTCCTGCTGGGGAGGTTGCCAAGGGCTTCCCAGGCCAGGTGGCCTTTCAGCAGCAGAGTTTTGAAGGGTGATCTGGATTTTTACAGGATTTTTACAGAATTGCTTGGGGGAAGGAAAAGGTTGGAAAGTTAGTTTGAGCTGCCCTCAACTGGTCAGCAGGTTTTATGTTTCACGGTAGATAATGACAGAGAGGTCCCTGCCTACATGGAACTTATGGTCTACTGGTGGAGAAATATAAGCAATTTAAGCCTGGCAGGATTTTGTGGGGTTTTATGGGGAACATTCCAGGGGGGTTAAAACTGGTTTCTTGGGAGGAAATGATCCTGTGTAAGCTGAGATGGGGAGGCCAAGCAGGAGTGTGCTGACAGTGGGCAGGAGAGAGTATTGAACTCCTAGGTCCAAGTGGTGGGGTGCTGGGGGCCAGCAGTGTGTTTGGAAATCCAGGGGCAGTGAGAAGGTGGGAGGGTGAACCTTGAAAATACACAGGTGGGGGCAGCCTCGCTAATATTGCGCAAGCAGGAGGCAGCCCTGAGGCTAGAGATGAGTCAGATCATCCCCAGGACTGGATCTAGCTGTGTTTGCTCTTTTGTAGGCCACTTTCCCCTCCCTGTCTCCCTTTCTCTGCCAAGGTATTGTCAAGTCCCTGCTTGGTGTGATGGTCTGAATTAATCCCTTGGAGTCAAAGTCATCATTTGGCCACCTAGTAGTTTGTTTTCAGAACTTGGGCTGCAACCAGTGTGGAGGGGTTGACCCCACAAGCCAGGCAGCTAGGGACCAGGAAAGTCTTTCCCTTTCTGTACTTTCCACTGTGACTGAGCCTGGCCTCTCCTGAGGTCCCAGTAGTGAAATCCTGAGCACTGTCCAGAGGGCGTGGCCACAGGCCTCCTTTCTTTGTGTCTGAGTAACCTCAGGAAGACAGCTGTCTTCCAGGCCGTCCTTGTGGTCCTGGGGGCTGTCCCTGGGCTGCCAGTCTCCTCAGCCTTGGTCAACTCTTGCTGAATGATACAGGGGCCAGGGGCCGGGTAGTTCCCTTAGGAATGGCTTGCCAGTTAAACATAGTTCAGTTTCTTCTTGCCTTGAGCAAAGAAGTGAAGGTGATAAGCTAAAAATGATGCCAAAAGTTTGCAAAGTGTGGGACAAAGGGGTAAGGGAGAAACTGGTTCTTCAGAGTGAGCTTGGGCCAAACAGAGAGGAAAGAAAATAAAAGTGCAGCCTGGTCTAGAAGACAGAGAGTGGGCTACTGGGAGGAGTCATGATAGTGGGCCCCTGGTGGCAGCCGTCTCTTTTATGCTATCTCCGTCTCTTGGGAACCTGCAAGAAGTTTTACATATAGTCCTGGAATTATTTGGTGCTGTCTTCGGGTCTTGTAAGTGACTGGTCCCTTCTTAGCCAACTTTGCCACATCTCGCCTCCTCTCTCAGTGCCAGCAGCAGTGTGGAACAGGTGGATCTGGTGTTCTACCCAAGACCAGCCCCTCTGATGGTGTCAGTTAGCAAACTTCTGTTTTGTGACTTGGCAGGAAATAGATGGCTGCTGGTCAGGGCTCCCTGTCCCCTCCTCTACCCATCCTTCTGTGCTTTTCACACTGCATTGGAGCTTCCAGGCCAGAACCTAAGCTTAGAATCACCACTAAGGAGGAAGCATCAGCATCTAAACCATTTTTTTTCTTCCCTTTGCTTTTCCCCATGGAGATGAAGGAGAAATTCTGGCTGTCCTATGAATGTTCCTTCGTGGCCCGATTGTTTCTCTCCTTGAGAGAAGTCCCTCAGGCTAGCTTATGGGTCCCGAAGGTGGCATCTGCCCTTCCTGGAGTGCTTCTCCCCACCAGGTCTTCTGCAGAGTGCTGCTTCTGCCGGCCTTGGAACTGGTGAAAGGGGGAGGAACCATCACTGGTCACAGGCAGGTGAGGAAACTGAGTCATGGTGCATGAGAAACCTGTCCAGGGTCACTGGACTAGTGTAGGACAGAGCTCTAATTTGAACTTAGACTTTTCTGATTCCAACACATTTGTTCTTAAGTTCTGCCTTTATCTTATGTGTTCAGAAGAAGTTTTACACCTTTTGTTGTACTTTTTAGCTAAACTCTTGTGTACTGGATGTTCTCATTAAACATATGATACAAAACTCCACTCTTTCTATGAGGTTACCAGCAAGGATAAATGGTTATTCTTACATTTACAACTTAGATGAACTCTTTGAGAAGAAAAAAAAAATTGCTGTGTATCCTCATATATTACGCTCTTAGTGGGTTTTCAGAACATTAAATGAATGATTTCTGGGAAAACAAAAGTAACCCTCACCCTATGTGCCTTCTTATTTACTTCAGTATATTATAGTTGAATTAATGCTTCAGGGAAGACTTGCCTTGATCATTTCCCCAGTTTCCAGGATGATCCATCGTGCTACCCTTCCCTCCTCCAGAGCTGCGATTCACCCTATAGTCGTGCGCACACCCTCTCAGTGGCTCTTTGTTCTGCACTGCTGTTGGTGTCATCCAGGCTGTAGTTGCATTTGGGTTACAGTTTGCAAGTGGAGCTTCCAGCACTTTCCCTCCACGGTGAAGTTCAGCATGTGCCTGGAGCCCAATGACACTGCGTGTCAGGGTTTCTTTCACAATCCCAGTCTTCCTGTTGGTATGGATGAAGGGGCTTATGCTTCCCAGTGTGTCTCCTCCCTGACAGTGCTGAGTGCCACGTGTCCCAGAATGGCATACGTTCAGCAGTCCCCAGGGCACAGACCAACAACAGGGCAAGAAAACCGCCTTGTGTTGACTTGGACCAGATGCAAACTCTCAGGCTTTGATGAAACTCACTTGCCTCAGATCCTCCTGAAAATGGGCACAGCTTGGGCTGCACAGCCTCCCTTCCTCAGGCTTTCAGAAAACCATTCTCAGCAGACAGGCTCCTCATGTGAGCCAGTGGTGAAATACCACAGCACAAGCACAGTCTCTTGATAAGCAATATTCGGTGTTCTGTGGGAGAGGCAGAGACCTGGCAGCACTGCAGGGGAGTAATTCAATCAGCAGAGCCTGATAATGTAATAAACTACACGGGGTGAAACTTGAGTGGTTTACACACACCAGAATGCCCTTCAATTGAATTATTGTCTCATAGCAGTGTCTGTTCATGTACTGCTGCTTTAAATATTAAAAGACAATGAAAGTCACTGTCTCCCTCTGATAAGCGAGGAAAGACACGCACACACATCTCTGTCACTTTCTAATTCACGTTGCAGCTCCATGGCTGTCCAAGCCCCTCGTGTAGGTTGTGAGTGGGAATCCTGTCTGGGATGAGGACGTGCAGGCCGAGTGCTGGGAGGCGCTGCGGTGTGAGTGGACGGGGCGGGATGTGCCCTGCTGGTGCCTCCACCGCCCCACAGCATCTGCCTGTGGCCTGCTTCCTTCAAGTGTGTGCGAAGCCTGCAGAAGGTCCGAGCCTGGTGGGCTGTGCTGGCAGGGAGGATGCGAAGTCTTCTCCGCTGACCTGCAGAAGCAGAGGAGCTCAGCTCCTGAGTCAGGCCTGTCAGAAAAGGATTTGGAGTTCCGGTCTCAAATTCGAAAGGTCTCACACGCCTGCTTCTCTAGGTGTGCATAGGCGACTTATTCTTGTGCCAAGGGCTTATGAGATTGCAGACAGTGCTGAGGCCATGTTGTTGTCAGTGATCAGCTTTGGTAAAGATCAGAAGGGTGTCAGTCTTCAGCTCTGGCATTCGGTGCTAGGATGGCTGTGGCTGGGGAGCCCTGCCCAGCCTCTCCTTGGGAGAGGCTATGTGCTCACGTTTCCTGTGTGTCCCTCCTCCTCCAGGCCCAGGACAGTCATGGGAGGCCTTGGTATTTCCTTTTGCCCCCTTGAGACCCACCTTGGACGTTTGACTTTCTTCCTTGGGGGAAAGAGCTTTCTATGGCGCTTTAAATTCTGCCTCCTGGGTCTTTCTGTGATCTCACCAGGACTTTCTGTTCTCTCAAACTCTCACTGTGTTAGTGGCTGGTAAGTCACATCTTTGATTTTCTGAGAAATTATTTCATCTCAGTTTCTCTTAGGTTGAGTCAGTTTTAAGTTGTATGTATTGTATTCTTACAACTTTTCAGTGTTAACACTAATCATGTTTTTCTTCACTGAATGAAAAAAAGAACCTTTGAGAGAGCATTTGTATTCAGGTAACATGTTATTGGTTTAAAAAGCTGTATGGTAGAAGGATAGGTAAAGAATATTAACAAAAAGTTTTGAGGAGGAAAGAAAAATCTCCCATAATGCTAATATTTTTTTTTAATTTTTCTGCACATTGACTTTAGTTATGATCCATAAACATTTTTGTATACTCCATTCTATATGTAGTATATGTCTCTTTTATTTTTAGTATTAGCTGACTGAACTTTATTTTTATGGAACTGAATCAATGCTAAAAACATTTAAAATAAGCCAAAAGTATTTTTGTTGCTCCAAGCAAGTATGTGCTTATAGGTTATTTAACACACATTCTGCTTTGGGAGGCTGGTGTTGGGAATTGCCATGTGATTTCCAAGGTGTCACAGGGCACAGTGGAGAAGGAGGGACAGGCAGGTTCTCTGTCCTGCTTGAGGTCTCTTGATCTCTCCAAAGATTTGCGAAGCATGTGGCTTCAGAAAATCAGGTTATGTGCTATCGTCTTTCAGGACGATCAATTTTCTGCCTGTGTTGTCCCGGTAAGCCCAGCGTATCTTATCCCCAGCCAGGACCCCTGTGACACAGAACGCCCTTCTCTCCTTCAGTTTCTGCCTACACAGCTCGCTCTGCTCACCAGTGCTCCAGCTCTGTCTGTCCAAGCATCCTGCTTACTCCTAAGGATGTAGCCTGGTGTGACGCCCCGCCTGTCTCCCCTCCCTTCCAGCCAGCCAGGAGTAAGGGTGTCTAGTGAGGTTTTGGAACCGGTAGCACCCCCCCCCACACACACACATACACATATTGGGCCTCCTCAGGCAGGCCCTGAGCCTGCTGGCCCCTCACCCCGCTGCTCACACTGTGTCCAGGCTCTGGCCAGCATGGACAATCCCCTGGTTAGGGGGATGTGGGACGCCCTCCTGGGGTCGCATTCTGCTGTGAGTGGCCTCAGCTCCTCCCTGCTCTGTGCTTGGGTTTCTAAACATGCATTATTTACTCTAAAATAGGCATTGAGTTTATTTCTGTTTCTCTAATCGTCTTTCTAAAAAGTCTTCTCCCATTTGCATCCCCCGAAGCAAGGTGACCATAAAGTTGACCGTGCATGGACATGATGGTGCCGGTTGAAAATTGACTATGGAGCCCTGGGCTGAGATGGTAATGGGTTAGGAACTTCCTTCTAAACGTTAAGAAGGAGAAAGGGTTAAGGAGATGACAGTCATTTCAGCTTTTGGCTTTAAATGATTTTTCTTAGCATGTGGTATTAAAAATCTCTATAGAAAAATCAACAAACCCAGCCATAGTTTGACAGTGATAAATCTTTACTTTTACTCAAAATTAGTTGCTCTGGTTTCTTATCTTTTCACTCTGAAGTCATAGATAAGTCCTCTTTTCCATTTTTTTTTTTTCTGATACTTATCACAGCTGCTTTTGCCTTTGTCTTCTGGCTGGGGTGTTTCTGTATGCCTTCACTTTGTGTCTTCTTCAGCTCCTTTCCTTTGATTCTTAGAAAACTTTACGCTTATAATATGTATATGATGTCTACTCTTCCCCAATTCTGATACATTTTTTTCACGTCCCCACAAGCATTCTTGCTGTTTGTTGAATTTTCTCTTCCATCATACAGTGCTGAGTGCAGCTTGTTACACAGTCAAAGCAAGACAGCTAGGCTAATCAGAAAGCCAACCTGAGTTTATATTTCTGCTCTTTTCTAAATTGTTATGAGGAACCAGAGATCTTGTCATTAAACTGTTTCTTTTCACTGGGAAGAGTGATGTGTAGCTGGGGAATAGAAGTCCTCTCTCATCATCATCTTTCTCTGCTTCTCCGCTACCCCACCCCACTCCCACCTGGCCTCCGCTTCTGTAGAATTCTCCAATGAATATTCATCTCTTCTCCCCATTCCCACTCCAGGTCTGACAGGGACCATAATAGATAATGAGATGTCTAAAATTCAGATTATTCATGGGATTTATAAGAAATAAAAAGGGAAAGCGATATTTTAGAAATCACAGACATCGGAGGGAGGTATAGTAGCAGAGATTATTGTGAATTGAGACCCTTGCTCTGAGTGGTACTTCTGGGACCCCAAAGCTGTAGTGTAAGTGCAAAACACAACACGGGCACAAAGCCGGTGGTGTGAACACGTGTGCTGCCTCCTGCCCTGCCCACCACGGGGGATCCGTGTGCTGCACAGTGCACGTGGACCCTTGGGGGAAGCTGCAGTGTGAATGATTGTGAACTGTGGTTTGGTAAAGTAGCTTAGTGAATTTGCTCATTTAGTTTTGATCGGATTATGTGAGTCTGTCTTATGGTATCTGGCTGATTAGTTTTGTAGATTTTCATTCTGGCGTATGAAGGGCACATGTGCTCAATAAAAAATGATTCAGAAACTGCAGATGTTTTCTGGAATGAGAAATAATGCCAAGGGCTGGTTGCTCAGGGATTTGGGGGGAACGTTGGTGGTTGATGAGTTAACTTCTTACTAAAGATCTCTCTAAAGTGAGATTTCTCTACGAGCTGATGTTCCAGGCTGTTATAAATGTATTAGCTACACATGGTGACAGTTATTAAATTGGATACAGCCTTTTATACTTCAAAATCTGGACCACTTTTTTCCTCTGGACCAAAAATAACTGGATTTAAAAAGAAAAAAGACAAGGGCCAATAGCATGATATGCTGGATGTTTTGTTCATTAGGAAGACTGAGCTGAGTAGTTGGCAGCCTGGATGTGACCCAGGAGAGACCTCTGTTGACCGGGATGCCACAGGGGTGTCCTGCCTGAGGACCATCAAAGGTTCATGGGAGTCCCTGTCGTGGGTTTTGCTTCTGAATTACAGTGGATGACTCTGCTTTTTCCAGCACATCTGAAGTCCACTTGCATCTTCCTTTGATGAGTGAGGCTTGCCTCATTGAGCTTTGTGCACATTAGTGATAACTGAAAAACATTTGTACATGTAAAAGCTGTAGAAATCTGGCACCCAAGGGCATCCTTTCAAAACCTCTGTAAACATTTTATTCTTACAAGGTTTAAGAAGTACAAGTCAGCCCACTTGTGTTCTTCAGAGGGAGCTGACCCCGTTACCCCTAGGTGGTCGTGTTGAGGTCTGCTGTACCATTGGCCATGCCCAGTGTCTCTGAATTTAGATAGTGTAGCCACAGAATAAACCTGTTTGCTGAGTCTGTCTGTGGAGCATATAATTTGGAAGCATCATTGTTAACTACCAGATCATATTTTTAACCTTTTAAACTGGCAGTTTCTGGTAATGCACTGGGCTGTTGAAAATGAGATTAGATCAGCGTTTCAGCCACAGAGAATGGAGCTGAAAGTGAGGCGGAGACATCTAATGTGGTCTGTCATTTTCCAGGACTGTTCAGATAGAGCGACTCCTTTTATTTAAATAAGGAGAAAACTAATCATTGATCACTTCAGCCTGCTGACCCTGGTAATTGTTACATCCTCTGATGTAATTTATTGAGTCTCAAGGGTTTTAATTGATGTGTGAACCACAGATTTATGTGGGACTTCTGCCAGTGGTCTCACCTTGAAATCAAATGCATATCTCTCTTGTTTTTCTCTCTCGTCTCCTAATTCCTTCCTCCTCCTTCTCCTTTCCCTTCTTCTCTACTTCTTGTAAGTGTGAACCCAGCATCATTCCTTCCCAAGTAACCCTTGCTGGTTCGCCTTTTGCAGCTTCTTTGAGTTTTATGTAGAGAAAGTCCATGATTAGGCTGTTTTTCAGCTCCTTGAAAAGCCGCTCCTCATTTCCTTGTTTACTGGATGAACTGTTTGGTTGGCATTTGATTTTACATTGAAAATGTGTGCTGCTTGTTAGCAAAACAGTGAATTCCTAACCACCCCATCGGCGTTCGTTTTCATTTCCTTACTGCACCAAAGGTGACAGTCCCGAGTTTATAAGCAGTGGAATATGAGGTTTCTAACAGCTTTCGAAAGGTGTTTTATAGCTTACTGTAAGCATCCCCATTAACTTGCTTTCCTTACTAGGGAGAGGCTGTTGAATGTACTTAGTAAGACAGTTTTTTCTTGTGAAATTTGAGAAATTTCTTTCTTAGCCATTTGGAACAGCTACAGAGAAACAGGGCTCTCTGGACCCTGTAAGGTATAGTTGCGGTGCTCCTGGAGTAAAGTAGAGGAAAAGAGTGAAAGCCTGAGCTACATGAGCCCAGTGGTGCCCTGGGGCCTGGTGCTTGCCGGCCCACAAACCCTTCTTAGCTCTTTCACAGGGTTTCCCAACGCTGGTCCTTGTCACCTTGGGCGTCTTGCTGACCTGTCCTAATTTTGATTCTCTTGCTGAAGACTAGACTCCTGCACACATGGAGAAGTGGCGGCAAAGAGGTGGTGCTGTATGTTTTCTCCCTTTCCTTTTGGGGGTTACCGTTAGAAGTACAGTTAGTGAAGAGAAAATGACAACACAAATCGTGTGGGGCTCTGACTTTGTCATGTGCTGTTTCAAGAGTAAGAGAGAGTGTGAGCCAGTTTGAGGATGAGTGCTTTGAATTTAAGATCTTAAAGTGCTGTTAGTCTAAATTGCTGATGCACCGTAAGGGGTAAGAGGTTGATCTTTGTAGAAGCGTTTAGAAGCCTTTAGGTTAGTACTATGGCATTGGAGTAAGGAAGTCACAGAAATGGTGCTGGTCTGTCTGGGTGCTGAACTTGTAATGAGGACTCGTGCGCCTGCCTGGTCCTTGCCTGATGAACATTGCCTCTGGGTGGGCTCAGGGCCCTTCTGCCGTGGATGCCTGTGAACCAGCTGCGTTTTGCAACCCAGGGCCAGGCCCCTCCGCTTCCGCCAGGCCACACGCCCTCTACACCTGCTCACCACCGGCGCCCGCCTGTGAGATGCTCACCGCGGCCCAGCGCGCTCAGGATGCGGCTTCCTCCGAGAACAGGCTGGTTTTGTATAAAGTGATTATCTCACATGCGGAGGAAAGAACAAGTTGAGTACTCTGAAAGTTGTACATGTATTGAGGAAAAAGTGCTGTGTCAAGACTGTATTTTCCCATGAATTTTAACACAGAGCACCGTCCGTGTGGAGGGCAGTCAGATTGCGGGAGTGAAAAAGCATGTTTTAGGATTTGAGGATTTCCTCTGTTCAAAATGTCCTGCAGCTTCTTAATTAAAAGTATAGGTGATTTAAGGCCCTTTTTTGTTCTTTCAAAAACTGGAAAGTATTAATCAGTTATTTTCTGTAGTGTCTGTCTGTGCAGGAAAAGACTGTCGAGTGGCCGCTGCCTGAGAGGGAGATTGTATAATAAGGGATTTGGTCAGTTTGAATTTGTAAGGATCCTCTTTGGATCATTCTTAAAAAGTTAAGTTTCACCGTTAGAGACGTGTGAATAATGATGAAATATTAGAATTTTAGCGATTTGATCCAGTGAACTATCTTAGCATTTATTCTGTTTGTCTCTGTGATTAATTGGTGGCATAACTAAAAGAGCAAGCTACTTTCAGTCTGTTGTCAGTCTCCTCGTGCGGCCCGTCTGAGTCTGCGACAGTGTGATTAGAGGAACCCAGAGTGCATGTTGAAACACTGGCCGCTCCTGTGCTGTTGGTGTGTTTGCTTCTCAAGGTGCCTCTTCACAGCCTGGCTTTTGCTTCTTCCCTGCTGACAGAGCTGATGAGCATGTGGGAAAGCGGTGGGAAAGAATGGGGGTGACCTGTGATTCAGGCTTCTCCCACTGACAGAGCTGGGGGGAGGTGTTCACATTTTTTAGGTGCAAATTAATCTGATTTTTTAAAAATAGAAAAGCAACAGTAAATACAACAGTAATATATCCTTACATTTACATTTTATATGTGAGACAAGATCTAAAAGGAAAAGGATATTAACTTTAAGCAAACATTTGAAAATGATTCTTGCTGTGAAAAGACGTTACGTTTGAAAGTTTCCCAGTCGGGGTCATTGCAGTGATCCTCCAGAGAGTTCTTGTGGGTGTTTCCCAGGAACAACGCTGGGAAAGAAACTTTTGAAGATTTAAAATTAATTTAGATTTTAAGTTAATGCAGAGAACCCAGTAGTGTTTTTACTTTGAAATTTGGTGTTAAACAAAACAAGATAGAGGAAAACTGATATAGAAGAACTGGCCCTTGAGTGATCCAGGGGACAAAGGGGCAGTGGCTTGGTTTCAGAGGAAGAAAGAAAAGAAAGAGGAAGAGCCTCCCCTCTTCTCCTTGAGGTGCAGGAAGGAGGCAGAGAGCGGAGAGATGCAGGGAGCTTGCAGCTTGGCTGGTGGAGGTGGAACGTGTGGGTGTGGATACGGGGTCTGTGTTGATTTCTGTCCTCCTTTCCCTGGTGTTTTAATTACTTTGTTTTCCTGCTAACCAAGAAGAGCATGTGTTAGTAACCTATAAAGTGGAGTCTTATCTGACTGGGTTGCAAACCAAAAGGTTGGTGATGAGACTTGGGCAGGCAGGCAGACACAGCAGTGGTGTAGTCCTGTACTGGTTCCTGTTAAACCAGTGGGTAAGATGAGAGTGTAACTTGTGTTAATTGACTTAAACTCGAGTGATCATTGGATTTATTCTGCAGGCTTTGTTCTGTTTCCCCTGTGCATAGTCAGGGAGATTAAGTGTAGGAAGAGACCTTATCACATCAGTCTTGTGTGGTGTCTGTGTACCCCTGTGACTTGGTCTTAGGCGTGGGAGGAGGAAGATGAGGCAGGACTGGCTGTCACATCAATGGCAGGCAGACAAATCAGCATCTGCTCTCTTTGCTGCTGCCATCTTTCTGAGGTGAAATGTGTCTCATAGGTTTTAGGAGCTGATATTTTTCTTGAACCATGTTCCTGCATTTGAAGTATTTCATTGCAAGGAAAGTGTTTTGTAGTGTTGGACAAAGGCATTGGGAAAGCTTAGCAGCTGCAAGGCGTACTACATGTGACCGTGTGGTACAGTATCAGCATTGTTGCAGTTCTAGAGCATTCTCCCATGAGCACTGACCTTTAATCTACTGCAGCTTAAAATCACCATTCTTTTTTATTAGGCTTTGAAATAGAAGGTAGCTCTCTATGCTCATGAGCTGAGCTTCAGGTATTGACACGGTCTCTGTGTCACCTTTCAAATTTTTGCTCACCCTTTAAGGTTAAAACAAAGTAGACTTTTCATCAAACAAATAGGTGACATACGTATTACCCATTTGTAAATCTGCAGCAAATTTGGGACATACTGCTACCATCTCTAATGGGGTCTTTCTTCTGTACCCTGAACCATCTGGGAATACAGGACTTTTTAAGAAGCTCCCATGGACAGTTACATCCCATTTACCATTCATTGTCCTTGGACATATCACATTTAGTAAATTTTCAAAAAGTTAGGGATTCAAGGCACAGAAGCAGTAGCTTTCTGAACTAACTCTGAGCTTCTTATTTGACTTTAGAAACACTAGAGTACATTAAAACTAGAGCCTTTTCTTTCCAAATAGGAATGCGAAATCATTTTCTCTTCCATCCTGTCCCTGGATGCTATTATTAGAGAAACGTTACAATGGGAAATCTCAAAGTTGCTAGAAATCTACATAAACAGGAATGGCAAATTGAGGTAGCACCTTATTTTTACAGATCATTGTCTTTTCTTAAATAAGCTGTAATATGTTCACTGTTGAAGATAGGGAAAATTGAAAAATTTGCAAGGGAGCCTGAGTCACATAGTCTCTCGGATCTCAGAGGAAGTCACTGCCATCTGGGTGGGCATGGGGTCTTCCTCACTGCTCTTTTCCCACAGCAGCTGGGAAGCCCTTAAGGGAAGCTGAATCCGGTCACGTCCAGTGCCTACTTGAATTGGTCAGGGCTTCCGAGGTCCTGGTGATCTGGTGTGTGTTATGTGGTCCTTTACCACATCTTAACTTTTATTTATTTTATTTATTTTTGCCTTTCTCTCATTGGAGTATAATGAGCTGTGTCACAGGAGTATCCTGACAAGTGCCTGGAATATTGTAGGATTTAGTAGGAGTTCATTAAACAACAAGGGACAAATACCTGCTCCAAGCCCTTTTCTGTGCATGCATATGGACACACCATTATGTATGCATATGTCCTCTCCACGGTTCTCAATTTGATCCCCGCCTGTGCAGGCTGTTCATTTTAAATTAAGAGATTATAGCACACTTTTTAAAGAATGCATAGTTTGCTGTTTATAATATTTATGTCTAATAAAAATTTATAAGATATACATAGTGTAACTCAAAAAGATCTATGTTTTAAAATGGTTAAAACTAAAAATTTTGAAAATATTGGGCTATTTTAGGTGTCTTTTTTTAAACTACAGCACTCTCTTGCTTTTTGCTTTGAAATAAGTTTATCTGACATGAAAATTGTAAAAATAGTGCAGTCCAAGTACCCTTCAGCCTGCTTCTTTTAACATTACCAGTTTTCATAACTATGGTACAAAGTGGGAGATTCATAATAGTAGCACACTAGAACCTAAACTATAGTGCTTGTATGAGTTTCTCCAGTTTTCTTTTGTTATCTTCTGTTCTGCAGTCCAGCACAGGATGTCACAGTGCATTAGTTGTTGTCACAGTGCACCCTTGGTCTACTGCAGCCTCTGACAGTTCCTCAGTACCATGACTCTTTTGTTGAATATCGATCAGTTATTTTGCAGTCTCTCTATTTGGGTTGGTCTAATGCACTCTTAGGAGACTGAGCCTAAGCCTATGCAGTTTTCTCAGTAAGTCTATAGGAATGATATAGACATCGCATCTGAAGGACATGATGATGAAATGTTGCCTTGATCACTTGTCTAAGGCGAGGTCTTCTTAACTTCTCCTCTGTAAAGTTAGTTTTCCCTTCATAATAGATAAGTATCTTGGGAGAAACATTCCCTCTAATCTTCATGTTTCTCCTTAAGTTATCTCCCACTGATTTTAGCTTTCATCAGCTGATCTTACCTGCAAGTTATCAATTACTGTGATGTTTGCTTGGTAATGGTTTTGTATTTTCTTCATGCCTTTTACATTTATTAATTTGAATTCTTCTAAAGAAAGAGATATTTCTTCTCTATTTGTATATCTATTCTTTTTTATGAAAATGGAGTAATATATATGTAAATACACAAAAATTAATGTTCATACTTGTGTAACTCTTAATTCCACCCTGACATCGCTCAGTTAACTGTAACCTGTATGTTTTATAAAAAGTTAACTAATGATGGACTTTAGTACTTAAATACCTTTACAGAATCACTCAGGTTAACATTTGAGTAACTGCAGATGGTAGTCTGGACAAATTCACACATACAACTGACCTTCACACCTAGTGTATGCTAGTATATATAGTTAGAAAACCATTAATATTTGATAATATTTGACTAATAGCCAAACTGATAGCAGGAATAAACACCCCATGCTTACATCTCTTACAACTATAAACTAAAGTCTGTCTATAGTGAAAAATAAAGCCATTTGAACGCCATTGATGTCCAATTACTGTATTAATTTAATGTGACAGATGATATTGTTTTGCTAAAACAAAAGCATTATTTACAGTACAAAATACTGCTTTGACTCACACACTCCAGGGTTTGGAGTTTGGTGGTCTAACTCGGTCTTCGCACCGGAAGTGCTGTGTGAGAACTGCGAAGTCCTGGATCTTGCAGAGTGCAGTGTGATTCACGTGGCCTTCTGTGGCCCAAGCACATCGTCTGTGTGGCACATCTGGCTTGGCTTGTGTCTCATTAGTGCCGGGAAATGAGAGTGGTAAGTGTGCCTGTGTTTTACTTGGAATGCAGTACAATCTAGGACCTCGAGAGTAGAGGATTAAAAATGCTCTCTGACATCTTGTGGATGCCCAGGAACATGTCCACTTTGGCTCAGTAGGAAGAGGTACAGATACTGTTGGCATAAGTTGTGCCCATTGTTGAACTGAGAAGATGCGAGGTGCTGGGTAGTGGTATAGGGGAAGGTGTTAGCCCTTATGTTGGAACTGGGATGAATTGGAGTTGGTCAGGTGACAAACTAGGGAGAACACTTCATGCAAAGCCCACAGCATGTTCAAGGTCATAGGGCCTCGAGACATGGATGGTGCAGTACAAATAGATATATGCACAAGAGGAGAACATCTCAAGTTGTGAGCAGCATTCTAGTACAGTCCTTATGGAATTTTTCTGTTTGCACATTGGGAGGTTCTTTTAAGAGCTTGTGTTATAAGGTTAAACCTTTTCTGCTTTTGTGCTTTTTTTTTTTACTTTATTCAGATATACCTTATGTCATATAGTTCATCTAGTCCTTGTGCAGTCTGGTGTTTTAGTCAGATTGTGTATTCCTTTATAAATTCATCCCCACTATCTAGTTGTAGAACATTCTCAGTCTCCACCTTTCTCCCTCCTGCCAGTTTGTAATCAATTCCTGCTCCTAGCCTAGCTCGAGGCAACTGCTGATTTCTGTCTGTGTAATTTTGCCTTTTTGAGAAATTTCAGATTAGTAGGATGATATAGTCTTTAGCCTTATATGTACAGTTTCTTTCATTTAGCATAATCAGCATCTAATTAAAAACAATTTAGTTCTTGGTTCCTTTTGAACTAGGTGATACTCTGTTGATGGATTTGCATGTTGGAGTTAGATGTGGAGCAGTTGATGGATTGGATTCTTTCCTGTTTCTGGCTATTGTGAATAATGCTGTTATACAAGTCACTCCCTGGTCAGTTGCACGGGGTTTGGTGTCTTTGGTAGGTAGTTAATAGTGCAATGGCTTGGTCTTCTGATTTGTGTGTATTTAACTTTTAAAGAAGCTGCCAGGCTTTTCCAGAAAAGCTGTGTCCTGATGCTAAGCGTGTAGGGTTACTGGCCCCAGGCCCCAGGGTTGTCCTCTGCAGTTACTCAGTAGCAGCACACGTGCACAGGCAGGAGGAAGGGGAAGCCGTGGGTGTGTGGGAGTGGCATGAGCCACTTTGTCTCCTGCCGGGGGTTCTGAATTCCTGCACCAGCTCTAAATTGTGCGGAATGGCTTTCTGTGGACATTACTTTCTTTGTTCTGAAGTTTAATGTTAATAATAGTTTTTTTCTCTTCGTGAGCTCTGGTTTATCTTAAGTATTTGTCAGTCCCTGGAATCTGGAGAAACACCCTTGTGGTGATCCCAGAGTGGGTTAAAATAAGGTCCCCTCTCCGTAACTGTCTTGCGGTGGGATTTTCAGACTGTTGCTCTTAGGAAGTAGGTGAAGGACAAATGTGCGGGAGGAGGAGCAGCTATGTAGAAGTGTGTGGTCTGGGCATACAGGGAAAGGGGAAACTCTGGGCACTGTTTAGCTGCTGTTTGGACCAAAATGCGTTAGTGTAACCGATGGTCTCAGAATCAGATTTGCTGTGAGACTGCATGTCCTGCGTGCACCCGGCTCCGTGACAGACAGGTGTAGGCTGGGGTTTGTGTTCACATTTCAGGTTTTGTCACAGCGTGAAGTTCAGCACCAAGACCCTCCTGCCTGCCCTTCCAGTTCCTCCTGCCCCCGCCTCTCTCTCTCTCTGTTCTGCGGGGCAGGGGCTGCATAAGCCACGCCACCCAGCAGCCCCAGGTCACCGGAAGCTTCCCTCTCGGCTATGGCTTTGTTTTCTGCCTTGTAGTCTGATGCCTCCTTCCTGTCCTGGCAATGGCTGTAATCTCCTAATTCCTTTCCGTCTTTTCTCCATTCTAGTTCATCCTGTGCAGTGCTGCTGGAGGGATCTACCAACCTTGTAATGATGTGCGTGTGTGCCTTGCATGTGCACGCATGTGAGCATGCGTGTGAGCATATGTGCATGTGTGTGACTGCTCTAGGCTAAAGTGCATCCCTCTGCGGGGCAGAGGGCCTTCACAGTGCTGACCATGCCTGCTCTCCCAGGGACTGCGGTGTGGCCTGCCCCTCATGGACGTGCGGGACTTCTCAGATGTCCTTTGCCAGCTCTCTGGGCTGTGGCAGGTCCTGTCTGCCTTCCTTCCTGGGTCCTCATTGTATTTTCCCAAAACTGCCTCCTTGACTTGGTCCCCAAGTACTTGTGCTTCTGGAAGCAAGGACTTCTCCCTGCTCCCAGGGTTAAACCCTGGTGTCTATTATAAGCCTGGCCCCAAGTGTGCATTCATGGGGGTTCACAGATGACGAGTGTGTGGAGTCTTCAGGGCTGGGGAGGGCATGTGGCGGGTGCTGTGAAAGTAAGAAGCGATCTTTGAAAGTCGGTCATGTGGCATCCTCTGCCTTTCAGGACAGTGGAGACCCAGCCCACTCGCTGTGCTTCCTGAGAGGAGTCCTTGGTGTGTGCAGCTTGGTAATCAGAAGCATGCATGCCCAGCAGGCAGAGGCTGTGGATCTTCCCCAAGATCCTTAGTGCCAGGGCTTATGCCCTAGGATGTGGGTCCTTCTGTGAAAGCAAACAAGTCATTTGAACCCTAACTGTAATACAATTGGAACAAGAGTGTAGAGCTAGCATCAAAATGTGCATGGCACCTCTAGGTGAGTTTTGCTGCACTTGGGCAGTGTGGAAGAGCAGCGCTCCGCCTGCTGGGCACCTTTCTGCCGTGTTCTTGTGCCCTTCTGCTGCGTGGTTCTGGCCAGGTGCTCTGCACTCTGCAGTCCTCTCTGCCCTGCTGTTCATTCCTACATCTGGCGTGGTGATTACATACAGAAGGAGCAGAAGGAGCCTGAGAGTCTGAGAAGAAGGACGGGGACCTGTCTCCATTTCCTTGGAAATTGGAGCCCTCTTGTACTTTGGGAGATTTCTGAAGTACATTACAGCTGTGACGTCTTTATGTCGCTCTGCTAGACCTCAGGAATCCTGTCACTTCAGTTCATTTCACTGCCACGTCTGTGAATAGGCGTCAGGATACCTGTTGAAAATAAGTTGTTTTCTTTCTTTTTCTGTTCTTGGCCTAAGAGCACCAGATACCATTCTTAAATATTTTGTGTTTTACACATTACTATTAAAAGGACACTGTCCATCTTCCCTTGATGTACAGAGCAGGACTTTTCCTGCCTTTTTCCTTTCGGTGGTGGTGGGAGTCTTAACAGGTCCTATGTCCCTGTGACTTTTCATGCTGGTCCCAGCTGCATTCTGGCAAGACGAATGGCTTTTCTAGAACTCTGTGGGGTGGACAGCAGCAGTGTTGGCAAGAGAAGCTCGCGCAGTGCAGCCTTCTCTCATTATGCTCTCACTGGCTTCCTTCCTAAGGTGGGGGTAAAGGCAGATAAGCAAAGTACTTTGGTCTCCTCACAGCAGAGTAGTTTAAGGAGGAAATATTGTAGGGCTTAAGTCCCTGGCAGAAAGCACAGTGTCTCTGTTACGTGTGTCTGGAAGCTGCATGAAGATGTAGCATTAACCACCAGTGTACCAGCATGGAAAAAAAGCCGTTTTCCATGTTGAAGCCAAAGTAAAGAAAGTAAAGAAGCAGACTGAAAGAATCAAGATGTATTTCTGCGAATGCCCCGTGTGTCTTTGGATTCAGTGTAATTTCATTATTGCTCACATTATCGGTGTATTTTACTATTTTACTACTTGCAATAGTAACACTAAGATAAACGGCTCTTCGTGTTAGACTGACCTGTGGAGTAAGCCAGTGAGTTTTCGCAGGAGGAATTTCACTAAGAGTGTGTAAATATGTTTGCCTGGCCATGTGGCCCACAAGGTCTAAACTTTTGACACCATGCGATTTTAGTCAAAATTTTTATGACGATATGGTACTAGGGCATGAACTGAATGGGGGATAGGGGATCCCCATGTAGACAGGCACAGGGCTGGAAACCTGAAAGTGTCAGTTGCAAAATCCGCTTGTGTGATGTGGCCAGTGGAGTGTGGCAGAGCTTGCGACCACGTGTGCATCTGTGAAGATGGTGTTGGTGGTGCAGCAGCCATGGACGTTTGCTTATTTGATCATTACAGTTGGGCGTATGTTCTTTTTAATAAAATATTTAAAGACAAAGGAAATTGTCTGCTTTTATGCACACAGTTAAAAGTGCTGTCTATTTTATATGCAGCCCAGGATAGCTCCTCTTCACTCATCCAGGTGCTGGGAGGTAGGGTGTGTGTAGACGAGATGAAGGTGGACCCCTGAGGGGAGTGTGCTAGGAGAGTGTCACATAGCCACTTAGTAAGCTGTAGCTGCTATCTGGAACCAGGCTGGTTGGTGCAGTTTCAGAGCTGTGTCCACTCTCAGGGATCAGCCTGAGGCTGAGAGCTCGGTGGCTGGGGTCTGCAGGCATCTGAGACCTGCTTCTGTCCTATATCCCAGGACAGAAGCAGCTGTCCTGTCTGCAGCCAGGGTTCACTCGGGGGACAGGTTGGGAAGGGCCCTGGTTTCAGCTTTAAGGAGGGGGGTCCAGCATTGTGCACACCGTGTGGTGCATACCACCTTCTCTCCAGACAGTCCCTATCATCAAGGGACTTTCGGGAGTTCCTGAGAACTGGTTTGATCCCCAGCTCTGCCCCTTAAATGCTGTGCATCTTTGGGAAAGTTGCTTGAGCTCTCTGTGTATGTTTTCTTACCCTTAGAGTGGAGGTAGCAGGAGTACCTGCCTTAGAGTGTTACTGTGAGGATTATATATGTGTATATATATATATATATATATATATATATATATATAGCGTTCAGGATCTTGCAGGACACAAAGGAAGTATTACAGAAATGCTAGTGATTGGGATTACTGTTTTATTTAAAGGAAGAAGGGGAAGGTGTATTGGAGGGCAGTGGACTGTCTCTCCATGGGAGGAAGACTAGGGACTGGGACTTCCAGGTGGCCACAGGCCTATGATTACTGTGAGGCTCTCTGCTGTGCTCAGGTTATGGGTCAGTATGGGAAGAGCTTCTCATCTGGGTTTATGGAGGAACAGTGTTTCATTTCTGTTCCTCAATATAGCTTGTCATTATTATACCAAGGAAGGCATTGGAGCATTCCTTTTGTAAATGCATTAATTTATATTTAACAGACACCTGTATATTTGTAAAAAGATGCTATAAAGCCCAGTTTCATGTACTGAGACTCACATCCAGTTGCTATCCATGTGAAAGTGTGTATTAACACATCATCACAGGGCCATGGTTCTTACATCTTGCAGCTGGACCTGTCCTCCCATAGGGCGATGGGGGACAGTCCCATCTGTGATATAGTCACGCATATGCCGGTGGTTCAAGCCTGTAGGAAGGTATTAGAAAGACCGGTCCAGTTGTTCTGCAAGGCGTCAGCCCCACTTTGGTGTTGCCTGGTGGGCCTCATGCTGTGCCTGCACAGCCTGGGTGATGCAGATGGTCCTGCCACTGCTGAAGACCTGTTCTAGATGAGGTCATGTGTGCACCACTGCAGGGTGACAGGCCAGGTGACTGGGAAGCTTCGCACTCTGCGTCTTCCATTTGGAGATCAGCAGGGTATATTAGCATGAATATGTTTTTTTAAAGCTGTGAGAAGGATGGCAGAAGAAAGGTCTGTTTAATTTTTATAGTTGACTTTGCGGACTCACTTGAAAATAAACTTTGGCTTGTTGGTTTGTTCTTGAGTAGCACTGCTGTTTGCAGTGTGGGAACCCTGCCTGTGTGCCAGGCACCCAGGCCCCAGCCTCCCACCAGTTGCTGGAGGATTCATCCTGCAGCTCAGCACCCTGTGTGTCTTGAGGGTAACTGGAGAAGAGGAATTCTCTTCACAGTTTTGGAATTAATTCAGACATCTTTCACATTTAGCAATTTCCAAAATAGGTCTTTATAAGCTTTAGAAATAATTTTGTACTCCATGGTAAATTACATAAGCTAAAAGTTTGACTAAGATTGTATATCTAAAAAATTAGGCATAGCCACGTTAAGAAAACCTGTTGTAGAAGCAGAAAACCGTGGAATTTTTTTTTTTTGTAATTTAAAAAAGTGCGAGAAGAATAGGTGAGCAACAGGTGTGGGAAGTTTTCTGTGGAGCAGTGACTCCTCCAAGTATGGTCAGGTGTGGTGTGCAAGGGGCCCAGGGCTGCCCTCCTGGGGCCCCAGCTCCTACATTCCACCTGCCACCCGTGCGCGGCCACTGTGGGCATCTAATGCCTTAGACACCTTCTGCAGCCCTGTGGAGTGTTCTTTTAAATCTTAATATCCTAAGTGTTGGTTTTATTTTCTGGGACTTGTTTCAAATCTAAATTGAACATTTTATTCAATCCTTAGAAATTAAAATGACAAGGATGTCTTATTTAACAAGATATGTACTTTTAAAAATGCTTATTTTGATTTAAAGACAGAAGATATAAAAAACAAAGTCAAATCAGTGCAGATAACCACTGATTACTTCAATTTTTTATGACTATTAAATATCCTAACATATTGAATGAAGACAGTAGTTCTCATTATCCTCTTTCATTGTTCCTGAGAATTTGAGGTACAGGATGTCATTTTTTAGGACTGTACACTCTTAATGAACCCTTACTGCCCTGAGGGTATGATACATTCGGTGGCAGAGTACTTACCTGGCAGTCACAGGTGCTAGGTTTGATGCCAGTGTTGCAACAACAAGAAGACCCAAACAAAGGAATCCCCCACACATTTATTTAATTCACTATTAATTTTTGTGACGTACTATCTTTTGCCACTATAATAATCACATAGTTAACATCTTTGTGCATAAAACTTGGCTTTCCTTTCAGAATTACATCCTTAGGACGGATTCCTCAGGTGAGAATTACTGAGTGCCTGAGTCCTTTCATCATGGTCTCGATGTGTGTTGCTGAATTATTGTGTGTGAAGATTATGCAAGTGAACTTTTCCTCAGGGGTTATTAGAGTACTGTGGGCAGAGTTTGACAATGCATTTGAAAATAATGCTTTTAAAAAATTACTGATAAGATCGAACAGTTTAAAAAGTGTCTGCTGCATGCTGTCATTGGTTTCCTCTGTGAATTGTTCTTTGCCAGCGTTTTCTATTATGTACCTATGAAAATGTTTAGATTATTTTTCTTCATGTGTCCAAACACTTGCCTATTAAAGATGTGTATGTCAGTATTTTGTTCTAGCTTTGTTGAATGTGTAGTTTCATAATTTTAGAAATCCAGAAATTTTAGACTTTTACATGTTTACCTGTATCAGCCCTGCTTTTATAGTTAGAACATTATTCCTAATCCAGGGATAAGATAGTGAGCTTTGTTTACCTTAATGTCACGATGTTTGTCTTCTGAGTATCTTTGAGAACACTGTATGGTGGAATGCAAGGTGCAGGTCTGAACTTTTTCCCCCATAGTAACATCAGTTTCTCCAGCATGGTTGATTGAATAATCTAGTTTCTTTTTCATTGAATAGTGGTCTTTCTGCATTACTAGAATATTATTCAAGAGGGTCTGTTTCTCAGGTATTTTCTTTTGTCCCTTGGTTTGTAATTATGCTCTTTAGTAATACATTGTTTTATTTCTATTTATTTATTTATACTGAGGAGCGAACTCATGACCTTGGGCTTACCAGGCAAGCGCTTGATGCGCTGAGCTTAATCCCTGGCCCTCATTTTAGGGATTGAACCTAGGGCTCTATGTAGGATAGGCAAACAATCTACCACTGAATTAAGTTCCAGCCCATTTTTATTGTGAGCCAGGGCCTTTCTAAATTTTCCAGGCTGGCCTTGAACTTACATTCTAGCCTCAGCTCCTCAGTACCTGGGATTATATGCAAATGCCAGTGCTGAGCACATTGTTTTAATTATTGTACCATTAACATTAGTTTTGTATTTTCTTTTGCAATAGTTATTTATATTTTAGTTTTATTGAGTATGCTTTTATTGAGTCTGCTAGAACTTTAACATATTGAATAAAATAATAATGAGCATGCTTAATTGATTTTTAATTAAATGTTTTTACTTTTTTATCTTTATGTGAAGGAAGTATTCCCTTAGGTGCTTTAAAAACATTAATCTGGAATGGAAAAAAATGTTATCAGATACTTTTGTGATGTCTGTAATGTCTGAATGTGGAAGTTGTTTATAAAATGGATTTTTATGGGTGAACCACACTTTGTTAATAACTTACATTGTAAGTTCTAGTGTGTGTCCCTAGAGAAAATGCATTAGCCTCAAGCAAAAATAGCTTCAAGCAGAGAGATGGAGTCTGGGACTGTTTTCTACTCATGGCAGTATTCCAAGGAATCCTTTTAGAAATGTAGTGTTCAGGGCCTGGGATTTAACTCAGTGGTACAAGTGCTTACTGGCAAGCACCAGGTTGTGAGTTCAATCCCTGGTACAAAAAAAAAAAAAAAAAGAAAAGAAAAGAAGAAAAGAAATGTAGTGTTCAAAAACTTAACTCCTAACAGCCTCAATGCCGGTCCCTGCACTGACCGGCTATGTGACATTGAGGTGCAGCTTCATTGGCTGTGCTGAGTGTGTGAGTGCTGGGTCTGGCAGAGCTTTCTGTGATGATGAAAACGGTAAAAGTCCCAGACATCTGTCCTGGTCATCACCAGCTTGGCTATTAGTTTATACACAGACACATGCCATACGAAAGGGGTGAAGCCACATGGCGTCCCAGGCATCGTGGAAAGCCAGGGGCCGCCTAATGCTTTGTAGCTCATCAAGAAATACTCATATTTGATGTAAAGTCACTTGTTCCTATAAAATCATGCCATGGATAAGGGAACAAGACTAAAATACATTGTGACAAATTGTTGTGAGGGGTTATTCTTGCTTGCAGTAGCAATTAAATGTTTCTTTAATAACTGATTTGGGCATTGCTGACTAATGTGCAGGATTGAATTTGTTTGCTCTGGCTTGCCTGTTTTGTAGGAACTTCTAAAAATTGTCTATGCATAAAATGTTTAAATAAGGTTATATTTGATATATCCTGAAATTTATAAAAAGGAAAGGGTCTGTAATAATTATTTTAATAGATAGGATTAGTAATGATACAGAGATCTCAATAGTTTTTTGTCTTAATACTCTCAAATTTTTGGTCAAGTGATCAGATTTCTTTATTTATTGTGCTGACAGCTTACCATGTGTAAAATGTTAGGGCCATGCTAGTTAAAACATTTCCCTTCTTTTGAGGCCGCCTTGGAGAAGCTCATTTTTAGAGCCTTCATGCTATAGCAGAAGTAGTAGAAGTGTGTGTAAACAGATTTTAAAGGATCAGTGCTTTGCCAAATAATTAGTCATTTTGTCTTAATTCTTAAGCATGTAAGTTTGATTAGAGATTGAGATGTTTGAATATGCACATGGTTTGGCATAATTACTAGACATAACAGTTTATGGAAAAGATATTAAATGCATAAAAGTTGATATAATTATCCTGTTAAGTATGCATTTCTAAGAAATACACTTTCAAAAAGGATGCTTTTGAAATTATCTGTAATTTTAGGCTTCTTGCTTCTAAATGAAAGAGTGTTCTTCATATATAAAACTTTCAGAGGCTATTTGATATTTTGTGTATATTTAGTCCCAAATCCCTAGGTACAGAGGAAGCTATTTAATTTGCCTTTGAAATGTGGAGTATGGTTAATTATTGCCATATGCTACCATGTAACAAATCATCCCAAAACTCAGTGGCTTAAAACAACAATCGTTTATTCTTATAAATGTGTGGGCTGAGTAAGGGGACTGCTGGAGGCTGTGGTGGATAGGTTTTGCATCTCAAGTCTGGGGCTCCTCCGAGTCTACCCACCTCCTGTAGCTATAACAGAGGTGCCAGACAGAATCTCGGGGGCCAGGCATAGGGCCAGCCTCTGCTAGTCAGCCGGCCAAAGCAGGTCACCTGGCCTCCCGGAGTCCTGCGTGGAAGCCAGCCGGAACTGAAGAGGTGGCAGGCTTAAGGCCCGTGTGCAGGGAGAATGTGGAAGGGAACCCGAGACTGCAGTCTACCACTACAGTTTGTGCACCCGCCTGCCTTGATTTCGGCAATGAGAGAGAAAATAGGCAAATGTTACATGAAATAAAAGATGTGTAGGATTTGATCTTTTCCCCTACGTTATTCATTGGTGAAACATCCATAGACATGTGGAATATTACAGGACATTATTTTGGAATAAGATATAATGATAAATCTTTACTGGTTGGTCTTGAAATGTATGAATCAGACACCATATCAGTGTCTCTGCTTGCTATGAGCACCTTATTTTTTCATGGCGTCATGTCTTCTCTTCTTTTGGAAATCAAAAATTAATGTGGGACAGACAATATAAAAATAATTTTTACCCATAGCATTAAAAATAGATTCTCTGACCTAAATATTGTAATATATACTTAGTTGGAAATATTTCAGATTATGGGGTCCAAAAGCAGAATAAAAGAACACTTTTTAAAGAACTATATTTGATAGTAGCATTGTAGTTTTCCCTATTCTTGACACTTTGCTTACCTTCAGGCATTTAGTGAAAATTGTTTACTGTTGTGTCCTCCAGCAATACTCAACCGGTAAACATTAGATACAATAGAAAAATTATCTTGTATGATTCAGTGAAATACCAGTGTGAAGTGAAAAAGGAAGAGAAAGACTTCAAAAAAGCAAACAGTTAGCTGATACTCTTTTCATAGAGAGAGTTGCTTTACGTTTTAGGTGCACTGGACTTGCTTTGCAGTAGGCTGATTGGAGGAGGAAGTTGAGGTCATTTGTCCACCAAGCACCAACAGAGAATTAAGGTGGGGAAGGCTAGCATGCTTGCCGAGGAGGCCAGGCAGGAGCCCAGCCTGCAGCTGAGCTGGTCAGTGTCGCCCTGGTCCCAGCATTGTGGTGCTGTACCTTTCTGTTTAGCGGAGGGGGTGGGGGTAAGCTCTGGACTTGTGCATGGTCACGTGGGGGTGGAGGTAGAGCCGTGGTGCAGGCCTGTTCCTGTCACATCAGCTTTTTCCATAGCGGCTGGTGTGCACATCCAGGAGGAACAACTGACAGTCTCCTGAACGCAGGTCCGGAGCCTTTTAATGAAGTTAACCTTGGGAAATACCTTAGCATGAGGAAGCTAGAAAACTTCAAGATAAGAAAAAGGCTACCCATGCTATAAATTCTATAGAGATTTGAGAGTCTTTTATAAGCTGCAGCATCAATACAAATCCAAATACGGTGGACCCTTGAGTTACCATTGGCCTGGACATGAGAATGATTTGGTTTATGGCTGGAATTTTTGTATTAACTTATGACCAAACTCTGGAGTTATGACCCAAATGCCAGCCACTGGTGCTTCCAGATAGCCTCAAATACAGATTTAACCTTTAAAGAGTTCTGGAAGGAACATCACAGCATCCTTTCCTGTATGGGGTTCATTGAGACATCCTGGGCCAGTGTCTCTCAGAGGGCACTGAGAGCTGCCTGTGTACAGGAGAGGGACTGTGAAGGCTGTGTAGAGGAGCCTGAGCCTTTAGTTCCCAAGTACCTTGAGTTACACCCAGAACTGGGGATGTGTTGACTTCGTAAGTTGAGGGTCCATTTCATAAGTTGAGGGTCTTAGACAGCATGCCAGTATTTTATGTGGACACAATGCTTTCTCTTTCCATATTGAATGGAAACATTTGAGAGAGGTGTGGGAATCTCTTTCTAAAATAGAACTGAAAATTTTTAGCCAAGGAAACAGAAGCCCATCTTAAATTCAGATGAGGTAAATCCATAGAGCCAGCTAAGAAAAGGGCTGGAGTAGAAATTGTCTATGTGATCATTCTTGCCATATGAACATTCTGACTGTCTTATTGATTACCCCATTTTAGGCGTCATGCAGAGATAAAGAGGGTATGTGAAGAAAGGGGGCTTTATTCAAGAGTCTCAGCTGGTGGAAGGGACAGGGAAGATCAGTTTGTGTCGTCACACGGGTCTGGTATAGTAGACTTTGTTCCATAACTGGACTCCCGTTACAGGACATGCCAGTGACTACTTGAAGACACCAGGGCAGCAGCACAGACCCTTCAGGACTGGGGATGTACCTTGGGTAAAGTGTGTGCTTAGCATGTATTCAGTTCCCAGCACCAAGACACAACACAAAGTGAAGTGAACCATGTTGCTCAGATTTCTTTTCTTTTCTTTTCTTTTCTTTTCTTTTCTTTTCTTTTCTTTTCTTTTCTTTTCTTTTCTTTTACCTGTGATATTTTGTGCATTCCTGGTATGAAGAACCTTTGAATGATGATAGCCTTGGGAAATGGTTTAGCATGGGAAAACTGGAAAACTTCAAGATAAGAAAAAGGCTACCCATGGTCGGTCCACTTTACTTAACACTTACCAGGGCTGGTTTGTATCTGCCTCCTTGAATCTCTTCACCCTGCAGAGTCTGTGTCAGACCTGGGCTTTACCTGGACACCCCACGCTTTTTAACCTGATGCCATGTATGTATGTGTGGGTTTTTCTTTCTCCCTTGCTTTCTCTTTCTTTTCTCTTGTTTTCTTTCCTTTCTTTTCTCCTCTCTTTCTCCCTCCATCCCTCCTCATGTGGAACAGATGTTTAATGGATCCAAAGCTACTTCCAAACAGCAGGAGAATTGGAGGGCTGAGGCCGAGTCAGGAGGCCCTCCTGTGAGGGACGGTGTGTGCAGGCAGCAGCAGGACATCTGCCAGGGGGACAGGCGCTTAGGGTGCTGCCAGGAGCGCCCCAGCTGGAAATCACAGCTGTGCCCAACGTTTCTTCAGCACAGCGAGATGAACGCTGTGTCCCTGGCATCGCTGGTTCACTGGGGCAGGGAAGTGCAGGTGTGTGGCAGGTCAGTGAGAAGGCAGTTGGCACTGTCGATGTGAACTGTTCCCAGGTGTAACCGGCTGACATGCAGTATGCAGCGGCAGCCCCGTGTCTGTCTGCCCGGCTTCCAGCAGACCCTGTGCTCCATCTCTGACTCCTGTGCGTCTGGTCCTTTTCATCTGCAGTCTCCTTTGGCTACAGTGGTTGCTTGTGATTTATGGGTGGGAGTGACAGAGGTGATGCTGCAAGGGCCGGCAGCACCTTGGGTCAGTAAGGAAACATCCTCCTCCGCAGCAGCATTGTTGGCTGCTGCTGACACTGCTACTGCCAGAGCCCCCTCGTTCCACAGAGTGCCACTGTAAAGGTGCAGGCTGGTGCAGATCCCTGGGGTGTTCCTAAAGGGTGGTGGTTACTCCCTGAAACCTCTTCTCTTGCTGTTGTTTCCTACAGAAAATTCTTTTTGACAAATACATTTTTAGTATCAGGCATCTTCCCTGGTCTGTATCTTTGTATTGCATGCCAAAAATGCCTTGAACTGAAAAACTGTCAGCATTGTCTGCCAGAAAGAGAATGAAATTTAGAATCAGACAAAACTGGATGTGGCTTTGAGTTCTGCCTTACGTTTTCCAGCTGTTGATGTCTCCCTGTATTTTCACGGTTCCGAGTCTCTCACTTGTTCCCTAGGAGCACCACCAGGTTTCTTGGGAGGTAGGAAGTGCACAGCAGTGTTATCAATTTACATTAATATGTGAATTCTCTATTGTAAATTTTGAAAAACCTTCTACTTGGTGGGTTTTCTTTTACAGCATTTTTGCTATCCTTTGCAGCTTCCAGATACCTGAACTATATAGACCAACTGTTCATTCTTAATATAGGAAGAGTTAAATTTTTGTCATATGTTTACTAAATAAATGAATGTTTTAGAAATTCTTTTAAAAATGTGAAGCTTGAAAGGCATCCTGTGGGCTTGAATTGGAATATCCCCTTCCGCAACCAGAAATGGTTGTGTCAGCAGCACTTGGCTATTTTATTTCTGCAAACTTATTGGCTGAATCCTGCCAGGCCAGGGAACATTTTGACCTTCTTTTGTGGAACAGTAACACTTTGGTTTTGTAAGGAGAATTTCATGGATTATGTCTGGCACCCATTACATGAAACAGGATTCTTCTGAAGTCACTGGGTCCCTGGGCAGGGCTGGCAGATGGACTGGATGGGGTGGCTACAGGGGAAGAGCTGATAACAGCTTTGGGGAGAAGGTACCTGGGCTGGGCCTGAAATAGATCAGGTACCAGCATAGAGATAATGAAACAAGGAGAGAGGAAGACTGTGCACAAGGGCTCTTGGGCTGTTTGTTTCAGGGATCAATGATCTTAGAGCAGTAGCTATTTCAGGTGATTTGGGAATTGGGCTGTTCTTTCCACATGTCTAGTGAAGGTCGCTTGGTGGTAGTCAGCTACCACCAAGAGCCAGATGGCTGGTCTGCTCTGGAGTCTGTCGTGGCTTCACCCATGTTTGGTGCTGTAGCAGGGGCTGGAAGGTAGGACCCAGCTGGGACCAGAGCACCTGAGTCATCCCGGCACAGTGCTCCAGGAGTAATCAGGTTCTTACAACAAGGGCTCTCAGGGTCCTGGGAGAGTGACAAAGCTGTGAGGCTTTGGACATCTCAGAGCATCATTCTTCATGCTGTTGGTAAGCAGGCCACAAGTCATGAAGGCCAGCCCTGCTTTCGAGGGAGGAGAATCAGATGCCACCTCTCAGTGGAGAAACGAGTTCGCATTCCTCCTTAACCTACCTCGCAGTGTTTCTTGACAAAAGGGCTAGCAGGAGACTGCCAGGAAGAGAGGGTGGAGAGGTTTGCTGTAAGACATGTGGTCAAATACATTTTTCCATTTGGGAGCAAAGATAAAACCGTCACAGGCTCCAGAGTCATGGCATGCACTGGAAGTGGAGTGATGGGTGTGGAGCACTTGTTCAGGACATTGTGTCTGCAGAGGTAGGAGTGGGAGTGGAGACTCAGGCGTGGGGTTGGAGGAATTTGCTTGTTTGGCTTTGTTTTAAAGGGGTCCAGTCACCTGCTGCCTGTACTGTGTTCTAGATGGTGTCTGCATGTTTTGTTCTCATGACTGACCTCTGAACTGATTGAATGTTGTTGAAATTGTTTTGGTTTTGGTGGCAAAACTTTCTCCTGGTTCTAGGATGTGTTTTATCTCAGGCACTATCCACCCTTCTGATTTCTTTATGCTGCACGTTTTTCTTAAGCAGCTTCTTTCATTTTTGTGGTTTTAACTATTTTTTTTTTTTTGGTTTTAACTCTTAACCCTATTGGGCTGAAGGTCCCCTGGATATCCAGACCTACCTGTCCAGTTTCCTGCCTTTGTCCCCTGAGATCCCTTGCTAATCCTGTTACTATGTCAAATCGTGCCTTTACCTTGGCAAGGCCAGTGCCTTTATGATTTTCCCTTTGACCATCACTTTGTGTGTCCAGACAGATCATAAATTACAGTGAATCCCTGACTCATAAAAGAGTCTGTATCTGACAAAGTGAGTCTTACACAGTACACCTGGGACAGTTTGTCATGGGAATGCTCATAGTTTGGGGACTGTTGACTTTTGTAGTTTCCCAAATGTGGCTGTACATGAGCATCACCTGTAGGGCTTTGTACCCATGTAGACCTGGGTTGCTGAATCAGAATCTCCTAGGACTCAGCTTTCTATGTTTTTACAAAGCTTCCCTGGGGGTCTTGCTAATGCTGAAAACAACCCTTGAAACTTTCATGCTCTAACTCATTTTCACCACCATTGTTTTGTTTCCAGCTTTTACAGCTTCTGGTGGCTGTCATAACAGATTTCCACAAACATGGTGGCTAAAGCAATAGGTGCATAGCTCCCCCTGTGCCAGCAGCCTCGGGTGGCAGTTCATCGTGGGCAGTGCGCTCTTTCTGAAGGCCACAGGCCTCTGCCTGCTCCTGATGGCTCCAGGTGCACCTTGGGCTTAGATGTGTCACGCTGGTGTCTGCCTCCACTTTCAGAGGGTCACATCGCCTCTCTGTCCCTGCCTCTGCCTTATAAGACAGCTTGCCTTGGATTTAGGACCAGCGGCATGGTCTCACCTGGAAAGCTTTACTCTTACCTCTGTGAGGCCCTTTTCCTGACAGGTCACATTCACAGCTTTCAGGTCATGGCCTTATCCTTCTGGGGGCCACCATTCCACCCACAACATGCCCCCCTCTGAGTGTGTTGCTCTTCTGCCTGGATACTTTGCCATTTGGACATAGACCTCTAGTCTACCCTGTGTTGAACACCCTTACCATTGCATCATAGATTCACTCCTGTTGGCTGCTGGCTCAAATCTTACACCACCTCTCCCCTTACAAAGCCGTGCTCCTTGTCCTGGAGCACTAGGCTGTCCCAACAGGCCCCGCCTGTCTCCTCTGCCTCCGCTTCCTCCGGGCGTCCTTCTCTATGTAGGCCCCTGCCCCGTGCCCCCAGTCTGCCCAATAGCTTGGATTCCAATAGATTCCACTGGATTCCATTAGCTTGGATTCCAGATCATTCCAGAGCTGTCTTCCCACCTCTCCCAGTGTGCTCTGTGAAGCTTATCCTTTTTGTCTTGTAGGAGGTTTTTTTTTTTTAAATTTTAAAAAGCAAAAGAGAAAAAAAGGATTGAAATGATACAGAATTTCAAAAAAATAGGAAATGAACACTAGTTAATACATTACCTATTGTTATCTTAGTAGTTGTTCAAGTTACAGAATCTAGGCACCAAAAATGATCAGTCAATCAAACAATGACAGCACCAACTGTTCTTTTTGAGGAACTAACAGAGATTAGTAGGATAGTTTTATCACACTTGTTTTGTGCCTTTCCCTCCTTCCTAGGAGAGCTCTGTGAAGGCGGCAGCAGGTGGCATTCACTGTTGTAACTCTAGCACTTGACACAATAAATATTGGATGAATGGTGGTGCAGCTTAACCTAATTAGAAACTCATCTTGATGCTGTTTTTTCTACCACTATGATAATTATCTCCAATAGGATTTTTTAAACCTATCATCAACTAGATAGGGCATATGAGGTCAGGGTGACCTGTAAGTAGGCTTGCTTATTATTTGCTTCACCTGCAGTGTTTGTACAAGGCAATTGAAAGTGAAACATTTCTCCTTGGGTAAGGTTGACTTTTCTTACACCCTGCCCCCACTGTGTTGAAGACTTTGGGTTTGTAAATATCAGAAACTAATCACTGCAACTAAGAAGAATTTCCCTGACAGGAGACTAGAAACCCTAAGGGGTCCTCGTCGGGGTCTTTTTGCTGCTTGTCCTGCTCATCTGCCTCATTCTTCACTTCCTCTGCTTCTTCTGCACGCACAGGTTGTGACATTGCCCCGGCTTGAGCTTGTTTGGTAGCTGTAGCTGTCCGCAGACACTAGGCAGTTGTGTCTCCATCCGTCCGTACTCCCCAGGATGAGAATGCCCTTGGCCAGCTTGGCTACCTGCTCACTCCCTGGTGGCAGGGAGACTGCAGTGCTGAGCTTGCCCAGGGAGTTAAAGGACAGAATCAGAGAAGCAGTGCTGTGGGTGAGCTGCTGGCCGGCTGCACTCTGCCTGCGGCACAGTGAGACGCCCAGCGAACCTTGGCACATCCTTTAGTCGCTTCCTCTACCCATTGTTGTGAAAATGTGCTCCAGGTTTTGCACTATCTTGGCATTAATTAGTTCACGTATGTTTCCCTTAACGTTAGAACGTTTGTCTTGAGCTGATTGGTATGAAATATCTGAAAACAAAGTGGCTTTATGATGGTTTTTTACTCATGGATACTTAATAGTAGTGACCATAAATTAATTTAAGAAAATCATCTATAATTTTCTGATCTTGCCTGAGAAAAAGGAGAGAAGCGAGACTTAAAATAACTGATCTCTTTAGTCCAGAGACATTGGTATGTAGCTGACATTCCTTTGTGATGGCAACAGATTATGGACACAGTGGAAATAACTTCTGGTGCAGGAGTCAAATTGTTGTCAGACCCCCAGGTGCCTGTGTGTTCTGGCTTCTGGAGTGCAGGAGGCTGCAGACCCAGCCCCCCTACCCTGCTGACCTCACTCCTCTTCCTCTTTCCGGTGGAGCGGGAAAGGTGCAGAAGGCCCAGGTCTGCTGGACGAGGTCCTCAGCACAGGAACAAAGCACAGCCCTGCTGTCCCGACTTTGGTGCTTGGAGGGAGCTCGGGGCAGGCGTGATTCCCTTATACATTTAAGTGATTCCTTTCCCTTTTAGAGAGCCTTGTCCAGGTGTAGGCAGGGCTTAGTCGTGTCTGGGTGGCAGTGCGGGATGGGGTCAGCATTCGGGGCAGGTTAATACAGACCTAGATCGTGTAGTTGAAGTCGAAATGCTAACTGCAGTGCTGCATTCCTTTCAAACTCTTGTGTTAGCTAAATGCAAGGAATCGGTTTGAAGACATTATATATTTTCCTAATGACTTTTAAAGAGTTTTTTTTTTCTTTTTGACAGTTTATGGACAAAAACTTACGTCTAATTTGAGCAGGCTGTTTTCCCCCCCTAACCCAGTAGTGTAGGGTTCAAACAGAAATGAGAATGAATGTAGAGAATTTACAACTTTCAAGAATTCAAGGAACTAAATTTGGTTTTCTTACACATAAAGATCTTATAGATGATACTAAAATGCTTTGAGAGTGAGAGGTGAAATTTAATTCGTTATGTTGTTTGCTAACTAGTTTGTTTGAAAGGTTTCTCAAGTGTTTCCCTGGGTCCATTAGGATGGCTTGGGCTGAATTGAGCCAGGACTGTTACGACCTCTACAGGATACTCCCTTGCCTGTTTATCTCTCTCTTTCGAAAAGATTTGAAGAGTCTCACTTTATAGAGTAGGAAGCCTATAATTCCTTGTACATCACTAGTAAATTAAGTTTCTGGAAATAATTTGGGTTTCGTTACAGATGGAATCTGTTTTGCAGCCCTTCCCTTCGGTGGGTGTTCAGTGGGCAAACCATTAGGACAATGCTTGCCTTTCCCTACTGCACCTGATTTTAATGCTTAAAACTTTTAAAATCTGTAAATAAATGGGCTTCTTTTTTTTTTTTTTTTTTTTTTTTTTAGGTACAATGGTGCTTTACCTAATGGAGACAGAGGACGGAGGAAAAGCCGCTTTGCCCTCTATAAGCGTCCCAAGGCGAATGGTGTCAAACCCAGCACTGTCCACGTGATATCCACACCCCAGGCATCCAAGGTAGGTGGGTCTGGCCAGGCCAGGCAAGAGAGCCTTGGGCAGAAGCTCACAGTTCCTCCTGGTCAGTTGCTCTCTTTCCTCTTGTCTCATTCTTGTGTTGGCTAGAGCTTTTCAGCTACTCGAGGATGCATGGCTGTTGGGAGAGGCTCTGTTGTGCGTGAGGGTGTGCTTGGCGGCACCCTTGGCCCCCCCACTAGGTGCCAGTGCCCTCCACTGTCTCTGCTCCCACAATGATTAGCATCCACATATGACTCAGATGCTGCAGCCCATCTCGGGAAGGGATGGACTAACAGCGCTCCTGTTAAGATCCAGTGTGTTAGGACACAAAAAAAATAACAGACTTACCAAGGTACAGTAGTTACAGTGAAAGATACCTGATGTTCTTTGTGCTGAAGAGGCCTTCTATTATATCTTGGTATAAATATCACAAAAATTTGTTACTTCCTTCTATTAAGTGCAGTAGGTACTTTCATATAACATATATATATATGGGATTGAATATATGTGATTATTAGAAAGATAAGAAACAAGGAGAAGATAAGAAGTCTGCCATACCTGTTAATTTTCATGTACTTAAAGTGAATAAAACACTGATTTTTTTAAAAAAGGATTATTTTATTTCTTTCTGATACATGAATGGGGAGAGGATCAAGTGTCCATTCTGGCTGGTATAGTTTACATACTATGCTTAAGACAGTTTTTCTGTAATAAAATAAATTCTTTGATGTGTAATACAGTTTTTTTCTATGAAATAACTACACATGCCTGCAGTATTTCCTATGAGGCAGCTGGTTATACGTGTCTAGCACCGTGGGTTTGGGCAGTCTGGGGTAAGCCAGCCTTGGTGCCCAATTTTACTGGAAGCCTGGATGTAGGGAGATACTTACTCCCCATGCTTACTTGGTGTGTTACCATGTGGGCCCTTTGTGAAAAGCTCCCCCTTGGTTCTGTGCAGGGCTCCCCAGAAGAAAGAGAGAGAGTTCAGTTAAGATTGTCCTGCACTCTGGAGGGCATGAGTAGATAAGGAAGTACCAAGGAAATGGGAAAAAAAGGATTCATATTTGTTTTTGGATGAGTTTAGTCTAGAAAATAAACTAAAATTTTTAGAGTGAAAATGACTTTTTTCTTTTAAAAGAAAACAAAATCAATTCAGCTTTATAAAAAGTGCTGAAAATGTAAAATAGCAACAAAATCTCAGGAGATCAGAGAAATACAAGAACCATTTTTTTAGTCCAAAAATGTTATAGTTCAAAAACAGTGATGAAGGAAACTAAGACAAATGTTTTTTAAGTGTGCTGTGACCACCAGAATTGTGATGGTATTTAGATATAGTCATTACACTTTGGCTATTTGATGTTTGTCTTCCTTTTCTTTCTTTGGGTCTGTATCTTTTTATATTTACTGTTTAAAAATCATAGCTTTACATTAATAGAATGGCTGACACTTATAAGTTACAGGAATCTGGCTTTAATTACTCAGACATCATTTCATAATGAAATAGAGAAACCTGCTACTGTGGGGGAATCAGCAATTCTTCCTTCCCCAGTCCCCATGCCTCCTGTTTTGCCTTTCTTATTTTACCTTTATGTCTAGATTTGCCTGCAAGTGGTTTAGATTATTCAGCTTTGTGACAGTTGCCTATTTAAACATAAAACTGCCAGTACGAAGAGTAAGGCAAATTGGGCTTTGGTCATGACCCCTCTATTTTATAAAAATCTGGGACAACTGTATCCCTGGGGCCTCCTGTTAGTCATTTGTGAACTGAGCAAATCAGCTACAGGCAAGAGCCCTGTTGAATCAGATGGTAATACTTTAAGCAGCAGAAATTTTGGCTTAAAAAAAGTGGAAAAATTATTACAGAATTGGGTTGCGATAGGGAAGGGTTGAGTAACCGGGCGTATTGAAGGAGAGCTGGGTATTAGCAGGCTGTAATGTGCTTATTCTTTCAAAGGTATTATACAGTGACTTGACTCCAGCTACCTTCTGTCTCTCCTACAGGTTTAGAATTTTTGGGAGAGTCAATCTGCTAGACTACACCAGAGTCTCCCAGCCATGGCCAAGGAAGATGGGAAGAACAGGCATATTTACTGTGGGCTGGTCTCTACCAGGTGCTGCCTTGGCCTTACTTGGCTTTCTGTATCTAGCATGAGGGCCTAGGAATTGTGAAATAGCAGTCTGGACAGGGAAGAGGTAATAGATCTATCTCTTCTGCCATCCAGGAACCTAGAGCCTCAGTCACAAATCCCTCACTCTGTCTGGACCCTTGAAAGTTGTGTCTCTAGCCAGTTTTGTCCTGCCAGTCTTGCTGATAGCTGGGTTCTGTTGTCCTTCTGCTGTGGAATCCCACCCGTTTGTGAAGATGCCCTTATATATTTAAAGGATTCTGATTTAGAGTTCTGTTTGACTGGGCTATGAAAATGAGGCCCAAAAGGGTGGCTGGGTGAGGATTTGAGCACTGTCCCTTTTGGCTGGGGAGTGTTTTCCTTGTACCCTGTGATGCAGGGGCAGAACAGTGCTCCCCACTACTGGAGGTAGTGGCAACAGAGATACAAGACCTCCTAGTCTGTGCCTGCCAGTATCCAAGCCAAGGCAGCTGGAGGTGGCGAGCCTGTGCTACTGTTGTATAATCTCTATTTGTGTAATTTTTATTTGTGTACATATTTGCTTTTAGAATAACACAAGTATTTCTCTGTTTGCATAATGTGTTTTTAGAAAAAAAAAGTCAGAAGTCCTGTTTTTACTTCTGGCAGGTCTGTTACCTAGGCATAGGGCCTAGTAATTTATTCACTTATTCATTTATTCAACAAATATTTATCCGTCACCTTCCATGGCCAGGCATCACGCCAGGTGCTGGGTAGACTTCAGTGAGCCTGGCATCCTGCAGCTAATGGCCCAGCACACTGGAGACAGCGAGGCTCAAGGAGCACATATGTCACTGCACGTGTGGAAAAGGGTCTCAGTGCAGCAGGATGTGTGGGGAAGGATCTGCTCACTGTGCAGCGGGGGCAGTGAGGGGGAGGCCAGAGGGCTCGGGGGGTTTCCTAGGGGGAAACACAGGAGTGTAAGGGTATAATGAGGATTTCAGCTGATGTATATGACTTTGCTTAGGTTTCAGTGGTGTGGCTGTTTTGCTCTCATTGTCCCAGTGAGTACTGTGACAGTGGTGTGTCGGTGACAAGGGTGTCCAGGCCTCACGGGAGTGTACACTTGGCATGTGGCTTAAATTTAGCAGCATTACTGTGCAAAACTCTTCCTTGTGGTTTTCCCTCCTTAAAGTGTGCTCTGTGAAAAATCCCCTTTTTTGGAGTATTTTTATTTTCAGAAAGTAATTTCACATCACTGTGTTCCATTGAGCTGCTGTCAGGACAGAAAGTGTCAGTGGCTTGTGAGGGACAGTGTGGCAGGAGACTGGGGCTGTTCTGAGTGCTCGCTGCTCTTCAGCCGGCTCAGTCCTCTCTGTCATGCTAAGGTGGTCTTCACATCCAGGTGCTTCATTAAGTACAGAAGTTGTGCAGCTCGCTGTTCAGGGGACTGCAAGGCGTGCATGGCACCCACATGGACTTGTGTTTGCAGCATGGAGCAGCAGAAAGAGACCTGGCTATATATATGCTTGGAGGCCTGCGACTTCTGTGACCACCCGAGTCCCGTGAGTGCTCACCTGCTCTGTGAGCCTCGTGACAGCCTGCCCCCTCCTCCGTGGGTGGAGTCATGCCACCACCCCAAGCATGGCCAGGCAGTGCCCGGCTTCCAGTGTGGGGACCACATCACAAGAACTGCAGAGCCATGCAGCCTATTGGAACGGGTGTGGCTGCTCTGTGGGCTGATCAACTACCGAAGCTGTCAGGAGGTGACCCTGGGAGGTGGCATGTGGCACTGTGGACCTGTTCACTCAGGGTGGCTTTGCAGAGTGTGTGAGGTCCACTCTGCTGAGCGCTCTGTCTTCGCAGCGTGTCTGCAGGGAAGCAAATCCCTCTGCACACCCCTAGGCGGGCAGAGCTCTCTGTTTGGGGAGAATCTCCATTTTACCAGGATTCAGACTTGGGATTGCCACTGCTTTTGAATAGTTGAGTTTTAAATGGTTCTTATTTGGGTTTCTTTCATAGTCTTGTTATTCTTGGGTTAGTAGTGTAAGGGGTTTGATGTTTTTAAATTTAAAGATTAACTTAATAAGGTAAATTACAGTAAATTTAATTAGTTCAATTAAATGTTTTGTAAAAAGGAGCAACAGTGTTTGGATAAGACTTTTTAAATATAACTATGACTATTTTGAATCTTAGAAGAAATGAAGAAATAATAGTATTAAACTGCAGTCTAGCATATTTTTTATACCATGCAGGATGCAAATCTAGAACACTTTGCATTTCTAGAGTGAGAAACAACTTGATTATTTCAATAACAATATAAACCTGAGTCAGCTTCCAAAAAAATGAAATAACTTTCAGAACCTTTTTATCAGTACATATTTGATAAAAGTAAAAAGCATTTATAAAGGACCAACATGCTGTACAGTTTAAAACATATTTACAAGGACTTCAAAATACAGTTTTTACAGAAATATAGTACAACAGTTTAAATTTATTTTACAAATACAGTTTTTACAGAAATATAGTACAACAGTTTAAATTTGTAGCAAAACATATTTACTGAGATGAAAAACACTTTCTGGAAAACTCATAAGTCAGGTCAGTAAAATTTCATCTGTCATTGACAAAGCAACCATTTCACATAAAAGTATTTTAATAATTTACTGAAAATGCAATATTTAAGACTTTGAGGATAGTGTGATGATTTTTGTTGATTTTGTAGAACTGAAAGGAGGATCTGACATAAAACTTGTCACACTTGAGAAAAACTGTTTCAGGGGAAATACATAAGAGCCTTATGAATTTTGCACAGATGCAGCAATTCCAGTGCAGGACAGGAGGTTGCTTTCAGCTGAGGTCCCGTGGAAACTATTTCTGATGTTTCTGTATGACAGTGTCTCACTTGTTCTCTCTGGGTGATTGAAAATAAAATCAAGTAAGCTGCTTCACATTTTCTTGAAAACTTTTGTTATTTTACATGGGATAAATGCCAGACAATTACAGAACATTTGGTAAGGACTCGGAGTGGCAGTGGTGAAGTGGTGGGCCTCGTTGTGTGGCATCTGGTACCACTTAGGCGAATTCAGCTTAAAAGTTGTATAAATACTCGAATATTCATGTTAGCAGAAACTGTGGGGTGATGATTAGGGATCTGAATTTTTATACATGATACTGTAAGGTCAAGTTTCTCGTTGGTTCTCTATTATTAACATGGATATATTTAATTGACAAATAATTGGTGATAAAAAAGCCAAATACAGGAGACTATGATAAACATAAGATAGTAGAGAAATTAAAACATCTCAAGTGAAACACAACAGTACTTCCAAGAGAAAACTATTAAATTTGCCAACAAATTATGTGAACCTGCATTTACATAGTGACAAAGGTGAAGAATACAATTAATGTGTAATAACAGCCCTTTAATGTATTCATTCTTAGAACTTGGCCCATGATTTTTTAAAGCAGCACAGATTAAAAGTGAAAGTCTTATCTAATAAGTGACTTTCGTGGCTTTGATGGTGGCATGTGTGGCGACTAAAAATCTCTATCAGAGTTAGAAAATTGATTGTGATTGACAGGTGTTCAGCAGAAGGTAGCAAATTGTGTTGGAATGTTCAGGTGTCACATTGTGATCACAGGATCCTAATGGAGGAAGCAGGGAGGTGGCGGAAGACACGGGGCTGAGGGCTGCTGGTGGCCAGGCTCGCAGGGGGAAGAAGGCACCAGAGACTAGGATGCATGCAGCATCCAGAAGCCAAGGACACAGCAGCCTGGGACTCACCGGAAACTTAACCATGCCAGTGGCCTAACCATCCCCGGAAACAGCTACTGTCCTGCAACTTCTGTGAGGGTGGAACCTGGGGCCACTGAGGTAATGCCTTGATCTTGGCCTCCTGCAACTGTGGCAGAGAAACCAGCCAGGTCTGGCGTGCATGATTGTTTTTCAGCTGCTTGGTTTTGTGGTCATTTATTGTAGCTGCAAGAGAAAACTTACACACCACTTATGGGAAAGTAAATAACAAAATATCATGTATTTCTGTGGCCATCTTGGTCTTGCATTGGAGGAAATGAAAGGTTGAGAAAGGGGTTAAAGAATTCAGAGGCAAGGGAAGCTTCCCTTCCATCCGCTCCCCTCTGCTCCCCTTCCTTTCCCTTCCCTCCCCTCCCCTTCCCTTCCTTTCCCTTCCCTTCCATCCGCTCCCCTCTGCTCCCCTTCCCTTCCCTTCCCTTCCCTTCCCTTCCCTTCCCTTCCCTTCCCTTCCCTTCCCTTCCCTTCCCTTCCCTTCCCCTCCCCTCCCCTCCCCTTCCCTCCCCTCTCTCCCCTCCCCTCTCTTCTCCTCCCCTTCCCCTCTGTCTGTCTGTCTGTCTGTCTATCTCCATCCATCCATCCATCCATCCATCCATCCATCCATCCATCTTTTGGCTTCAGAATGTTCGGGTAGGACAGCTTGAGTCTTTATCTCTCAGCAATTTAATTATCAGTGTAATTAGCTACATGACCAATATACAGTAATTATAATTTTGACTTGATCCTTGTATTAGTTGGACAGATAATTTAATTTACATTGTCTTTAAAGTACAGTTTTATTAATGACTTGCTTTCAGCATGTCAGTGCGGGAGCATGCTTGTATTTATAATTATACTTTTACTGGAGCTTATTTGGATGGTGATCCTGATTCAGGAGCTCATATTTTTATGGAAGAATAAACAAACAACATTGAAGTTGAAAGGAATTTACTCACACTGACTTCTTGTTTTGCAAATGAGAAGCTTAAAGGAGAGCTGAGAGTGGCTGGGTGTGTCTGCCCAGGAGCAGGGGGAGATGCCCTGCCGACAGAACCAGCAATGGCTTCTATGCTCTGAATCTCTTCCTCCTGGGAATGCCACTTGAGAAACCTGTTCCTTTCCAAATTTGCACTGCTGTAGTAATGAATTTGATGAGTTTTGCCAGTAAAAATGCAGCTATTTTATATAAGCAGCGTTAGTGGCACTTTTTCTCAAGCTATCTCCGCAGAAGGAGCTTTGATGGAGCTGGAGTTAAAACTGGCTTGTTTGTCGTGGTGGTGGTAACCTCATGTGCAGCTGGAAGAAGCTCCAGACTGTGGAGGTGGCTCAGTCACAGAGGTCTCACCGAAGGCTTCCAGTGGCTGCCATCCATGTTGCTACACATTTTGCCTTGTGCACCTTTGGCTTTTGTCTGTTTCAAGGAAGTACCAGGGCTGGTGTGAAGCCGGCTTGTTGGTGGTTGATTCTTAGAGTGCTTGAAAGCTCTTGCTGCATTCCAGCTGCATGGTAGAAAGGCCCGGATGAGTAACTTCTGGCACGTGTGGTTTTTTTCTGACAGGTAAAGGAGCTGGGTTCAGGCTCTCTGCGTGGTAGTGGGGGGCTCACTGGTGCTGCATTCCCTTTCCTAGTTCTGTGCCCCCATGAGAGCCACAGAGCGAGCGGCCTGCTGTCCTGCTTGGCTCCTCTGTGGCCCTGTTTGCCTTGGCTGGTGATGTCATGGCATAGGACAGTGGTGGCAAACCTATGACACTTGTGTTGTTTTTCTTTTAAGACAAAAGATGTTAATGTAGGAGTTGGTTTCTCTGAACTGAAACCTCAGTGTTCAGGTTAATTGCAGTAAATAAATGGGTGGAGGTTGTACTTTGGGTGCTCATCTCTAAAAGGTTCGCCATCACTGGCCTAGGATGTGCTCTGACTGTGTACGCCACCAGCCTTTCTGGGCGGCTCATGTCACTCCTCCCAGAATCTGCCTTCACGCCTCAGGATGGACCAAGTCTGTGAGCCCCCGCGAGTGCACAAACACTGTGAGAGTCCATAGCTGGCTCTCTTAGCACCCTGGACAGCAGGCTTCTGTACAGCAGGCTCCTGGGTGCAGGCTCCTGGGTACAGGCTCCTGGACAGCAGGCTTCTGGACAGCAGGCTCCTGGGAGACAGGCTCCTGGGTGCAGGCTCCTGGGTGCAGGCTCCTGGGTGCAGGCTCCTGAACAGCAGTTCTCCTGGGTGCAGGCTCCTGGGTGCAGGCTCCTGGGAAGCAGGATCCTGGGAAGCAGGCTCCTGGGTGCAGGCTCCTGGGTACAGGCTCCTGGACAGCAGGCTTCTGGGTGCAGGCTCCTAGGTGCAGGTCCATCTTGGCTTTCTGCACTGCTGAAAGTTGTGCAGAGTGAGCACAGTTGGCTAAGTGAGGGAGTTTGGGGTCACCCATGGCAGGTGTATGCTGGATCAGCAGTCACCTACCTGGTGAGGGGAGGGAAGCTCTGGAAATAATACATCATGTGCGCTGTGTGGTAGTGACGGATGAAAGCTAGCTAATAGTCGTAATAGTTCTGGAAAAAATTATGTTATATGGGCTCAGAATACAATGAAACCTGATATATCCATCCTTTCTTACTCTCTGCTTTGTCTAAAAAACTTAGCTAAAATGCATTAGCTAATAGATTAAACACTAAGACAGCATCTTTATGATGTGAATGGAGGTTTCCTCTGTCATTGTCTTTAGATCACAGTAGTGAAGCCTTAATAGTGAATGGTTTCTGAATTCCTGACCCCACTGGCTTTGAAATCACTGTGCTTCCTGGCTGCAGGAAGAACTTGCGGTTGCACTTCTGTGATAGGGTGTGTCTGGGTAAACACGGGGCAGGCCGGAGTCCACACTAGTGGCTTCTGTCTTTCCGGCCCAGCAGCATTGGCCTCACTGCTTGCTTTCAAAGGAACAAGTGTTTCTACATTTATCAGTGTAGATAGAGTTGATCTTTGTATCACAGGAATAGTTAGATGTTTTAGAAAATTGCTTTAAATTCTGTATTACCCGGGTAAAATTGTTAACATGAATATCACCAATCTTTTTTACAGCATTTCATCTGTAACTTTTTTTTTCTGTAACTTTGCATTATAAATTCAAGAGTGTCATAATTTTAAGCTTCTAAAGAACATTGACATTTAAATCTTAAAAGGTACTAGAGCTACTAGAACTGTTATGTTTATTTCCTTAAAATGCACATGGTAGGATTTCTGGCAAACAGATCTCACAGTGTGTAATATGTATGCACGGATGCATGTGTATGCAGGTAGGTATATACATGTATGTGTATATTTGTACTGTACCAAATACTGAACCCAGAGCTTTGCACATGCTGGCCAGGTACTGTTACCAGAAGCAACATCCTCAAAGCCTAGTATTTTTTTAAACTTTTTAAAAAATTCACAAATTATAAATGTAGAGTTTGATAAATTTTTATAAAGTGAATACAGCTACTTACATAATACCCAGATCAGGAAACAGAATGTGCCCGTCAGCAGCAGTTCCCTGTTTCCTGACTAGTCGTACTAGTTTGCGGTGCCTGATGCTTTCATTCCAGTGCGAGGCTGGCACGGGTGCACAGCAACTCCCATTCCTTTTTCCGTCCCCTTTCCTGCCCTCCCACCTTCGCATTGAGACAGGTCCATTTCCCTACTTTCTCCTATCTATCATTTAGCTCTTTATTCATAATTTGGATTTCTTATATAAGAGAAACCATGCAATATTTCTGCTTATGTGTCAGTTTGTTAACATTGTCTTGAAGTACATCCATTTTCCTAAAAAATGTTTCAAGTTTATCCTTTTTTATGGCAGAGTAGTACTATGTTATGTGAACATGTCACATTGTCTTTATCTGTTCTTCGGTTGATGGGCATAAAGCTGCTTCCCAGGTTTAGCTGTGATGAATTGTGCTGCTAGAAACGGGTGTGCATGTGTCATGGTAATATGATGCTCTTAACTCTCTCAAGAGGATACTAGAGGTAGAATACCTGGGTCAGGTGGAATTTCTACTTCGTTTTTTTTGAGGAATGTCCACTCTGATTTCTCTAGTGGTCGTACTAGCTTACATCCTCACCCACAATGTAGAATAGGCCCTTTTTGCCAACCACATTGCTTGTTACTGATTTCTGATCATAGGTATTCTTTTTTCATTTTAAAAACAAAATGAAGCCAAAAAAGGATAGAAATGATACAGAATGTAAAAAAACTAGTAAGACATTAATAGTACTATGTTACATATTATTATCTTAGAAGTAGTTGTTCAGATTATAAGATTTGGGCATGAAAAAAATGATCAGTCAAACAATGTAAGCACAAACTGCTCTTTTTGATAATTTACAGATAGTAGTATAGTTATCTATCTTCTATATGTATACACACACATACATGCACACATACACACACATACACACATACATATACACACATACACACACACACACACACACGCACACAATCTTTTCCCTTCTTTGTTTTTTCCTTTCTCCAATCTCAGTTGTTCTTTCCTTTTGAGCACTTGCTTTCCCTTTCATTTTCACAGTATCTGTTGTACATTTTAGATCTTATGAATCTTTCAAGTTTATTTTTCTACACTAGGGAGACAAATACAACATTTACACATGCAAGTTTGATTTAGTTCACTTACATGTATGGTATCAAGTTGCATCCATTTACCAATAAAAGCCTCAAGTTTATCCTTTTTTATAGCTGAGTAGTACTCCATTGTGTAAAAATACATCTTTTTTATCCATTCTGTGATTGATGGGCATTTGGGTTGTTTCCAAGATTTGGCTATTACAAATTGCGCTGCTCTAAACATGGGTGCATATAAATTGCTATGGTATCCAGCTACTCCCTTTTTGAATATTTTCCCTGAAAACTGGATCATAGATATTCTTTGTGAAATAAAATGGAATTGTAAGTGTTGTTTTAATTTGCATTTCACTAGTGGCCAGTAATGTCAAATGTTGTTTCATACATTTATTAGTTCATACATTTATTAGTCATTTGTATTACTTCTGAGAAGTGAGCTAAAATAAACCTCCCCTTCTTTAAGTTGCCTCAGTTGTATATTTTGTTCCAATGACAAAAAAGTGACTGAGAGACTTGAGTTTCTCCCGATGTGCATTTCCATTCTGAGCCCCAGTTGCCAGCTCCAGCCACACCCATCCCTGGCTCTCTGCCGAGTCTAACTGCCTTCCCATGCAAGCCAGGTGCACAATCCCAGTGCCCACCAGGGTCCTGCCCGGCAGAAGGACCTGGACTTTTCCATAAGCACGCTTCTGACCGTGCATCTCCCAGGGACTCAGAGCTCCACGCAGGTCCCAGTCAGGGTCTCCAACATGACCCCAGCCTGCAGTTCTGCCTGCAGTGTCCTGTAGTGACCACCCATTGTGGGAGCTGCCTGCAGCCCCACAAGCTAAGAACATAGGGATCCTGGTAGCCTCAGCTATAGGCCTTGGTCCAAGGCCAACAGGAGTTGATTGTAGCGTGGGTCAGGTGACAGCAGTGGACCCAGCCATCCCCGTGAGTGCTGGCTTCACCATGGGCTGACAGGGTCCTGGGGAAGAACACAGCAGCCCTTTGGCCAACCATGTCTTGTGTAAGGCTGGGTATGTGGGGAGGCTAGGAGCAGGAAGGACCAGGGATACAAGGACGGGAGGAGGACAGATGGGGAGGGAGAGGAGGAAAGAGGGAAGGAGCAGAGACAATTCTGTGCTAGGCCAAGGCCCAGCCCGACCTTGCCCCCAACCCCACTGTGGCTGCCAGCAGGGCACAGGACCCCTGCCTGTGTGTGCTGTATACAGCTGAATCTGCTCCTCTGGGATTCCAGTCCCAGGGTGTCTGGGGAACAAGGCAAGAACTGGGTAGGGAGGTCAGGCACCAGGACAGCAAGGGACTGAACCACAGTGACACTGTGAGGACCAGAGCCGGGATCACTCCAGGGTGGTGGCTGTGGGACACAGTCTGTGCATCCCCCAAGGGCACACGGGGTTCCTGTTGCCACCCTGCCCTAGGGGTACCAGGAAGGCATCTTTCTTTATCGGTACACACATAGGCATTGGTGCCCACACACATCAAGAACCTCCTGCTGCTCTGAGTTCCATGCCACCTGCTCTAACCCTTGCTGTGCCCCTGCCACAGTGTTCACCTCCACTAGGACACCACCCCAAGAACAGGCTGCTGTCACAGACCAAAGGGAGCTGCCTTTGCAGGAGTCCCCTGGGCCTGAGTGCTCCCTGACTTCCACTCACTGAGCCCATGTCTCAGTTTATCCCATTGTGGCACAAAGTAAAAATCCCACCTCGCAGGCTGAGGGAGACCACCACACCTGGTTAAGTGGCTGAAGTATGGGAAATTGTGGCCGAGAGACACTGCTGCCCCAGGTCCCAGGCAGAAGTGACACCAACCTCCCTGGGCTCTGATCAGGCCAGCTTGCTGGGGAAGACCAATCCTCTGGCAGGGGAACCCTGTTTACATTCCTGGGTCTTAGCAGGCAAGGCTCTCACAGTACTGGTGTGCACAGCTGGGGAGTGAAATGGGTAACTGCATCCTGAGGGACAAGGAGGTGACCACAGGGAGCAAACATGAATACTGGACTCCTTTTAGAAGCTGCCCACCCCCTGGGATTTGCACGATGGAGAGACCATTGATGCTGCTTCTAACTGTAGCATGAGAGGGGTTACAGGCAAGTGGGTTGGAGCAGCCTAAGAGGAAGGCTGTTCCAGGGGGACCTGAAGTCAAGAAAAAGGCTGCAGTCTTCCCACCTCATTGGCTCCCCAGCAGGAGGCTTTCTGCAGTTGTTAGCTGCCAGGCTGGAAGTCATACCTAGGTTAGCATCTGCCTCTGGGGAGGAGGGAGCTGCTGGCACTCATATCCCTTTGGGTTGTTATTTTGTCAGATGGGTACCTGCAGAGAAGACCACAAGAGCTGGGTTACACCAGCCAAAACTGCCAGGCCCTCTTCTTGGAGACCTAGACAAAACTCTGTGTATTACAAACTGGGCAAGGCGGCAGATGCCTGAAGCAGGTACACTCCAGGAGGCTGAATGAGGAGGGCAGCAAGTGGAGCCCATCTTGGGCATCTTAGTGACTTAGCAAGACCCTGTCTCAAATAAAATTTTAAAAAAGACAAAGGCTAGAGCTCAGTGCAAAAGCTCTGGTTTCATTTCCTAGTAGTGAGGTGTGTGTGTGGGGAAGGAACCCACATACATTATAAGGCTAAACACTCCATGTCACACAGTAATGTTCCCATCCGTGGTTTCTAAACATGTGCAGTACAAAGGAGCATGAACTGGAATGTGGTTCTGTACACTCCGCAGTGTACCCACCCCTGCCTCTGATGACCAGGCTTCCGGTAGGAGTGTGCAGTCTCCAGCACCAGCCCTCCTGCCTGCTGTGTTCCAGCAACCAGTACTAGCATTCGTCCCAGGAGCTCTTCTTACCTGCTGCGAGTAACAAACGTTTCTTCCTCTTCTCTCCCCTGGCTGTTTAGTGGCTTCACACTCACTGAGGGCCAAACCTATTCGGTTCCTTCACAGAGTCACTTAACAAAATGAGAAAAGCAAGGCCCTGAGGCCATGTGGGTGCTGAGGCTTCCAAGTTTGTCCAGCGTGACCTTGGAAACAAACCTGCCATTAGCCAGCCTCCTGGGCAGGTGAGGAAAATGAGGTTCCAGGAGGACACCCAAAGCAGCCCAGAGTCCAGAGGGTCCTGGCAGAGGTGGCTCAGCTCACAGGCATTCACCTGTCAGTCACAGGTGGGCTGCGGCACAGCCTCTTCCATCTTGGTGCTCCTTGGGGTAGGGAAAGCGCCTGCCCCTTTGCCTATGCCCTGAGCTGACTGTCCCTAAGCGGCACTGCCCACCAGGAGGGAGCCTGACAGACACAGAGGGAAGGGAGGAGCCCAGGTTAGCCTTCCCCATGCAGCTCCTCCAGCTCCTACGAAGACCATGACCACTGGTTGGGATCTGCCTGTGCATGCTCCAGTGACTCAGGGCGTGAGAGCAGGCTGAGGAAGCATTGGCAATAGAAGCAGTCAGCTTATCAAGGGACCCTGGGGACTGGGAAGAAGGCCTCAAGTGACACAGGAGTATCCATCCACCTTGCAAAGTCTGGCCTCTTTGGCCGAAGCTGGCTGTGACCTGAGCCTCAAGAGATGGAGGACACAAACAAGATGAACTTTCCCTTGTCAAGAACCAAAGAGCCACCATGGCAGGCTTCCCCCTACCTACCTGAGCCTTGACTGGACTGTGGGCACCATAGCTGGCTCCAGGCCTGGCCCTGATGTGGTGGTAACCCTGCAGTTCCCAGAACCCCATTTACTGTGGTGGCTGCTTTGGCCCTGATCAGAGAGAACAGCAGAACACAGAACTTTATGCAGGCTACCTGACCTGTGGCAGGGATGGCACTCACATCCTTAACCCCAATCAGAATGATGCCACACCCATCAATAGACTGATTTACTGATCACACACCCTTAATGCCAGCATCACACACTAGATTCATCCACCTCTGAAAAAAACCCTATGACCACATGAGGCTTTGGAGAGACATCTAGACACAAACCATAACAATCTAGAATAATTTCTCTAATACCACATAAAGAGCTATGAAACCCAACAGTTAGAAAGTTTGTGAAAATTTTGAAACTGCAGAAAAAATGATTTAAAAGGAGATTTTTACCAAGAGTAAGCACATGAAAAGTTGTCATAATGAGACAACAGCTAAGTGAGAAGTTTAAACTGCAAGGGGACCCCACTGTCACCTGTTGAAGAGCTAAAATGACCAAGTCTGACCAAACAGTGTTGCAAGGAAGCAGTGGAACCAGAACTCTCCTGCCTCGCTAGAGGTGTGGTCACCATAGAAACAGTGTGACAGTTTATTCATAAGCCTCACGTAGGCCTGCCTGCCAGGCCACCCAGCCCTTCTGTGTATGCGGAAACAGATTTTTATAAGAATACTCACACTAGCTCTGTTTTCAATAACTGAAAACTACCATGTTTACATTAACCAACAGCTGAATGAATGGACAAAGAAACCATAGTAACCCAAGCAACAGATTTCTACTCAGCAGCCTAGGGGTAGACTAGGGATACGCTTGGTGAAAGAAGCCAAACAGGCCAGACATGGTGATGTATGAGTACAATCCCAGCACTTGGGAGGCTGAGACAGTATTATCACTTGAGTTTGAGGCCAGTCTGGGCTACATAAGCAAGTTCAAAGCCAGCCTGCAACCCCCCCCACAAAAAAACTAGACAAGCAGGTTATATTATGTACAGTTATTCAAAAGTCACACATATGTACAGTTCTAAAAATGAGAACACATCTACATGACAGAAGGCGGGTCAGTCCTTGCCTGGGGACCTGTGGGGGCAGTATAGGGAAACTTGAGAGGGAGGGCATACAAACTGGGGAGAGGAATCTTGAGAGTGATGTATAATTGTTTTCTTCTTTGCATTCATGACTGTTGGAATATGCATATGTCAAAATTAACCAAATTCTATACCTTAATTATGTGCCAGTCATTTTATGGCTATTTTGTGTTTACAACCATATAAAGAGGTGAGGCACAGCAGTAAGTTCCAACTAGTCTACCAGGCCAGCACAGAAAGTCTCGTCCAGCATGGGCTGTGTCAGTTGAATTCCCCTGTAGTTGATTTCCGCAGACTGTGGGAAAGTCGGAGGTCGGAGGCTGCCTCCCAGCCTCTCCCTGGACAGAGGAAATCTGCATGAAGTCTGGCTCAACACGTCCCATGGTGACTCTTCCCCAGGAATGGAGTCAAAGAGCAAAGAAGATATGTGAACTCAGCAGATGAACAATAGCCAGATGTTTATGTAAATAGCAAGGGAATGTAAGGGCCATTGAGGCAAACAGGCAAGGGAAATGGGTGTGCCAGGAAAGAATGGTGGGTATAAGGCCAGGTCCAAGCTGGCAAAAGCTGTCTGGATGTTCAGAAGAATCAAGCTCATGGTCAGAAAGTGTCTGATGATTGTACTCTTCTACTCCCCACAAGGCCTGTCAGCTTCCTGAATTAGGAGGAGACTGAAAGAAGGGGAACCTTGGAGGTGGTACCCAGAGCTGCCAAGTCAGCTGGTGCTCGGGCTGCCACAGAGGGTAGGCTGATTGCTGGTGATGGAACTACTGGGTTCCTCAGAGAGGAGCTGGCATATTGGTGCCCATTGAGGGTCCCCAGAGTGGGTTGACTTGTGGCTGTGGATGTGATGGGTAATAAGTTGCCCACATTTCATGTACTGCATGGGATGGGAAGGTCGCAATGGTTTGGACCTGGGCAGTGTTGTCACTTGGTAGTGGGTTCACCAGCTTTGCCCATGAAGCTGATGGCATATGTAGCATCTGTGACTGGCAGGACAAGTAGAGGGGCTCTGGAGGTGGAGGCTGATTGTTGTTGCCCATCAGTAGTCCCAGAAGAGGGGAGAGGTGCAGGGACAGGAGGTCGGAGAGGAGAGAGTTGGGAGCTGCTGTCCAACTGGGAACCGTGGGTGTGACCGGCCCTTCTCTGTTGGGTGTGGGGAAGGTAGAAGGACAAGCAAATGGGGGGCCCAGCAGTCTTGTGCCAGGGAAGAGCTGGTTGGGATATTGGGGACCAAGCAGGTGTCACTGGGTGGTGCAGGGTGTCTGCTGTCCCTGTGGCAGGCTGGGGAAAGGGTGCCATCTGTCCCCGTCTCTGCATTCTCTGAGCCCTGACTTGCTGTCCTCCTAACTCCACAGGCTTCCTGCTGGCTGCCCAGGTATCCTTGGGAGTCATGTGGGGGTGGACAGGCAGTGAGGGCAGCTCACCTTCGTCCCATAGTAGCTTCTCCAGAAGTGTCAGGGCTGCCAGCATGTGCGCTTTCCTCTTGCAAGGCATGTTCCCCACCTCAGGGTGGTGGAGAGCGGCCAGCTGGCTCAGCTGGAGCCTTCTCTCCTTTTGCCTCCTTCCCTGCCCCCCAGGAGCCTGGAGAGTGGGCCTGACGGTGCCACTCAGCACTTGCTTCTGGGACTTCTGTGTGTGAAGCAGCCTGGGACTGGGGTAGGAGGCACTGGTGTGTGAGTCTCAGGCTGCCCAAAGTGGGAGCTGGGTGTGGCCTGGCCAGCAGAGGCCAGGGGAGACATGCAGACCATGTCACTGGAGGTGTTTTTCCAGTTTTCAGGGTGGGACTTCCCCTCCTGAGGCCCAAGGTGGTTAGGCCTCCTTGGTCTCCCTGGGCCTAGGTAGGTGCTACCAGGGCCGGGGGCACCCCGTCCTAATGGTCCTGCCCTTTGTTTCTCTAAGGCACCACCTTCCTCTTCCTCTTTGTCCCTCTCCTCCTGCTCTGACTAGTCCTCAGGCTGTACCTGGGCCCTCTGTGTGATCTTGGGGGAAGGACTTAGGTGGCCCAATATTGGGGTCCCTGCAGCCTGCTCAGGTGGGCCCAGGGTGTGCCTGATCGGCATCATGGAGGAGGGATCCTTACTTCTCTGAGCACCCAGGATGGGCTGGCTTTGTGGACGGGGACCCCTCGGTGACAATACAGCCTGGACAGTCGGCCAGATGTGGCAGCTGGAGGAACACAGCTGGAGGGGTTAAGGATCCAGTGAACAAGGTATGTGACAGCAGGGTGGCCCCCACACTTGAACCTCTTCTGTGTCTCATCTTTGTCACCCCTGGCCAGGTACAAGCTTGCAGGCTGGCCCCTTACATTGTCTGAATAGAGTTCAATAAGAAACAAGATTTTGTTTCTTTGCATAGTAATAAACTTGTACAAATTTAGAAACATAAATTTCCTACAGGGACTCTGTCAGCTTTTTGAAAATGATTAATTACACTCAATGTTATTTTCATTATTTTTACCAAAGGAAAAAAATCCATTAACCAATTGATGGGTTTTTGAGCTTCACTGAAATAAAAGTGAATTCGGACAAAGATGTCCCAGAAAAACCCAGCTGTTGAGTGTTGGGTCCAGTGGCATACATAGATGGGTAGAAGGGCATTGCAGGAAACGGAAAGTTCTCTTCTTGTGTTGTATGTTGAAGCAGTGTTTGATGGCTGTTTCTTTGAAGATAATTCAGGTTTGCAGAAGAAACGTGTTGGTAAAATTCGTCAAGCAGAGTATTTTCAAAAGCAATAATTTAGTCAGAAAGAAAAATAGATTACAGATAGTAATTTATACTTGTTAAATGAGACAGTGTGATAAATTTTAAAGCACCAGTCTCCCACCATGTCAAAGAAACCTGGGAGCAGCCAGTCTCTCATGGAATCCCAGTGCTGACAGTAAACTGCACTGGACTCCTGACTGAACACTTTTGGTCGCTGAGTTCTGGCCTTGATTACTAACCACCGCTGGTAAGTGGTGGGGAGTGTGGGGACACCCCGGGCATTCCCTGGGGATATTAGCTCATTGGATGTATCACACACAGGCTTCAGTAAAGCACTCACCTTGTGCTGCATCTTTTTCTCTTGGTTATTTTACCCATCATCCTTCCCCTGGACCTTCATTTCACAAAAAATGTGTCAAAATGTTTCTTTGGTTTATCCTTTCACAACCTCTTGTTTTTATTCTGTCTACTACACATTTAAATAGAGTTTTAGTTGGTATTTCTGGTCTGTCGTCTTGGTTGTCTGGTCTGGGTTCTAGAACCCAGCGTTTCCATAGGAAAAATAAAAAACAGACCCCCCAAAAATGGTTCTTACTATCCACAGATGAAAACATTCAACTTTTCTTGAGCAATCACTGAGAATTTAAGATTGGTAATTTTAAATAGGAAAAGTATCCCTCTCCCATAGAGTGGGTTTGAAAACTGTAATTAAATGGACATGAAAAGTTTAAAGCTCAGTGTTTTCAGTATTTTTCTTGATACGTCAGCTTCCCGACAGTTATTTACAGTTTTAGTGAAGTGCCTGTTGGTTTACTCTTTTGAAGACCAAGTCATGTTTAAGTAGCTCAGCCGAAGTGACCTTTTTTGTGGCAGTTGTGGATAAAGCTATGGCACGTGTCTGGGCACCTGTCTGTTCACAGTGCATCCATCCACTATTTTTTCTTGTGCAGTGTTGCCGAGGACCTACTCCTAGCCAAATACCTTATTCTTAGTATTAGGAAAACATTTTCTAGGTTCTAAGTCTTGAAAGTTTTGTAAGCAGTGTGGTTTCTGTAGCTCCTCCTCTTTTGTTCAACAATTCTCTCAAACCATTCTTCACGTACAAGTCATGCCAGCTAGGACAAGGGCCTGGTACAATCTGAGGGCCATTCTTTTAGCTGTAGTTTGTTTTGTTTCCTTACATAGTAGAACTTGTGTATTTTAGTCTATCAACTGTTTGAACCAATCACTGCCCCCCACCCAGAGTTGAAATATCATGTTCTTTGTAAAACTTAATCATTACCTCACACCCACATGGAATCCTCCTCTGGGAAGGTGCTGGGCAGCAGCGCCTGATCTGTCCAGTGGCTCCACATTTGCAGGACACCAGCAGGACCTCTGTCTCCCAGGCTGTGGGTGGCAGCAGGGCCATCAGCAGACTGGGGTTCAGTGTTTCCTCCCCCAAAGGTGAGTCTAGTAGAAGATAAAAACATTTAAAATGCTGCTTCTGATTTTTGAAACAAATTCTATGGCGAGGGGGCCAAGTCTTTAAAATAAGTCATATAGATACAGATATATAGAAAGATATTTACGTAGATATTTCTCTGTGTGTCTGTCTATGTATCTATCTCATCTGTCTAAACACACCTATCTATCTGTGTTTCATGGAGAGCCCTGAGTAATGTGCCCAGAGTGGTAGCCATGGGAATACAGAGCTGAACACATCTCAGAGGAAGAAACAAGGGAGCAATAATGGTAATTAATGGAGGATGGTGCCATTCACTGAAGTGGAGGAGGCAGAGTGCCAGTTCAGGGAGAAATTCAAGACTTTGGTTTGGGAGCTCTTTAGTTTGGTGGCCATGAAATGTAAGCGGGGGCATGGTTGGACATGTGTCTCTGGAATCCGGCAGGGTAGAGAGGCGGAAGATTTAGGATCGAGCACCAGAGACTCCAACTTCAGTAAAAGGCTGAAAAGGAGTAAGGAGAAAGGGGTAGGAGCCAGAGAGTTCCAGTCCAGAAGACAAGAAAGGGGCCGTCCCAAGTGGAAGGGTAGCTGGTGGCAGCTTCTGCTGAGGGGCGGGAAAACCCAAGTTCAGGGAGGTGACTGGTGGATTTGGTGGAAGCAGGGAGCACCTGGGGCTCCTTGGAGAAGATGCTAGGGGTGGGGAGTGCAGAGCCCAGCATGGAGCAGGCTGTGGGCTCAGGAGCTGTCTCTGCCCCGGCTTCCCGTGATGGTGACGGGAGCCCAGGTTTATGTGCTGATGGAGGGGACCCTGCGTGGAAGGTGAACAGCCCCTGGGAAAGCATGCAGGCCCTGAGGCTCGGAGCTGCCCAGCTGGACGGCGGCGTGGTGCAGAGGAAGGGGAAGCACTTCCTGAGCCCTGTAGAGAGCAGCGTGGTGCGGGAGAGGATGCCTGACGCAGGAAGTGTGAAGCCCGCTGAAGAGAGGTTCCTCAAGAAGCGGAATCAGGAAGCGCCGAGAGCCCATCCCGGACGCTGCTATCACCAGACTTGAGAACTGCACCGTGAGGAAGGGGTTTTGTTGTCACCCTCATTCTGTCTTTGGGGAATCAGAAGGCTCCAGGTTTTTAATTTTAATGTGGTCAGATAAATCTGTCTTTCTCACAGCTACAACCTTCCCCCCCCTTTTATGGCTTATATTTCTGTGTCTTGTTTAAATAGTCTTTCCCAGTCCTCACCTTAATGGCCTTGTTTCTAAAATTTTCTTTAATGAATTTTTAAAGTTTCCTTTTTCATGGTCGGGCTGTAAACTATCTGGAATTTATTTTGTGAAGATAGCAACATGGAGACCCAGTTTCTGTTTTTCTATGGAAATAAGCACTCTTCCCTTCTCCATCATCAATGGTTAATACTTCCTCAGTCATATATAAGGTTTTTACATAAATTTGAGGGCCCATACACATAACTGTTCCCTTGCATTGATCTGTATAACCCTGAATGAACTACCACCGCATGGCTTTAATTACTGCATCTGTGTGAGGTGTGCTGGTGTCTGGTAAGGTGGTAAGTCCTACCTGCTTTGTGTTTCAGAAGTTTCTTGAGGCTGAGCATGGTGGTGTATGGCTGTAATCCCAGCACTCAGGAGACTGAGGCAGGAGGACTGCCTTGAGTTCAAGACCAACCTGAATTACACAGTGAGACCCTGTATCAAATAAACAAACAAGCAAGCAAACAAACAAATAAATTTCTTGATTATTTTTGGCTCTTTTTCTCTGTTAGAATTCTGGTATCAAACTGTCAGCTTTTAGCAAAAGGTGTGTTTATGTTTTAATAAGAATTGCATGTAACTAGTAGATTAGTGTGGAGTAAAAATTGTATACCATTGAATCTTTCTATTAACATGGTCTATATAGAGGCCACTTTTAAATGACTTCTAAGAAAGTTTACAGGGAGTTTCCATATCTTTTAAAAACTTTAAGCTTAGTTAACAAATAATTATGATTACTGTCAGAGAGTATTTTTGTTTTTAAATTTGTTTTACACTTTTGTTGTTGATAAATGCTATTGAATTTTACTTATCCATGCATATAGTTAGTAATTCTGGTTTGCTGCCTGGTTTTTCTCAGTTTCATCCATTTTATATTTTGTTAGAGAATCTTCCATCTGATCTGAATTTATTAAGTTCCATATAATATATACCTATTTTAACCACTCACATTCATAATTATCTGTTTATTCCTCATGTTATATTTTTATTTCATTTTTTCTGTTTTCCTCTTGTTTACTTAATTTTATTTTATATATATTTCCCAAGAGGCAAATTTAGGCTTCATTTTTTCCTACTGTTACTTATCTTGTTATGTTTTCTAATTTTAGCTCCTATCTCCTTCCTCTCTACCTACAGTGATAACTAAAGTAACTTCCCTGCGGCCATATGTGACCCTGAGTGGCTGTGCTGCCCCCAGGTTGTTCTCGGCAGAGCAGCCTGGAATCTTTCTGAGTCCCCAGAGCAGCAGCAGCTGTCTCCACACACCCGTGTTTGGACCTGGCTGTGGCAGTGCTGCTCTGGCCTGGGAGCCACTGATTTCTGCTCTACCGTTGTGCGAACAGGAGACTTTTGAGCTGGTTCATTTTTCCCCTGCATATGTTGCTGCAGAGACAGTGTCCAGGTAAAGAACAAGACCTGTGAGATGTAAAGTCACAACTAACCACAGATGGGAGGTTCCTGAATTTAATTAAAAACCATTCTTTATTACTTTGAGTAGTACAGTGGAAGATGATACTTAAAGTACTGTATTAATTAAATCTGCCCAATGCTTCATGGTTTTTTCTGTTGATTTCTCAGCAACAAACCAGAGTCCTAAGCAGCAAGTACAAGTGAAATGCCCTTGTATATAGCTTAGTTCATGGACAGTGTGCCGTATTTATCTTGATTTAAATGCAAGCCCTACTGGGAATATGCCACAGGTGGCACTTTCTAGGTCTTGGCTGACCTCCTTGATGGTGACCGATGCACTGATGGCATTTGCCTTCACTAGACATTGCCTAACGTGAGTGCCAGTGTCATGTATAGCCTTCTGGTGGGTGCTGGTCTGCATGGGGTGTGGGCTTTCTGGTGGCCACTGTCTGCATGGTCAGTGACAAGTTCTGCTGAATAGGGCATGGTGGCTTAAAGCCAGACTTAAAGGCCTTGGTGTAGAAGTTTATGTTCTTGGTAACCTAGGTCATTTTCCAAATGTGTGTTGTTGCTTTTGTCACTTGAAGACAGCAGAATGTATTTCTCTTGGCTTTTTCTTACTGGTAACACACCACACTGTGCGTTTGAGTAAGAGCATTGCAGTCTGCAGGCATGGGTCTCCAGCTTTCCGTGTGTTTCCATGTCTTTCCTCATAGCAGTTTCTCCAGGAAGTGTTATTATCACTCCCTTTTTCTGGATGGGGAATTTGAGGCAGAGAGTGATCGTGTCACCTCCTCAGGGCTGTGCAGCTGGGAGTGGAGTGGAGAGTCAAGCTTGGGTCTCCCAGACGCCCCTGCATGCTTTCAAAAGTCCCATGCTGTGTCGTAGTCCTGCTTGTGCAGTTTGTCACTCCTGCCAACATCAGTGTAAGTGACACCTAAGGAGGAAAGAAATCATATTAAACTGTGGTGAAGTAATCAAGAGAACCACGTGCTGAAATGTTGCATTTGCAGTCCTTGGGTATTAATGATTATAAGTGGGCGGGCCCCAGCTGAGGCAGGGATGAGCCCTACTGGGATCGCAGAGCTCTGCTCAGTGCCTCCTGATTAGAGTGCACCTTAGGCTGGCTTTTAACCTCAAGGGGGGCCTCAGCAGGGACTCTTGGCATCCTTCTCCTTAGTTACCTACCTTTGCATTTCAAAAAAATGCTCTGATCAGCCCATAGATTTCCTGGGTCTTAGAGGCCCTTAGTGTTAAGAAGATGCCACAAGTTTGTTTGGATTCAAAAGCTGCTCTTTTTATATCAAAAAGACTTCAAAATGCTTCTGATCTAGGCATAAAATATAATTAAAATAACATTAAGCTTTGGTCTTTAACTGTGAACCCAAAGAGGAGCAGAGCCTGTAATTTGGGAGGCCTGGAATGTGCTCCCTGCTCTCTGGCTTTGGATGAATGATCACTGTCTTCAGGCCATGGAGAGGAAGCGATAAAATACAACTGTGAGTAAGTCGTTTCCATGATATCAAAGGATGGTTCCGGTTTGCTGGTTACTTTTCTGGAGACTGTTGGGAGATGAACCAGAATGTGTGACACGGTGTCAGTGGGCCTGCAAGCCACCTTCCACTTGATGTGAGATACAGTTTATATGGGAGTTGTTAACAACACACACCCAGTGTTTTAGTGTCCCCAGGAATGTCGGGGATTTTAAAATGTACTCTAGTCTTAAATTTATGTTTCTCTGTACAGAGGATTTTTGCATGTGTTCAGCCAACAGCGTCAAGAGCCTGCCACTTGGGTGTAATTTATTGATTGATTATTTGTAGTTCTCAGATGTGAAGCCTGGGCCTTGCGGATTCTAAGCATTTGCTCCTGCACTGAGTCGTATCCCTGGGAAGGTGCTGTGTTTGAGGAAAAAGAACACACTTTCCCCGTGTCATCTGGTTGAAGTATGTAGTTAGCTATCCCTGCAGCTGTCTGTGCTCATGGTCTGTCACCAGTACTTGCAGAGGATGGTGATATGTGGCTTTTAAACCTCTCATCGTCTCCGGCTCCTAATGTGTGACTCCATTGTCCTCAGCACACTGAGCTATAGCTAGGAGTTTTTAGCCAGGAGTCCTGCTCCCTACCTGCTCACAGCAGCGCCAGCCCCTGTCTGTCTATTCTGTGTCTCCAAAGCCTGAATTCTCTGTTCAAGTCATTATAAACTCAAGACTCTCTGAACCACAGGCCTTGAGTGATACTAATAATAGATTTCCAGAGTTACAGAATAGTATTGCACATGTTCTGTGTGCCAAGTACTCTAGCATCTAATGTGCAAACTTGTTCACTTTTACAATCTGCTGAGCTAAGGTCTATTTCTCTCTTTGATAGATGAAGAAACTAAGGCACAAGAACATGTGTGATAACCTGCCTGGGTCACACAACCAGCATGACAGGATTTCAAGGCCCACAGCTTAAACTGAGCTAAAATTACTATACAAGACACTTTCTTAACAAAGAAATACTCTCTTATTGTCACCAAATAACTATGAAGATGATTGTAGTATGTTTGTAAAAATGGAAGAAAATGTAGATAGGACATTGTCCCTTTAATAAAATTAGGAAAGCATTTTAAATGTACAGATCATCCTTTAGTTAACAGCTGGCTTTTTCAGGTGTCTTGTAATGGCCTCACACCTCCTTTCCCACAGAAACAAGAGTCTCCCCTCAGTTCCATGCGGCTCTTCTGTGAGTGGTAGGTTCCATTTCCTCCGTGGAGCCAGCCCCCCCCCAACCCCCTCAGTCCACTTAGAACTTCCTGTCAGCCTCTGCTCCCGGCCAACAGACAATGTTTCTGTCTTGCTCACTGTGGGCTGCCTGGGTGTCTGGGGGCATTGGGTGTCTGCTCACATGGAAGGGCCAGCAGGAAGCTGGGTGGGGAGGAAGTGGGGCTGCTGCCATCCGGGCCTAGTTGTCCTGTGACTGTGTGGGACAAGGCAGTGCCTTTTGGGCTGTGTCCCCTGCTGTGCTGCCCTGAGGTGCACAATGTCACCTACAGAATGCTCTCGGTAATATCTTCAACTTGAATCTGGTCATTAAGACACAACCAGACAAATCCAACCTTCCAAGACACTTCATTCATTTCAGGTGTATGTGTAGTATTTTCTTCTATGTACATGGCTCCTATTTCTTGGCATGGGCTGGAGGTTTGAGATTGCATTTTGGTCTTTCTTTTTGTCATTTTCCTGTATTTCTGTGTTTCCAGCAATTTTTCAAAGCTTTCCTGTGTGGCGCGGCACCAGCTTGGCTCCCCCTTCGGCAGGTCTGGCTCCCCTGGTTGAACTCTAGTACCAAAACCTGAGAAAGACCCAACTAAAAAAGAGAACTACAGGCCAATCTCTGTAATGAACATAGATGCAAAAATTCTCAATAAAATATTGGCAAACAGGATTCACCAAATCATCAAGAAGATTGTACACTATGACCAAGTGGGATTCATCCCAGGCATGCAGGGATGGTTCAACCAACATACATAAATCAATAAATGTAATCCACCATATCAATAGAGCCAAAAGTAAGAATCACATGATCATTTCTATAGATGCAGAAAAAGCTTTTGATAAGATCCAACACTCATTCATGATAAAAACCTTACAGAGAATTGGAATAGATGGTCTTTACCTCAATATGATAAAGGCCATCTATGACAAACGAACAGCCAGTGTCATATTAAATGGCCCAAAACAGAAAGCCTTTACCTTAAAATCAGGCACAAGACAAGGATGTCACTTATCACCACTCCTATTCAACATAGTACTGGAAATACTAGCCAGAGCAATTAGACAAGAGAGAGAAATAAAAGGAGTAAAGATAGGAAAAGAAGAAGTTAAATCATCACTATTTGCAGATGACATGATACTCTACATAGAAGACCCCCAAACCTTTGTTGAAAGTCTCCTAGATATAATAAATAAATTCAGCAATGTAGCTGGATACAAAGTCAATACTCAAAAATCAATAGCATTCTTACACACTAACAACAAAATCACTGAGAGAGAAATAAGAGAAGCCACACCCTTCACACTAGCATCCAAAAAAATGAAATACTTAGGAATTAATTTAACAAAAGATGTAAGAGTTGTACAGGGAAAATTATAATACCCTGAAAAAGAAAATGGAAAGACATCTCTTGTTCATGGATAGGAAGAATAAATATTGTAAAAATGGGCATTCTCCCAGAATTGTTATACAGTTTCAATGCATTCCCAATGAAAATACCACTAACATACCTCATAGATCTAGAGAAATTGCTCCTAAAATTCATCTGGAACCATAAGAGACCTAGAATAGCAAAGGCAATTCTAAGCAGCAAAGCCAAGGCAGGAGGCATCACAATCCTGACTTGAAGTTATACTACAAAGCTACTGTAATAAAATCAATATGGTATTGGAATAAAAACAGACCTGAAGATCAATGGAATAGATTAGAAGATACAACTACAAACACACGCAACCACCTTATCTTTGTAAAAAGGGCCAAGCATGTTCACTGGAAGAACAACAGTCTCTTTAATAAATGGTGCTGGAAAAACTGGCTATCCATATGCCAAAAACTAAAACTAGACCCATGCCTATCACCATGTACTAAACTAAAATCCAAATGGATCAGAGATCTAAATATTAAAACAGAAACACTAAATCTGTTGCAAGACAAAGTAGGTAAAAATCTTGAAGACATAGGGGTAGGTAGAGAATTCATGAACAAGAACCAAACTGCACGGGAAATACTTCCCAGAATCTATAACTGGGATCATATCTTATTAAAGTTTCTGCATGTCCAAAGAAATCTCCAGCAGAGTGAAAAGAAAACCTACAAACTGGGAAAAAATCTTAGTGAACTGTCTCTCAGACAGAGGACTTCTGTCTAGAACTTATAAAGAATTAAAAAAAATCAGACCTCTGAAATTGAAAGACTCAATGCAAAAATGGGCATCTGAGATGAACACACAGTTCTCAGATGAAGAAATATGAATGGCAAGTAAATACCTGAAAAAATGTTCATCATCATTCATTGGTCATTAGAGAAATGCAAATTAAAACCAAACTGAGATACCATCTCACTCCAGAAAGAATGGCCAGGATCAACAAAACTACCAACAACAAATGCTGGAAAGGCTGTGGGGAAAAAGGAACTCTTCTGCACTGTTGGTGGGAGTGTAGACTAGTGCAACCACTGTGGAGGTCAATCTGGATATTCCTCAAAAAGCTGGGGATGGAGTTCCTATTTGACCCAGCTATTCCACTCTTAGGCATATTCCCAGAAAATCTGAAAACATCTTACCACAGTGATATACGTGCACCCAAATTTATAGCAGCACAATTTGTAATAGCCAGATCTTGGAAACAACCTAAGTGCCCATCAACCAAGGAATGGATAAAAAAAAATTGTGATACTTTTATGCAATGGATTACTACTCAGCTATAAAGAATGGTCACATTGAGATATTTATAAATAAATGGATGCATCTTGAATCTATACTCATAAGTGAAATAAATCAATCTCACATGTATAAATACCATATAGTCTCCCTAGTGTAAGAAATGGTAAGAGTACAGAAGATTTTATGGAAATCATGGTTCACCATTATACTGCTTTGATGTCTTATGTCTTCATTCATTGGTTGGAATGGTTTTATTCTGATTTGTTTGATCTTAATATATGTGATCATATGAATAGTTACTTTGAAGACAAGACAGTATGGTAGCCAGTGTTGATTTAATATCATCTTGCTCTGAAGTCCTACCATGCTTTTGTTTTTCTATTACCATTGGTTCTATCATGTTGTGTCTCATTGGATTTTAATATGTGTGATAGTAAAAATTTTTATGGAAAATGAGATAATATAGCAGCCATTGTTCATCTTTGGTTATATGGTTCAGAATGTCTTGGAATACTTCCATTCTCTTGAGTTGTTTATTCTACTTTGTTATGTTTGAAATTATTGTGTGTAAAGCTAAGCTCAACTATTTCAAAGAAAAAGACATTATGATAGCTAGTGTTAATATCCAAATGTCTTGTTGTGAAGTGCTGTGTTGCTTACATTGTTCTGTTCTGATCTGCTTAGATCTGTCCTCTTTTGTTTTATTCTCTTTAAAATAAAAAAAATTTAAAAATGAGGGAAATGTAGCTGTTTCAGTTTAAATTACCTTCTCTCTTAAATTCTTACATAGAAATTATTTTCACAGAAGGACAAATGTACAACTTTAATTTTTCTCCCCATCTCTGTGAGTGTGTTGTATGTATAAAGATGTTTTCTTATTGCTTTTAAGAGTTTTATTTTTAAGGGAGAAGGTAAAATCTAGTTTTTTTGTGATTGCCAGAGAGAGTCATTTCACTAGTTAATTTTCTTTTATCGATTTTCAGTGTTTCCTACTGAGATATTTCCTGGCTGGTATTCTTGAAATTGTAGTAAATGTCTTCATCCTTGACCATTCTTGCAAAGTGAAAATATTACTTTTTATTTTCTTCTTTAGGATTTATCATTTTGTTATATTTCTTTTGAACTCAAAAACTGTTTCATTTAAAACTTGTAAAATTCTACAATATATTTTTGTAAGTTTAACTGTCCAAATCCACGCGTACAAGCCATATCATAAATGTATGTAAAAAAGCGAGGGAAAGAAAGTGCTCTAAATGATATAACTGCATGTATGTTTAAGTGTGTAAGATTGATAACCATATTGCTAAATGTTTGTTGGATCATTGAACGGTCCAACGTTCATTGAACGTTCGTTGAACAGAACGGTTTGCACTGTCACTGTTTAAATGTCCACTTTTTATGCTTTTGTTTTGTAACTTGAACAACTATTTCTAAGATGACAATATGCAACTTATCAATTAGTGATTTCTAGTATTTATTTTTTTGAAATTCTGTATTATTTCTACCTTTTTTTGTTTTGCTTTTTTTTTCTTTAAATAAAACTAAAGAAAAAAAAAGACACTTGGCTGGGACTTTTCAAAAACGTCCAACACTGAAGACCTAAGTGTTAGATAAAAATAAAAAGCAACAGAGATTGAAGAGGCAGGATCACCAAATGCAGTGGGTGATCATTTTCTGGGTTCTGGGTTTTTAAAAATGCTATCGACTTGTATTTTAAAAACCACTGGGAAGGACCAGGGATTTAGCTCAGTGGCTCAAGCGCTTGCTTGGTAAGCACAAGATTATGAGTTTGATCCCCAGTATCAAAAAAAGGGAAAAAAACCCACTGGGAAAATTGTACTATAGAATAAAACATATGATCATTGAGTGGAGGTTAATTTCTTGAGTGTCATAGACTGTGCAAAGTTGCTTAGATATGCAGGGGTAAAGTGTCATAATGTCTGCAGCCTCTTCTACAATAGTTGGACCAGTCTGTGTTTGTGCACATGTATGTCTTTCTCTCCACATGCATGTGCACACACATATGTGTATATATGTAAAATGTGTACATGTGCGGTTACACATAGAGATATTTTTATATCTGTAAACATTTTTTCTGAAAGTTGTTTAATGTATTATGACAACATTAACTATTTCGAACAATGAAGGACAAAGCAGTGATTCAGAATGCAGTGAAATAGTTCAGCCATGATGTTTCTGAGGCCCTTGCTTGTCTTTCTCAGTATAGAATTACCAGGTACCTGTGGTGGTGCCCAGGCAGCCCAGGGTAAGCTCAGGCAGGGAGTGAAGGCTGCTGGCTGCAAAGGGGTCACAGCTGTACTTCACCCAGCTCTCACCCTGCTCTGAAGCATGGAGGAAACCAGCATCTGCAGACACTGACTTTTCAACTGAGTCTTCTGAAGAAAGAGGTGGGGGACAGAGGCGCAGGGCTGTCTCAGGAGAGGATGCAGTAGGTCCTGTGTCTGGGAGGGGGTCCATAGCTGGAAGCAGGGCTGAGCTCCCAGCACCTCTCATCACAGACCTGGGAAGGCATTGAAAGGCTAACCACTGACCTGCGGGGTCCAGCTTCCATTGAGGGCAGTTACCCTGGTGACTCTTGGGAGCTGTGGGAATGATCAGAGACGTCAGAGTTGGTAAATAGCTAGAGATAGTGAGGACAGAGAGCAGCAGGCAGCGTAGGATGCTGTCCACAGAGGAGGTTAACCAGCCCCAGGCAGGTGGGCCACAGTGGTGGGAGGGGGAGCAGGTGACCCCAACTCGTAGCCTCTGATGGAGGAAGCGGAGGGGTAGCAAGTCATGCAGGGAGGAAGATGATTTTAGTTGCGGGTGTGCTCAATGGGAGGTATTGGTGAGACGTACAAGTGCTGGTGGTCAGAGGCTTGTAAGATATGTGAGTCTAGTGCCTAGAAGTGAAGTTTGGTAGGATTTGGGAGTTTGGGGCCTACAATTAGTGTCTGGAGGCAGAGAAAGTGAGCTTCCCAGAAGAGTTTCTAGATGGTGTCAAGCAGACTGGCGCTCTGGATGGGACTGGTGTAGGGAGTGGAGCTGGTGAGCTAGCATCACGCCATCACTACGGTGGCGGATGGGTCGGGTGTGGAGAGGGCGCAGGAGAGGAGCAAAGCTAAGAGCTCTGACTTCTGTACTGTATTGCAGCCCTTGGGGTGCTCTTCCTCAGGAATGTGGGGCAAGGGGGAGACACTGGTGCACCCAGGATGGGGAAACCAAGGGTTTGTGGAGGTAGAGACACCTTTGCAGCATGCCTGTGAACAGTGTAGGTGTGAGGCTGGGGCATTCCAAGGACTTCGGGTGTCTCTGCTGCACCCTGCCCTGCACTGGGCTGTGAGCTTATGGGGAGGGAGAGGTTGGATGCACAGGGCTAGGGCCGGGTCCTGGAGGAGATCAGAGGAGCATCAGGGGCAGGCCAAGGCTGGCTCAGGAAGTGGAAATCCTCCCCCAGAGGAGGATGTGGACTGGGGGGAAGGCAGCAACTCCATAGAAAATTCAAATGAATATGTCAAAAGCAAAACCGTTAAGTGATTTCTGAAGTGAATAAAGTGCTGTCCCTTTAAGTAGTGTAGTGTCCATATCAAACTGAGCTCACCACTGCAGAAAAGATCTCCGATGTCTTCAAGGGACGCTAATACCCAGGACCCCAGTCCTCACCCAACCCTGGGCAGGTGCTGGAGCTCAAGTCACAAAGGTGTCTGGAGCAGAAGGGGAGCAGTGAAGTAGACACGGTTGGCTTAAGAGGTTCGAAGCATAGTCCGTGTTAAAAGGTGACGGAGCTGGGCGTGATGGCTCATGCCTGTAACCTTGAAGGAGGCAAGAGGGTCACTGAGTCCAAGATCAGCCTGGGAACCTGGGTTAAAAGTGAGTTCAAGGCCAGCCTGAACTGCGTAGTGAGACTGTCTCAAAAAGATCAAAGGGGTGGGGGGGGACGAAAAGTTGAATGTAGCAGTAACCGTTATTCTGATGCCTGGGAAGTTCACAGATGACCTGTGAGCAGCTGCCCAGCAGGAGGGCAGCAGAATCACAAGTTCATGGTCCTTTGCAGGGGTCCAGTGAAGCCTGGCTGTTGGCAGCAGGAAAGTGACCTGATTACTGCAAATGGTGCCCTTGACCCCTTAGATGATTTTGTTTCTTGCTCAGACAGGCTAGTTGTGATTTGTTAACAGAAGTTATCAGAGAAAAGCAAAAAGTTGTCTCAGGATACGGTTTTCACACCATCCTCTTTTTCACTTTCAAGGAAAAAGCATTTTTTGAAATTATTCCAAGTTGAGAGTATGTCTTCCACCCATCCCTCCCATAAACCTCTTCGGCCAGCGGTTTCTGCTTTGTAGACCTCTTGAGACCTTCCTTCCAGTCTAACTCTCCTGCGTCTCCTCAGGTGTTCTAGTAAGTTGTTCTCTCCTAGTCCAGTAAATGACTTTCCTGTGTGTGGCTGGGTGTGATATCTATTTCTAGTATTCTGTTAAAGGCCACTTCACTTTGTTAATGGTTCTGCTTTCTCAGAAACACAGAGTGGTTTCCCTTTAGATGTTTTAAAATTACACAGAAATTGTGGACTTCTAAACCAGCCCATGCAGTATTATTCTGTGGCTTTTCTCTTTCCTGCTTGAACATTTCCTTTGTTCCCTGCTGTTCTGAGTTTTATCAATCTAATACCAATTTACCTCTCAGTGCAGGCTGCTGATGCATTGGCTGTTAACCTTTGATGTGGAACTCTGTCAAGTGTTCTCTGAATTCCAAGACTACTGCCCTTCCTTTTATTAAACTTCAGTATTATCGTCAGAGGAATTTGCTGTGTGTTATGTGCAAGTGGCTTGCTGTTCCTCAAAGCGGGTCAGCAGTGCCTCATCAAAATGTTTATCAAACAAGGACTCAGTTTCCAGTGATTACATGGCTGTTGAATTTTAGTCTACAGTGTAATCCAGGAGGAGAGAGTGAAAATTAATAACAAAAGTTACCACCAAAGAGTGGAGTGTGAAGTCTTAATTTCATGACCATGATGTTTCTCATTGTCCTGAGACACAGGCTAAACTTACTAGACTGTAATATGTATTATGCTTTGCTCATTGCCAATAAGGCCACTGGAGCAAAAAATTACTGAATAATCTCTCAATAGGTCCTAACATTCTTGTGGTTGTCAACAATCAGAAGCAGAACAGCTCCCTGTTGACTACTGGCTTTCCCAGTTATTGTGCAGAGCTTTGACTGTATTATCTAAATTCATTGCTTCAACAGAGATTTTGGGCACCTATTATGTGCCAAGTACTATGGAACGTACTACAGTATTATGCTCACTACCCTCAAGGGACTTACACTTTAATGGGAAAGTGCAAGTAAGAAAATAAAAGTCCCATTAGAATATACTATCGTGCATATTTGGAACAGAGCCAATATGGTCCATTTTCTGCTATCAGATTTTATTTACACAAAAACATGGACTCGAGTGTGTGGATATGGGACAATTACCATTAATGTCACCTTCACCCAGTGAGGGGAAGTGAGTAGCAAGACTGCTGGTAAAAAGAGGACTGGCAAAGACTAGGCCGTCATCACTGTGGAGGGGAAGCGGGATTCAGCACCTGCTAAAGTCTAAAGGTTTGGGGGAACTGGCAGAATGGCAGAGACTTTCTGTCTGGCCAGAGGGCCAGGAGGTCTGTGCAGACAGGGCCACAAGCATGGGGTAGCAACCCTGACTAGGAGTGGTCCTCTGTGGCTTGGCCTTCCTGGGGACATGGTACTAATGCCTTTTCTCTCAGCTGACTCGAGTCCCAGTGACAGGCCTGTCGGGGGTTTCCAGGTGCTCAGACTGGAACTGAAATGGCAAATTAAAACTTTAATCTCTTCTAGACATAAAGGCAATAAAAACCAGACACCTCTTGCATGTCAGGCATGGCATCAATGCCTGATTTCCGAGTGCTGTGTTATCGGGGTGCATCAGCTAGCTTTACAGAGAGAGCTTTAATAAGCAGCGCAGAAGTCAGTCAGGTGAGCAGAGAACCCCTCTGAGCACTTGTCTGGAGGGGCAGACAGTGGGGGTGGCTGGGATGTCTCTGGAGCATCTCCTAAAGCTCATGTGACACTGATGCCCTGTGATGTCCAGAAGGGTGCTGCTTTCCTTTCAGGGAATTGGAGAGGCTTTCCAGAGGAGATGCCATCCTCATCTGAAAAATAAATTGAGATGGGGCAGGAAGGGAGGGAGGAGAGAGGAAAACATTGTTCAGACAGGCGCAGCCATTCAGTGTATGAACGAAACCAATGGATTTTAATGTAACAGTAAGCAAAGCTCACTGATGTATGAGCTTCAGATGCCACAGTGCTGCACCTAGACTTTAAGGAATCAGTAGTTGTCATGTTTTAGTGTAGTGTTATAGACATGTCAGCAGTTAGCAGAAGAAGCTTTGAAATACACCTCCCTTTTTTGTCTACTTAACTATATAGGGCTAGATTTGTTTCATACACTTCAACTAAATCAGTGTTGAATCAGCAGATCCAGTATAGAAGCAGATCTGAGAACCCAGCCAGATATTAAGGGGATTTGCAAAACATAAAGCAGTGCCACTCTTCGTAGTAAATAGTCTTTCATGTTGGAAAATAGATTATTTGTTTCACAAAATATTTTGTGATAATATGCATTGCTTATTATTGCTATATTTAATTCACTTAGTGGATATTTTCATTTTAATTTACAATGTAGTAGTTACCTATATGTACAACACATGAACAAAAGCTTTTCAGGATTTTTCAGTAGTTTTTAGATATCCCAAAGAAGTCTTGAGATAAAAAAGATTGAACCGAAAAGGGATTAGATGCTGAGCAGACCATTCAAAGGACTGGAGGAAGCAGAGATTAAAGGACATGCTCACCAGCTCTTAGATTTACCAGTTATTTCCAGAGAACTATGGAGCCAGGAGTTACTAGAAATCCTTAGTGAATTTATCAGATGAAAGGTTGTAAAAATGAGATGCGCGACCATTTATCAGATCCTGGACTGGGGAAAATGCAAATGATAAAGGCATGACTGGAAGATTAGGGGAAATTTGCACACAGGCTGTAGAGTAATACCGATACTTTAACCTTAAACTTCCTTAGTGTGGTAGTTGTGCTGTGGTTATGGGAGGGAAATGTCTTCATTCTTACACACAACCTGAGGTATTTAAGAGTGAAATGACAAATTCCAAGTCAGCCAAAAGTAAAAGATTCATACATAAAAAAGAGAGCAAATGTGGTAAAATGACAATTGTTAAATCTAACTAAAGGGTATTCAAGATATTCATTGTACTTTTTAAAGTACTTCTGTGTGTTTTTAAGATTTTATAAGTAAAATGTTAGGGGAAAACATAACATCAGGTTAAAAATAAGTCAAAGGTTTAGAAAATAGAAATGAAATTATCTCATGATATGGAACAGAAAAATAAAGTGATGGATGTTAAGGAGGAAAAATATGAAAAATTACAGAATCAGTCCATTAGAGCAAGCTGGGAGGAAATGAATTACCAAGGAAAGATGGAATAAAATAGTATGAAATATCTTGGAAGTGATTAAGTGAATTTCCAGGTTGAAAACACACACTAAAAGCCCACTATAGAACTTGAAGCAAAGAACCATAGTAAGGCCTATCATTGTAAAATTTAGAAAACCAGAGGTAAAGAAACAATTCAAATAGCTTCCAGAGAGAACAATCATCAGACATGAAGGTCTAGGAATTAGACCATCTTCTCACCAGGAACAGAGTGGAGCAGTGTTTTCAAAATTGTGAATGAAACTGTTACCAGCCTAAGATTCCATTTCCTGCCATGTACTCAGTCATGTATGGGGATAAAATAAAGACCTCTAAGTCATGATTTATGTCAGTGGCCCCCAATCTTCATGCAATTATGGACTCAACCAAATCTAGTGTTTGTGATTGGTTCATTGTCTAGTGCTTGAATTGGTGGTATGAGTGCTACACCTGCCTATGGGTGGAGCCAGCATAGGATGTAATGGCAGGAAGAATATGTCTGTCTCTCTTGCCAATTTGTGCCTTGCTGTTTGCAACAGCCATGAATGGTGGCCCTGCCATGCCATGCTGCCTCGGAGCCAGCTGAGTATGGACTGAGACCTTCAAGAACTGTAAGAAATAAACCTTTCCTTCTCTAACTTTGGGCGTCAGGTATTTTGTCTCAACAACAAGTAAAAAGTAAGACACCTGTTTATGAGGTTATATGATGTAAACATTTTACTGCCCTATCCTCTTTCTTTTGAAGTTACTAAAGGGTATAGTATATTATCTTTCCCATTGCTGGAACAAAATACCTGATGGCCACAAATTAAAAGAAGAGAGGTTTGCTTTGGCTCCTAGTAGCAGGTTTCAGGCCTTGGTTGGCTAGCTGTAAGACTGGCACCTCACAAGGGAAGGCCACAAGGGACCAAAGCTGCTTACTTTGCAGCAGGTGGGAAACTGTGAACACCATAACAGAAGAGACCAGGGACTAGGTTCACTGCCAGCTGCACTCCATGACCCACCCAGACATACCCAGAAGTGTGCTTTACTAACCTGGGCATCTCTCAAGTCTGTCAAGTTGACAAACTAGACAATGACAGGCAGTTTAATCTAAATGAGAGAGGAAATGAAGAACTCATGGGACTCAGGAAATACCCTACACATGACAGAAACAAAGAGACCTTCCAGGATAATGAAAGGAACCCAAGGAGCACCCTGGGGAACAGATGTAGAGAACAGTATAGCAGATTGGAGGAGGAGGCTGTAGATTGGTTTATTCACAAAAGGGAACCACCTCCACCCCCACCACCAATTGTAACCAATGCATAATCTAATACATAACTCAGTTGAGAAAGATTTGCACTTTAATAGAAGAGTTCAGATTAATAGTTGATTCAAACAAAATAAGCAAATCAAAGATAAAACTGCAGCTAAAACAAGTTGAAGGAAGGAAGTTGAATTAGTGGTTCACTGTAATGCTCAACTTTAAACAATGCTAATTTTTAAAACATTGTTGACACTTGATTTGACCAAAAATTATAGTATCACCTATTGGAAGAATACAGAGTGCATGTGTATGTGTGTGTGTGTGTGTGTGTGTGTGTGTAGAGATGTGCAGGAAAAGGAGAGGAAAGAGATTGATCACTGGATACCACCTGAATTTAGAAAATGTGCTGTTTAGAATTGTAGAAGTAATTAACAAAAGAAGCAGCCAAAGAGTTGGAAGTGGATTTTTCTGGGATGGGGAAATACTTTAAGAGGCTCTGGGATATCTGTATTTAATTGTAAGCCTTGATTTTTTTTTTTTACTATGTACTTGCATTTCTTTTTTAAAAATTTATCTTAAAGAGAATAAAACCAAACAACATAAAACTGAATAAAGCAAATCAAAACAGTGAAAGCGATACAGAATTTCAAAACAGGGTAATAGGAAATCAACAATGATTACCATAATGCCTCTTGTTATCTTCAAAATTGCTGCCCATACCATCAAACATAATAAAATCAAACAAAACAGAATACAACCATTCAAAACAGAACATTGAAGAAAATGAAACAATAAAATGAAATAAACTGTGAGAACAATATTAGAGTTCTAAAACAAGACAGAAGGAAATCTTCCATAGTTACTATATTGTATACTGTTGTCCTCTAAATAGATGCTCAGACTACTGGCTTTAGGCCAGCAAAGTCAATCAAACAATGCAAGAATTAAATTGTTTCTGTATCTCAGTTGCTATCATTTCAGGCTGTGTTACTCCAAATCAGCTGGTTGCTTACAGTGGGCAGGGGTGGGCACTAATCTCCCAGCCTGTGCCCTGGCTGGTCTATGGGAAGGGCAAATTGGCTTCTTGTTTCTCTTCTCAGACCCACATGACCACTGCTCGTTCATGGGAAGGGTAGATTGGCATCTTGTTTCTCCTCCTGGCCCTGCATGGCCACTGCTGGCTCATGGGAAGGGTGAAATATACATGCATTTCTTAAATTCAAGAGGGAAAAAATCTAAGAGACCAATAGGGATGGTTTCATGAGTTGCCAAAACAGTTGTGGATTTACCAAGTGAAGGGGTTGGAATAGGAGTTTGTGATTTGATTGGTTCCCATTTAAGATTTCCAGATAGAAGTGGCAGGCTGGCTAATGGCCCCAGCGATGGGTACCTGGCATGGAAGTCTTGGCAGTCATTGAAGTCAGCATCCAGAGGCTGAGGCCTGTCTGGCCACCCGCACAGAAAAATCATACACAGTGGTGGTGGGATTTGGGGGCCAGACCTCTACTAACCCCGGGTGTCTGAGTCCTCAGTCTAGAACCCCATGGGCAGTAAGGAGAGAGGCTGGATTGCTTCATCACCATGTGAAAGTGACACTTGAACTCCTCACTACAGCACCTCCTGAGGAAGGGAACACAGGGCTTTTGGGGGTGGCATTGCCCAGGCTGTGGTCTGACGTCATTCTCAGCATGCTGGGTGCAGGCCACAGTGTACAAGCACACCGTGTGCAGAGTTTAGGAGCTGATTCAAAGCTGCTGTTGAGGACCCGGGACTCCTATTGGTGCATGACCCACTAAGGAGGCTCCAGCCCCTCTGCTAATACCTGCTCCCTGGAGGTGACAGAGAAGGCAACCACCCAGTGCCCAGCCTGGTCACCGAAAAGGTGGTGGTCGAGTCCTGAGGTGACTGTTCATTTCTGGCTGATGGGCAGACCTCTGACTTGAGGTGTAACAGTTCTGTGGTGGCCTGTCACCTCCTGCAAAGCCTGCCCTGGAGTTAGCCCTTGTTCTCTGCCACTCCACAGCCAAGCTAAATGCCCAATGACGCTTACTGGGAATCTCTCTCTCTTATTTCTTCTTCTTCAGTTCTGGGCATTGAACCCATAGTAGGCAAATGTATGCCACTGAGCTGCAACCCTAAATTCTGAAACAGGGTGTCACTAAGTTAGCCAGGCTGATGTTGAACTCAGAGATCCTCCTGCTTCAGCTTCCCCAGTGGCTGCGGGTACAGGTATGCGGCACCACCACACCAGAAAGCGTACCTCTTATAAAACATTTTGTGTTTGGTATTGTTTGCATTTTCAGATGTATTTTCCTCTTTGTTAGGGTAGATAATATACTTTTTTGATGTTTTTATCTTAACCTCAAATTATAGTTCTTTGCATCAAGGGAGAAACACAATTTTAGAGCTGTAGATTGGTGACTATAATAAATTAGACATGCAACTTACTTCAAAGTCTTACAGAACTTTTGCTGTAGAAATGTTACAGGTGTTTTTCTGTATTTGTTATTTTCAGCTGGTTAGGTTACCATGTAGCTGAATTCCAAGCAGCGGTAGGACAAGGGTACTAAGAAAAAGGCTTGTGAGTTTTTTTTAAATTGTGGATCTAACAGATTTACCCTTTTTCTTTTAAGAGGAATGCTCCATGAAGGCAGAACTCAGAATCCGTGCAAATGCATGTACATCATCTTTCCTCTAGCGTTAGGGCAGCTCTCACACGGGCCCTACAGTTTGCACAGGTTCAGATGTGGGGGCCCGGGAGCTACTGAGCAGGGCAATGCCAGGCTGCTGTCCTAACTGACCTGCTGCTCAGAGGCGGGGCCTGGTAGGGGTGGCAGGCCTGTGAGGGGTGTGGCCTATGAGGGATGTGGCCTAGTAGGAGTGGAAGGCCTTGAGGGGTGTGGCCTACTAGGAGTGGCAGGCCTGTGAGGGGTGTGGCCTATGAGGGGTGTGGCCTATGAGGGAAGGCCTGTGAGGGTTGTGGCCCGGAGGAGTGAGGCCCAGGAGGGGTGTGGCCTATGAGGCTGAGTCCTCTCCCTGGCTTTTCCCTTCTCTCAGCTTCCTGGCTGCTGTGATATGAGCTGCTGTCCTCTGCCTAGCCCCTCTACTGTGCTGTTTTTCCCTTGGATCCAGCCCACCAGAGACTGTCACCTTGAGCTAAACTAAATTACTTCTCCTTTAAACTGTGGGTGTTGGATAATTTGTCCTAGAAACAAGTAAGTGGCTAGGTCACCTAGGAATAGAAGTACTGCATTTTGGAACATTGGAATCAAGGCCTGAAGTCCCCAGTAGTACAAAAAGAAAAAGAAGGAAAAGAGCCTGTTACGTGCTGGTATTAGTTGTGGTTGGCCACTGGGGTAGGTAGCACCGAAGCTGAGGTGGTGGAACCTTTTGGGGGAAGGCAGTGCAGAAATGGTTTTCCTAAGACGACAGTGTGTCCACAGCCGCCCTGGGGCCAGTGTTGGCATTCTACCACACAGTGTCGGGCTGTAAGGTCTGAGAATGGCTGGTGTCTCCTATCCTCCCTACAGAGCCTTGCTTTTCACAGCTTTTATGCCACATCTCATTTTAGAAGGTCTCACTGTTTCCTCTGAACTCTCCTCCCAGGCTTGACTAGTCCAGTGGCCAGCTGAGCCTTAGGGACCCCTGAAATGCCATTTGTCCTAGGCACCTTCTCTCCTTTTCCTGTCCCCTGAAGCAGGGACTTTGGGGCTGGGATCCTGTACAAGCCACCAGGCTCCTGCAGGGAGTTGAAGGCGCACATTGAGAAGGCGGTGGGGGCAGAGGCCAGCTGAGGACCGCTGAGCTTCTTGATGCTGTACTCTTGTTTTGCTTTGGGGGAAGAGGTTCTGACTTTTAGAAGGCAGCCCTATTCCAAACTTGTGCAGCAAGTCCCAGAGAGCAGTAAGAGCCTTCCTGAACTGGGAGATGATATCCGGCAGGCTGCCAGGAGCATCAGATTAGAAAGACAGTGAACTCTGCCACCTGGAGACATCTCTTTCCTGTCACCTCCTGGGGAACAGAATCCTCCAGAGATAATAGCTTTTCTCCTTTGGCACACGTGGATGAAGTTAAAGTTTTATCCTACAGATCACTGTTGATTTTGTTTTGCATCCTGCCTTTTGGACTCAGGTAGGTTGGAGACCATGGAGATTTGGAAATGAATTTGCTTGCTAGAAGCCAGAGAGGAGCACATTTCAGATTCAGTGGGGGACGCAGATGAACTGGGCATAGTTCAGGGCGCTTTCCAGAGAGGGGAACAAAGGCCAGACTGTAGAAAAAAGAGCAATAGTTGGAGCTCCGTGTGGGTTGTTGTCCCTGACAAGTTCGTGATTTGATGACAGAGGAAAAAATATTGGTAGTGATGGTGAAGGGTGGCTTCCAGATGACAGAAGTGGGGTGTTGGGGTGTAGGTGACAAAGCCAATGCAGAGGAGAGGGGCTCAGAGCAGGCAGTGCTGGTGTTGAGGATGAAGATGCCAGCCAAGAGCTCAGTTCTGAGTTCTTAATTGTTTTTCTCCTGAGAGATGCAACAGTTTACAACACTTTATGCAGGGTAATTTTTAAAGACTCATTTAGAAGGTTCTCATGCCATTGTGCTGCAGGTCAGTGTAAAACTCACAGATCTCATCTGGTTCCAGCAAGGAAGTATGTTCTTAGTTGTGATGCAAGCCCAGGAAATTTTCTTTCTTCCCAATCTTGGGATTGTGGTGAGCCAGGAACCGGGATTGGGCACGAGACACGACACACTACTAGTTTTTCTCCTAGTTTGTTTTAGGTGTTGATGGTTTTCCTCAGTTGGATTGATTGCTTTGGAAACTATTGTTTGCAGTTCCCATAGATACATGTTACTTTGGAAGAATATCTTCACCGTTAGTCCACCCACCCCACAACCTCCCTGCTTTATATCAGCACAGCTCTAGATGTTCCCCAGAGGGAAGGATGGTGAGAGAATGGGACAATAAAGAAAAGAGATGAAAGCTGAGGTCACATGGAGCCAGCCCTCTCTCCTGATGGGAGAAAAGGAACTGCACAACCAAGGTGGCGCTTTTATTTATGCACTCAGGAGGATAATATCAATTTGAACCCCTCTGCCTAGCAACTTGTTTTCCTGGCTGTCCTGGGCCCCCTGCCTCTCAGAGCTGAAACAGCTTGTTTTCCTGGCTCGATTTGGGCTCCCCTTGTTTTTAGCCTGGCTTTAGGCCCCTGAGTATGTGATGGACCTCCAGCTTCAACTGCTGCCTTGCCACCCTCACCCCCACTGCCAGCGCTCCCCCTGAGCATGTGCTGGGTGGTGGTTTTATCAGTGGCCCTCCCGATTTGTTCTGGGCAGGAAGGGGGCATGGAGCTACAGGTCCTAGGGGAACCTTCCTTGGGACTCAGCTGCTTCCCTAGTTAGTGCTGGCCTTGGAGGTGGCTGGAAGATGACACTGCAACTCCCTACCCCTGCAGAGCAGAAGATAGATGCCAGCCATTTCGGGCAAAATGTGTAAGACTGTTTTCATGTGTGAGGTGGTACTGTGGGATGCAAAAGCAGCATTTTGAAGTATTGAGACCAGCAGGCGAAGAAGACACTGAGCTGTCTCCAGTCCCACACAGAGGGTATCCTTTTGAACACCCTGACTGGGGTGCTCTCCCTGGGGATTGCACAGCCGGACCAGTGTAACTAGCTCAGCAGCAGAGCATCCAGGACAGGGAGGGGACTGCATGGGTTCACACTTTCCCAATGCCTTTTTAAAATTTTAATTTAGAGATACTAGAGGTTGTGGTAACTGATTCCTTTAAACCTGTATTCTGGAGTCAACAGAGTTGGTCACGTAGTATTAAACTGCTCAGGACTTTAGGAAGAGGAGTTGTGGGGAACGAATACCAAGTTTTTACTTAGCTTCTAGATGCTGGTGCATGTTACTTGTGCACCGCAGAGCTGGGACTGTGAAACTGCTTCCCTCGCTTGATCAGATCTCTATCCGTTTATTTGAGACTCAGCATTGAAATTGTCTTTCCTGTTTTCTGAAGTCTATTTAGTCACTAGGACATGATTTGCGGTATGTCTTACAGACTGAAAACCCTGTCAGGAGTGTGGAGAGAGCGTGCTTAATGATGCCTTCCTGAACTGTACAGCCCAGCTCCAGGCGGGGAAATGTCTCTGGTTGCATTATAAACATAAATACTTTGGTTTTCTTTTCACAAGATGTTGGGTTCTTCATGAGGGAGAGAGAAGGAAATAAGCCTTTTAGATTTGTAACTTTTTATCAAGTTCCAGTGAGATTTCAAAACCTTGTTCTTACACATTATTTCTTTTTTTGTTGTTGTTACTGGGGATTGAACTCACGACCTTGTGCTGGCCAGGCAGGCGCTTACACCACTGAACTAAATCCCCTGCCCAACTTTTTAAAACATAATTTCTTCATGAATTAAGACTGAAAAGAGGTGAGCAGAAACTAACACTAGGATGTTCATGTTTGATATTTAGATGTAATAATATTTTAATTGAACCTTACATTTTGGTAGCAGAACACGAGTGAAGAAACATGTTATTTTGAAAATAAGTCTTAATGAAGAACCAAGAGTTTTGAAATGTAGCTGCATTTTGCAAATAAAAATTTAATTGAACCCACTGCTGCTCAGCTACACCTGTCATTCCTTCTGCTGTCACCCGTGGAGTAGAATCCAGCTGGCTGATGCTGAGGAGTGTCATTCAGCAGCGTCACACATAGTAGAGGGACTGCAGAAGGGTGGGGCCGCTGTGACTCAGGGGAATCCTGCAGCCCTTCCTGTAGTCCTGGGCCGTATGGTGCTGGAGGTGCATCGCACCGTGCTCATGTTACAGCTCGGTTTGTGTGCAGGACGTGTGCCCCAGAACTGCTCGGGACTTTGTCTAATCCGGCTTACACTTTGCAGGTGCTGTCTCTAACCTTTCACGATACCAATTAAATTCTGCTGCACTGTTTAATCAGCATTCTGGAAAAATACAATCAAAGAAGCATTTCCTGATGCATTTGCTTTTCACAGGCTGTGAAATAATTCATCTTTTTTTGGTTAAGTTTTCACTTTCATGTGTAGGTTCTTGACTAAAGTGGGGTAGAGGCAATTCAGGTCAATTCCTTTTTGTGACCTGAATTTTTGTGATAAAAATCATTATTTATTAAAAGCCCACTTCTGTTTATTTTTCATTGTCAGTTGCAGAGTTACACTCTGCTCATTTTTGTCCTGTAGCTTTGATTCCCTGGTTTATTATAAAGGGACATTAACCTACTTGGTCAGTGCAGTGTGAGCCAGTTCATTGGATATTCAGGTAGCGCTGTTACTTTATGGACTGCACATACTTATATCAAACTAATCATAGGTGGTTTGGGGTTATAAACATAGCTAGTTCCATAAATTGGATCGTTTTTGTCAAAGTACAATTCTCTTACTTGTAGTGGCAGAATTTCATGCATTTGGTGATAGTCTACGTATGTGCTAACCAGTTGATTATAAACTACTAGGAATTGCATTTATTTTATCCTAATTTGGAGGCAAGAAAACTGTTCAAGAACAAAACTGTAGCAGGTTCCGTGTTCAGAGTGCTGTTGTGTTGTCATCATATGAGCGTGACTGGTGCTTCATCTACCCGCTTCTCTGAGGAAGGGAATTCACTTTCTTCACTTGCCCAGCAGAAAGAAGGTTGGCTCTTTGCCATGTGCTGTTGCTTCTCCCGAGGCTGATTAGCACGCAGTGTTACAATGTCTCTAAGAATAATTTTGCTTACCATATAATAATTTAAGAATTTAATCATTTCCAAACATGTCCTAAGTTTTTCAGCCCTTTGTGAGTCTCTCAGTTTGGTTTTACAGTTTTTGGCTTGTTTTTTTTTTTTTTTCTTTTTTATTGTGGGAATAATAGTGTGTTAAATACATTAAGGAATGTGCTTCTAAATCTGTTGTTTCTAAGAGAAGTCCTTATATTCTTTCGCTGCATGGTCTCACTGGAGGGAGGTGACAGTTGTGTGAGGTAGACATCAGCAGTGCATCCCCTCTCTAAAGGCCCCCGAGCAGTCAGGGCTTGTCCTGAAGTCACAGCCACTTGGTATACAGGGGCTGCTGCCCAGCACCCCTGCCCCTTCCCTCCAGGCAGGCCCGTGGGCTTCCTGTCATTGTTAGGGAGAGAAACCTGCATCTCAAGCAGCTACCACCCCACCCCACCGGACAGAATGAAGCTGTCACATTGCCATGGCCAGGTGCTGCAAAGCCTTCTGCCCTCACACCTGTGATGGGCATCATGCTGTTAAGTAGAGTAAGAGTCGTCCCCTGGCAGAGAGCATGACCTGCTTGGCCAGGGGCCCACTGCTGCCTGTCTTGGTGTGGCGGTGCAGCAGCTCACTCACCACACCAAGCAGCTTGTCACAGGTACTGTGCGTGAGGTTAGGTAGACGGACATGCAGACCTTTCTACTGTGACCCACCCTGAAGCCAGACATTCCATTACAGGGAAAGCAAAAAAGCATGTGATGGAAGAAGGCTATTTGTGTATCACCTTCCAGCCTTTGGATTTTAGTATGTTGACAACATCTGTGTTTTCCCTGTCCCCTCTCCCCTCTGTGTGGCATTATTTGTCCTCAGTAGCATTGTCTCCCCTTCCCCCTGCTTCTCACCAGCACTCAGCTCTTCCAGAACTTGTGTATACTCAGGCTCCTGCGCCTCGCTAATAAGAGTGAATCTATTGCTGAAGGTATTCCCCCAGCTGTGCTCTGGGACACTGTCCTCACACCAGTGCACGTGGAATTCCTTCAGCTGCATTGTGAAGCATCCCTGCTTTACAGAGGAAGAGAAGCTGAGGTGTGATGCAAAAATGCACTCAGTGTCACACAGGCACAGGAGACACTGCCGTGTGCGACGCCCTGCTCTGACTTCATAGCCAGTGTAATGAACAAATGACCAGTGTGATTCTGTTCCAGCCTCAGCCAAGCTCTCTCAGCCTTCAGAAAATGTGATCTTTTGTGTTTTTTAATTGTTGACAGCTTTTGTACTTAGTGATTCTTTTCCGTTCCTACACTCAATTAGGTAAAATTAGTCTGGTGTTCATAGTATATGCCAAGAATTGCATTTTCTTCTTACTTGTACCTGTGTGGTCCTAGAGTAGAGTAGTAGTTGCAGGTAGGGTAGCTCTTGTGATAATAAAAACAGTTCATGTTGAAATGAACATTGCTGCTTTTATTTTTGCCACTTTTGACATATTTGAAGACTGTGAGGTCAACTGTATAGTCTGCTATTTTCAAGTTAGTCATGCAACATTCTGAGATTAAGCTCTTGCTGCCTATTCTTGTACTTCCCAGAAGTTTTTCTTTATTCCCCCCAAGAGATGGATATGGAAATATTATTTGACCTTAACTTTGTGTATAAAACCATAAGAAAATCAGCTGCAACTCTGTGTGTGTGTATGTGATTGACACAGAGATGGAATTTAATTTCCCAGGAAGATTACATACAGATGGTTAAAAGAAGCACAGGGCTGTTGGTCTGAAGCAGCTGTGTCTGCAGAGTGCACTCTGGTTTGGAGACACAGAAAACGTGGTCAGACTCAGTCACTCTGGAGCTCAGTCCTCACAGACACAGAACACGAGGGAGGGGCTGCCGTCCCTGTGCCCAGCAGCTGGTGGTGCCCTGGCCATGGTGCCTGGGTTGGGTTCACTGCTGTTCCCACTCTCACTTGGCTGACCAGATGGGTGATTCGTCCTTGCCCTTCACCTCTGTTTTTCTAGTAGCTAAAACCCTAGGAAGTGAAGGCATTTGGACACAAGCCTTGTTTGCTATCCTTGTCTCGTCATTTTTCATAGATTTCTAAAACTTGAACATTGGCCTGCCCAAAGCAGAAGCCGTTTCCAGCCCAGATTAGCCCCAGTCCTCTTTCCCTGCTCAGCCCTGCTCTTCTGCACGACCCCTGCTCTCCTGGCACAGAGAGAGGGGTTTTGCTACAGTGCACACCGCCCTTGCCCTTGCCCTTGCCCTTGCAGGCCCTCACCTGTCTGTCCCCAAGAGACCTGCTGCAGTCAGCACCTCTAGGGAGTCTGAGACCCAGCACTGCCAGACACTTGAGCAGCCCTTGGTCCTGCTTCCCAGCTCACCGTACGTGGATGCTCCTAACGGGCCAATGATTTCCCTTGTGTTTCTGTTGTCAGTGTAGAAACAGAAAATTAGATGGGGAAAATTATACGTAGGCCAGTAAATTGAAAAGCGGCCTGACACACACTTGTTTCATCTGAGTCGTCACTTATTTCTATGTGTTCGTTTGCCTGTTCCACACAAGACTTGAGGCAGCTGACGCTCTCACAGATAGAGTCCTTGTTCTGTCTCTAGTGGATACAAGCTCCTGAAAGAAGCTCAGGATTGAAAAGGCTCGTGCAACGGAACAGATAATTCAAGATTTCTGTTAACACTTTTTATTACTTTATTAATGCCCGTCTTGGGAATCATATCCCATACAGCGCAGGTAAACAATAACTCAACAGCAGACACTGAGAGTGTTCCTGTCTCATCAACCTGTGCCTTATCTACGGGCTCCAGACGTTTAGCTTCTGCTCCTTCCTCCTGCTCCCCGTAAGCCTCTGAACAAGAGGCACAGGCCAGACACATCCCAGCTGCTGATGCCTGTGACAGCACTGTCCCAGCTCCCGTGACTGCAGTGGCCGTGCTGCAGGGAGAAAGGTTTGACTCTCTGCAGCTTAAGCCAGATTAGTTTCATGTGCGCTGAGCCACAGCAGTGGGGGGCTTTGCTGTGTGACATGCATATGACAGTCTGACTGGGAGCTAGTATTGGGGGGAAAATAACTGAAAAGAAAATGAAGGTTTTGAAACAACATTGTTACAAGACGCAGTGAGAATCTGTATTTTTCTTCAGAAAAAAGTCAAAATTTTCACTGTAGAAAACACCTAGAAACCAAGCAGTAGATCCCCTGTGTTTTGGCACTTACATAACAGTTTGTGTAAAAGGATAGCACTAACAATCATTCTAGTGCTGAGAGCTGCTGTTCCCAGAATCACGAGGGAAGCCAGTCAGCATGTTTGTGCTTCTGTGTTGAGATGTTTAAGAGTGTGACATCGCAAAGCACAGGGGAGTGGCCTGCCCTGCAATGGAAGAGGAGGGGGGTGGGCACAGGGTTTGTGCAGCCAGTGTGGAGAGAGCCCGGGGGTGGGGGGGTGGCTCCCCTGGAGGGGCAGGAGGCCAAGAGGTGCACATGAGGCAGGGAGTCTCTGCACCCAGGCAGCCCAGCCTGGTGTGCTAAATTCGAGTCCAGAGTCCTATCAAGATTTCCCCATTTCCAGCCGTGTCGTTTAAAATGTATGGTTGCTCCATGCAGCCAGCTTTCAGAAGCCTGTGCAGCCTGTCCTCCTCACAGTGCTGTGCAGGTGAGGGGGGACATATCCCCAGCTCCTGCACTGGCAGGGCGGGCTCGCAAGCTGCCATGGTGTGAGCTCCAGGAAGATGAGTCTTCCTGCAGCCTGACCCTGGAGAGAACAAACCCCGGGGCTGCTTCATCTGGCTGCCGAGGAGAGACAAGTCTGGGCTCTGGCATGTTCTCGGGCCCTGGGATTTTATGGGGAGCAGCACAGGAACTGTGTTAAAGAGTGAGAAGCAAATCAAGGGGAGGCAACAAAGGCCAAGGCTGCCCCTCTCCTCGCACCCACAGATCCATTCCTGATCTCTGTTGCTGATGGGTGCCTGGGCATTGCCTTCCAGCCACGGGAGCTGCAAAACCTGAGAGCAGACACACACTTTGCAGCTGCCCGTCTCCACCCACCTGTGGTGCTCAGGAGTTATTTCATTTCATAGAACAAACTGCAGAAGACTTCTGTGTGCCAGACTCCAAACTGGAAATGAGTGTCTTCTCTCAAATACCTTTGTCAGGTGTCTAGGGTGACAGGTCCTTTCACAACTCAAGTGTGGAGGCTAACACAATCTGGGTGGAGTTTGGTGCAGGTGAGCTTCCTGCCTGGGCTTCTCCCAAAGACAGCATGGCCAGGCATGGGTGGCATAGAAAACAGTTACTTGGCAATAGGGTCTGTATCCTAAGATGCAATTCTTAATTTTCAGTGTACTTTATATCATTTTTTCTACCTCCTTTACTTGAGTCTTTTTAAAAATGTAGTGAGCTCCTGATATGTTATGCCGGATGCTTTATATTTCCCTTATGCAATTATAGCAAGATGTTCTTTTCATTAGCCTGCATATATGTTGCTTAATTAAATGACTTTTGCAACTGTGATCCATTTTTTTTTCAAATTCCAGAAGTTTTTCTGGACATGGGTCAGAAGGCACTCTATGTCTATGGGAAAAAAAGAATAATGTAATATTGTACCTTAAAGTGACAAGTGGTTTTACCAAAGGCAATTTGAAAATAATTTATCTTGTTAGAAAATCTCTTTTTTTTTTAAGTTCAAAATGCAGTGGCTTCATCAGAGAAACCCAGGTGCCAGTGGCTTCATCAGAGAAACCCAGATTTGAAATGATGCCTGTGTGGGTGGACATGGCCCTTAGCATAAGCTTGGCGAATGGTGATGCTTTCGTCTGAGACAGGACGGATGTTCCATCCCTGGGTAGATACAGCCCGATGCCAGTGTGTGGCCAGGCTGCTGAGGGTAGGCTGGGCGTCAGATTCCTGTGCAAGGTGTGATCAAAGTATACAGTGAATACTACTAAGAATTTACGTGGGAAGGAGGAGTAGGGGACACAAGAAGAATTGCAGTGTTACACTCATGTACCAGGCTCCTCACGGTGGATGCCATCATTGCGTACTGCATGCATGTACTAATAAAGTAAATAAGTTACAGATGTTACACAGTGAAAGACACATTGCCACTAATGCTCTCGTCCTCCCCACTTTGACAACCCTTACTGCATCATTCTTGCCACTTCCCTAAACAGTTCTGGAAGTCCTCTTTCGTGAATGCCTTTTGGAGGTGTTATCAAAAATTCAGTGAACACTGCTGCCAAATGCCATCCTGTGGAAAAGCAGGGTCATAAAAACTTCACTGTGTGCCCTCTGCCCTCATTCACCTTACTCACTGGGTCTTATGTACAATGACCATGAAAGGTAAACATTTTCAATCGATCCAGCACATCGAGACAGCCACAACCCACAACCATGTGTCCAAGATCATTTGCAAAAGGACTTCCGGAGCTGCCTCACAGAGTAGCCAACAGCAGTGGGTGTGTTTTGAAGGGATTCATGGAAGGTGTTTTACTATGATTGGGGCTGAGGGCAAGGGGAGGGAGCCAGGGTGCTGATGGAGGACAAGCAGAGAATGAATGCAGGAGGGAGAAACAGTGCCGGGAAAATGATAGGTTGGTGGTGGGTAAGTAATCAAATGATTTCAGAATTCAGAGGGAGGGAGGGTGACTGCAGCTGACCCTCACCCTGGCTTAAGGTATTGTGGGCAGTTGGTCCTTGCAATGACCATAGCTGGTTAGGATCCATCTGCCTCTAGGGTCCAGGCCAATACCCAGTGGAACAAGAGGGCCGCAAAGCCAGAGCAATGCTACTCTCACCATCACTACCCCTGCTGCTGCCCTGGGCACCCTTCTTGATTTTAGCTTCCTTCCCTGGCGTTAGGTCTGACTGCAGGGCTTCAGCGCAGAGTTTATTCTTAGGCTTCCCGGCTCCCAAGGACCTGGAGACCTGTGGTGCTGGAGGCATGGTGCGAAAGGCCTGGCGTCCTCGCCTTTATTCTCACCTGGGCGTCTCTGGAACAGCATGGTCCCTGGGGCTGCACTCCACAGCTACTGGTGGGGAGCACTTACGCTGTCTCCGAGGGGATGCTGGGCTCTGTGCCCACATTATCCTGCTTCTCTGTGGCTGTGCTTGTGTACAGGGAGAAAAGTCAGAGTAAGGGTGCTGCACTGTGTGTGAGAAAAGCAGGTGTGACTAGGTGTAGAGGAAGGAAAGCCAGGCTGGGGCTGAGGCTGTTGGTAAGTTGTATATAGAAACATTTGTACTTATACTTACAAGTATTAAAAGTAGTTTATACTTAAAAGTATTTGATTTCCCCTCATTATTAACTTCACTGGGGATCAGGTACAGATTTCAATACTATGCTTAGTAGCTTTCTAAAGTTGCGGGAGGGTAAAAGAAATTATAGTAGGTTTTAATTAATTTCTCTTATTTAGACATCACTTATGATTTTACATGAATCGAATGCTATTTCCTAAAATCCCAGATTAACTGGCCAGTTTGTTACATAATACTTGTTTTCTTCTACATTCACACCCATTTGTGCAAATATAAATATACAAGGATGGTAGAGAACAATGCACATTACCTTGTATTTTTGAGAGCTAATAATTTCCTAGTCTGTAAAATAACGAGGTAGTATAAATTGATCTCATGTAGAAATTGGGTGAAGGCGGCATTTACCAAAGAGAAGATGACTGATGAATGTGCGTATGGACTCCTAAAAGCTCTGGTTTAGAAATGATGGCAGGTTCAGAAGCATCCAGAGTAATACCCAGAAGGCGTTTTGATGTCCCTTCCATGAGCTGATTTCACTTAATGGGCCCTGTCTGCAGCAGTAGGAATCCTAGCTTCGGTAAAATGATTGTATATCAATTGCAAAAGCATACTTTCCATATAAACCAAGGAAAGGGAGAGGCTGGCGCATTTACTAAGTCTGTCCCATCTCATGTTTCACCTGGTGGTTGCTGTGACATAGAGTGATCTGCTAGTTAATAAGGTGGGATGAAATCTCCATGGCTTTGCCCTCTGGCGGCTTTTTAAAGACTCATTAGTGGGTCCCTGTGAAATTTAGCTGGTGGAATTGATGCCCTCGAGAAGAGGGTCATCTGTCCACGGTCCAGCAGGGAGGAGTCCATCTGGCGGAGCAGAACATGCTTCTCGTCTCTCTCATCTGACAGACTGAGACACAGACCAGCTCTGCCGCTGCACTTTGTCAGAATTCTGTTTTCACTATTAACTTGCAAAAGCAATTCCAAATGCAAGCATGGTATTTTGTGTATAACTCATTTCTGTGTACATGTGGAAGGGGTGTTTCCTACGTTCGCGCAGAGCCTGTTGTTCTTTAACAAGAAAGTCTTTTCTTCCCTGGACTCGTGGGACTCAGTAAGATGTCAACACATCAAGTGCAGCTGGATCCAAATGCCAGAATCGCCCCATCCCGCCCTGCCTTCCCCGCTCCCCAGGCTGCCGGGGACCCCTTGCCAGAACTGCTCATGCGCCCACCCCTGCGGCCCTGCATGCTTTGCAGGTCCTGCTGTATTGAGGTAACCATAGCCCTTCGGTGCATACATTCCCCAAGACATTGTAGTGCCAGGCTGTCCTCCATGCATACCCGCACCAGAAAAGCTTGGCCTCCTTTCCCCCTGCTTGTCTGGTCCTAGAGGAGTGAAAGGTCCCGGGCAGCTCGGCAGAGGAGCCTGTGATGCAGTGCAGCCCCAGCCCTGCACCAAGTGGCTCCTCCATTGTCCAGCACCATAGTAGGCTGGGGCCGGGCACTCTGCTCCACCAGTTCCCATTTTGGTGCCCAGGTTCAGCGTGTCGTATGTTGACCGAATCACAGAGAGGTTGTGGACCTGGCCCAGATTGCACAGCTAGCACACTGTGCAGCCGGGATTTGACTCAGTCTGGTTTTGGAATTTGATTTTCACCGCTGATCTGGTCTGCTCTGGTCCTTTTAGGAACTGACTGCCCCTGTCAAGGTGGCCAGGGAAAGGCTGAGCAAGTGAAAGCACAGCTGCCTCTGGCTGCCAAAGTCAGGGCCAGAGAACCCGATAACCCAGGGTCTGGACTAGACTCGTCTCCTCGTTACATGGTGCCAGATCTCCCCACCAGCTCTGCCGCTGTCTGCCCAGCTGCAGAGGTGCCCAGGACTTGCTCTGCAGGCCTAGTTCTGACTGCTGGCCCTGCCCCTGCTGAGTGGGTCCCTCGCTGTCCAAAGAACCTTCTTGATTCCAGCAGCACTGGGAAAGAGATGCTTCGTTAGTTGCTGGCAGCACTTGATGATCACGAGGCAGATGAGAAGGCCTCATACTTTATTTCTAACCCGCTTGTATGACTGTCAGGCTGTGATTCTGAATAAATGCACAGGTGTTTAAATATCCCTAACACTCTACTAATTTCCATAGGTTTGCACTAGAATTACTTTATGAATTTTAAGTTTGTCTTCCCTTTCCAGACTTAGGTGCGTTGGTACTTGTATTAAGATTACCTTTGGTGAGCCATTAAAATTTTCTCAATGTGCCCTTCAGTTCATGTTACTGAAGAAGATGATTGTGCTCTAAGACTTCTGTATTATAGGAAAGGGTACCTCGGATACTAGCACTTTAGGAAAAAGTCATGTTTGGTAAAAATCAAATTCTGCAGGACAGATGCCTTAGTGGGGGCTATCCACAGCACACACTGGCTTTCCACTTTACTCACTGTGGTGTCCCTTGAAGTAGAAGGCTTCCAGATATTTAAGGCTTAAATATTTAAGGCTTCCCTTAAATATTTGTGGAAAGTTTTAGGAATGTGATCATTAAATAAGCTGAAAATGAACCACCTAAAATGCTAGTTCTGCTTTGTTTTAAAGACAGTTACTGAGTTTGTACTACCCCTCCTCCCTGGCCAGCAGTTCCATCGCAGAAGCTGCCAGACAGGCAGCTGACTAGTGGCCGCCACAGGAGGACTTGGCAACCATGGGACATGGCATCTCCTCTGGAGTACTGCCCAGCATGCCCCAGAGCCCAGTGTAGCCAGAAGCACAGCTGTGCAGGGCAGGGAGGGCATTGGGGTGAGGGAGGCAAGAGAGGGACAAAGCAGATCGTGGAGGCAGCGGCAGCTCAGGCATGAGCCTAGTAGAAGGAGGATCAGGGGTGGGCGTGAGCAAAGCAGTGTAAGGCCGTCACATGCAGAGGAACTGGAGAACACGTCCAGTCTCGAAGGACACAGCACCCAGACCCCGAGGAGAGGAGAGAGGGACAGGAGAAGGAGAAAGGTAGTGGTAGTAGCATTCCCTGTTGGAGATACTGGTGTGAACTCGTGGGCTGCAGCAAGTGTGGGTGTGGAGCAGAGTACAGGTGTGCATGTGCATGTGTGCCTCTGTAGGTCCCCAAGTCCGTAGCAGGGCTCTAGACAGAGCCCAGCAGGAGTGGCAGCACTTGGGCTGTCCTGCGCACACAGCACCTGCATCTCTTCTCCCCGAGAGGAACTAGGCCCCTGGAGAGCTGACTGTTTCCAGACCCTGGAGAAGAAACTGCAAGACAATGTGAACATCGTGTGCTGGGAGTACGGAAGGGCTCAGAAATGTGGGGCCGGTTAACAGGACTCCGAAGCCAGGGGGTAGGAGTCCACCAGTAAACCTGGACAGGATAAGCATCAGTCTAGTTAGGACGTCCCCAGAAGAAAGGCCACTCCAGCTGGGGGCGCATCTGTGCTACTGCAGGGGTGGGGCATCTTTGCTTTTGGCATCTGGAATTACAAACTGCTCCAGTGAGTGTTTGCATAATTGGATCCAACTGATACCAGCCTACTTTCAAAGAAGCCCCACCCTGTAAAACGGTTTCAGTTCTAAATTGATGGAAAACCAGTATCTAACTTAAAATACACTATTTTATTAGAAATTGACACTTAAGTGTTTCTTTTTTGTGACAGGGGCAGCATGAACTATTTTATAATTTTAAGTGGAGCAGAAGGAATTGGCTTATCTTCCCCTGCTCAGCACTTGGCTTATGTCAGTGTCATGTGACCACATACAGGAAGGAAAACAATGAAAACACTGAAAAATTGGATTTCTGATTTATCTGTCTGTCTGTCTCTCATGAGCCCTTTTGAAGTACAGTCTCCTTAAGCCACTAGCTTGCCCAGGCTGGGCTCAGATCTGCGTTCCTCTTGCCTCAGCCTCAGCACACTGGCATTGCAGGTGTGAACCACCACTGTGGTTTCTAAAAGTCTTGAATTTTCCACGCATAGCTAAGTAGTGTGTCTTTTATTCATTTTAATCTAATTGAGAGTTAACCATGCTTTTACCAGTAAAAATGGTAACTTTATATATTACAGGAAAATACAGAAGTATATGCTTTTTAAAACTTGATTTGAAAAATATTAGTTTACTGTATTATTATGAGATTTAAAAACACACTGGCCAGCTGTGGAGCGTGCTCTGTGGCTGTAGGAGAGCGTGGGAGGAAAGGGAGAGGGGGGCAGGGAGGAGCTGCTTGGCATGTACCGGGTGGTAGGCAGTGCCTTTCCTGCCCAGATGTGACCCCAGGGACAGGGTGGCTGTTGCCAACAGAGCTCAGCATGGACACTCACTTCCTTTTCTGAGTGTGTCCCACTTGTCACTTTGGTAAGGAAACTGAGATAAGATTTAGAGAATTATATCAGAAGTAAATGATGCTCTCCACCTCAAAGTTTAGCAGTTGGTATTTCCTTCCTGCAACCTTTTATAAAAGGGGAATGCAGTGAACAAATTACTTGCTTCAGCAGTAGTTATGAGTATAAAGACCTTAAGGAAAAGTATGACTTGTGGAGGTGTCAGAGTGTGTCACCCAGAGATTTGGGTGCTTCACAGAAACCTTTGAAAATGCAGGTTGTCCTTAAAGGGTGGCTGAAGGACCAAATGCACTTGGTGAGGTTTTTCCAAGGTCCTCTCTTTACAGCAGTGCGGTGGTCACTTTGCCGAGGCCTATTCCGTGCTGGTTCTCCCTGCAAAGCCCTCTAGGTCTGTTTCCGTCTGCCTTTCTTCATGTTAAGTCTTGCTGCCCCTGCGCCTTTAGCCCAGCAGTGGTCTAACTGGGCTTTCCGCTTCAGCTTGCGAGGCCTCCTACACTAGGTTGGCGTCTCTCTGTGTTACTTAGGTCACCTTAATGAGTGACCTCCTTTTCTTTGTCTTTTGAATTATTTAGTGAAGTCAGGGAAGAGGCTGAATTAGAAGCTACACTGGATACCCCTTTGATTTTGGCCATTGTTTTTAAAAAAAGTTCAAAGCGCTATTTTAACATGGGTTCCTGTAAATCTTGCAACATACAGATATTCTTATAAGCTTACTCACACTCATCCTACTGATTCACTGCTGCCAGCTTCCTAATAGTGACTAACAGTGTGTGGACCACAGTAACCTTTCAGAACCAGCAGTGGTGCTGGGTCTTGAGATTCCAGCAGCATCTTGAATGTTCTCATCAGGTTATTAAAACCTGGGGGTGCCTATCTTAGTTAATTTTCTCATTGCTGGGACAAATACCCACCACCCAAAGTTAAAGGGGGAAAGGTTTATTTAGCTCACAGTTTGTAGAGGTTTGCCATGTCCCACACTGTCTTGATGTTCCCAGGGTGAGGATGGTGAGAGAGTGGAGAAAAAGAACAGGAGTGGAATACAGAAAACTGAGGCCGTGTGGACCCCTCTCTCATAATGGGAGAGAGGTACAAACAAGCAGGAGAGGGAAAAGGGGCGAGAGGAGGGAGCAAGAGTGTGCCAACAACTGCAGCACATTTATTCATACACTGGAGAGATTGAGTGTCACGTGAAACCTCTCCATCTAAGAGCCTAGCCACTGTGGCTTGTCTCAGGTGCCATGTTCTTGAGATTTGGGCAGTTTATCCATGTCACCTACCTCAGGCACCCAGTGCTCTTGAGATTGGCCTTGCTCCAGCCCACAAGTGATCGATCTTCAGCTTCAGCCGCTTCCCACAGAGGCTTCAGTTCATAATTGACTGGCTGCAAGGTGGCATGGCAGAGGAACAACTGTTCAGGGCCACAAAAAATACCAAAAGCAATATGAGAGGAGGCAGAGAGACAAGTCTCTTTCTGTCCCTTGTATTGTATCCAGTCTACTGGGATTAGGGCAGTGCCAACCCAATCAGTGGGCTAATCCATAATCACCCATGCATAATCCCAGCACTGGACTATGAGTCAATCACAAATGCTAGATTCAGCCACCTCCAAAAAACTCCTATGATTGCATGAGGTTTTGGAGGACATCTGGATACAAACCATAACTGCCCTTGGACGACCTTGCTTGACACCTTGTAGATAAATGAGCATTAACACTAAGGAGCTGAGGAAACAACATCACACAGTGGAGAGCCAGAGGGAGAAAATGTAGGTGCAGCACTGACCACTGTTACGTCTTGGTTATTCTCCCCATTTCCTAGTGGAATTTCTCCATGTGTGATTTTGATTAGTCCCGCTTTGCCTTGGGGCTTAAGACTGCCTTGTAATCCATATCCAAGGGACCATTTCCCACAGCTTCCTCAGTGGTGTTTTTGCAGTGAAAAAACACAGGTTTACAGTAAAGCATTATGATTCTCAAGTGGTGATACCAGCTGAAATCAAAACATCTTTAAATGTTTGTGTTTGCTGTGAAACCTTTTATTGTTTTAGTGAATGCTTTTGTGATGTCAGGATTAAAGTTTTAGATTTTATAATCTGGACTACTTTTAACAAGTTCTATCACACAAGTTCCTGAAGCTGACTTGAAAGGCGTACACATGCGTACACATGTGCGGGAATGTGCGCGGCAGCCTGCGCACAGTCTGCTCTCGGTGGTTGGTACTGACTCTTACTCCTGGTGCCCTTTTCCCCATGTATTTCCCTTGATTTTGAATCTGGGTTCATATATTTCAGAACTGAATCTTGTGGGCATTCTTGGGGACTAGAAGCAAAGTTGGGCTTCTTCAGAAAGGAGCAACTTTTCCATTCCCCAGATTGTTTAAGCAGATGCTGACACCAAAATCATGGAACTCATGTCTCAACTTGAAGTTTTGCAGATCTGGACTTATTTCTGGCCACAGGATTCCAACAGGGCTGCTTGTGATTATGAGTTCTGAGATAGGCATGGACCCCTCTCCAATCACATTACCAAGAAAGGGGTGGGTGGGTGACTTCTGGGAGTCCTGACATATCATCTACACTTTAGGCCGTGGTCTTTTGTGATGTCCTGGTTGATGCTCGGCTGTGGCTGGTCTGGGGTTTCCCCTGCTCGAAGGAGCCCCTGGGACTGAAAACCAAGGCTAAACCTGTTCCTCTCCTGCAAATGGCCCAGTGACACTATTAGTCCTGCCACTTGATGTTCCTGCCTCATTTCATCTGTTATGAAGCAACCAAACTCTGTCTACCCTTCCATATAACTTAAATGCTCTAAATAACATATCCAGTTTCTGATATGAGATCCTGCCAGACCCCTACATAGACAAATCCCCCACAGAGGAAATCCTCACCTAATTCTTTTGTTTGTTTGTTTCCTTGGTTAGTTTTGTTTTGTTTTGTTTTGTTTTCCTGAATAAGGTCTTGCTATATAGCCCAAACTGGCCTCAAACATGCAGCAGTGCTCCTGTCTTAGCCTATCTAGTGCTGGGGTCATAGGTGTGCACCACCACGCCTGGCCCTCACCTAATTCTCACGAGCTTATCCACCTCCCACTGCAGGACCTGGGAGATCTCACAAATTCATATCTCAGATGTGTTCAGACCTCACTAGTCACTCAGAAGCCCACTATAGTTAGACTTTTCTTTTTTAGATCATTGTTCTTACATAGAACTAAATTCTGCCTCCCTATAATTTCTTCTGGTTTTTAAACTTTTTGTTCTTTAATGCAAAAAAGGTAAATTTTCCTTTTCCATGTGGCTTCTGTTATTTTATGCCTCTAGCTTCCCCTATTCCACTAAGCTCCCTCTTCTCTGGATTAAAAAACTCTCTAGCTAGTTCTAGGGCAGTACAATTTGAGGTCTCCTTCCCCACGCATTGGGGTTGCTGAAGATTTCCCTCCTCCGTGTCTAGGTGGCCCATTCCTCAGGCATTACATGTTCATAACAACACATACTATTCCCAACAGGACAGACTACACTGGTACGTGTGGCCAGCCCAGGTGGTTCTCTGGTGTCAGCTGTGCTTCTCTAGGGCATAGTTCCATTATAGTTAAGAGAGTAAATAGTCAATCAGTTCTTCCTCCCCTCTCCTCCTTCTACCCCCAATCTTTTCCATGTGAAATGTTTTAAGATAGCTCTTCCTCATCTCAGAAGTATGAGTAGTACACCTTTTGTATTTAAGACATGATGTGCTGTTATGTGATTCCTTTTTGAATGGGAATATGAAGGTTTATCTGATTTTGCTGGTCACATGATTCTGTCTTTGCTTCAGAATAATTTCCTTGAATAGAAAATTATCTAGAATCTCAGAACTCTTTAAGTTATCAAAAAACCCATCACTTCGATATAACATGTCGTCAATCAGTTCTGTCTATAGAAGATGGTAGCTACTCTTTTTTAATTAATAAGGGCCAAATCTGTGGACTTAATATGCCTCTCTCAATTATGTTGACTTTTAAAAGATTCTTCAGAGGGGTTTAAATTTTCAAGAGATTAAAGTGCTTAAAATCTCACTTGTTGGCATTTAATGTCAATTGCTGTTTTATATTGATGGTATTAATTAGATTTTGTGCCAATTTCAGTCTTCTAGTACATCATATATCAAAAAATCTATTACTTGTCATTTAGGTTCTTGTCATCAGTATTTTCATTTTTAAAAATATCTTCAAAAGGCTGTCCTAGCATTGATGATGGGGGAAAGGTGCTTTCCATCTCACTTTGGTTTTGGTAAATTGCAGACAGTGAATCTGTAGTCTGGTGACCCCATTACCGGGAGGATCATTCAACTCACCTGTGCAGCGGCATGAAGCAGGTTCAGGTACTGGGAAGCCAGGGGGTGGCAGACTCAGTGTTTGCATCTAGTTTGTTCACTGTTTCTGTGTTTAAATTGTTTTAAGGGTCCCATGAAAGAATTTATCCTATAAACTTAAAAATTGTTTTCTAGGGGTAGAAGACATTAGAAGACTAACAGGTTAGAAGACTTACTTGGAGTAACTCAAGCAATAAACAGGCTTTTGTGTTAATGATGAAAAATGTTCTTTTCATTGGTTTCGGCTAAAGCCATGAATTGTCTGTTAACCTGTTTTTTGGAAGGGACTTCTGTGGTAATGTGTGTTTGTAAAGTGGGGATGTTATTTAAAGTTTGAATTGCTCTCTGTGAAAGGGCTGGGTGGTGAAGAGTGCTAGCGAGTGCGAGGCACGGCCTGCCCTGTTCGGTCCAGTTTCTGAGGGTGGGACAGCCTGCTCCAAGGGACTGCAGCCAGCCTGAGGAGTCTGTAAAGAGGAGACCATCAATGCGTTCTTTATCTGAAATCAAGAAAAGGGAAAAGATCCTGGAGAAAGAGTATTTTAGAATACATGCAGTGAAATTTCTCAGTGGGTGTCGCAGAACACCCCAACCTTGTCTAACTCAGTTTAAGGGACTAGAGTTGTACTAACAGACTGTTCCGTCGAGAATTAAGCAACTGTCTGCCCTGCCCTCTGGTCACAGGCTGTAGACCTTGCCTTTCAACTTCTGTTAGTACAACTGTGAGATGTTTACACAGGGCTCCCTGCCTCTCTTCCCTTCCCATTCCAGCAAGTTTGGGGCACTCCTTCTCAGTGAAATGAGAGGCTCTTACCACTAAACTAAACATTCAGTTACTAGAGATTAATGTAACTTCCCGTGGTGTAGATAAAGATGAGGAAAAGTCTTCCAGAAAGTAAAACAAGAGGATAAAAATAAAAGAATATTCAAGGATCAATTCTAAAAGTTAGCACCCAACTAATTCGATTTCCAGAAGTAATGGGCAGTAAATTGTAATGAAGTAACAATTCAGAAAAGTCTGCATTCCTCCAAGCTGAAAGGGCTTGGCAAGTACAGGGTGTGTTAGTCTTTTTCCACCTGCCTGCACAGTGCGTGCAGGGTCACAGGAAGAGGCCAACGGACAGAACTGAGCTACTGGACTCTACATTCTGTGGATTCATTGGAAATAAAAATGCCTCCTACTAAGGGAGCTGGTGGTGAGATTTCAGAACATGTGAGATAAAGGGAAAATAGTACCAGTAAAAGGTTTCAGCGAGGGAAAAAATCAGATTATATTTAAAGGACAAGCGTCAAATAGCATTGAACCTCTCCATTTGTAAAGCTTTGAGGGGAAAGGACTTCCAGCCGATAGTTCTATACCAGCCAAACAATCAGGTGTGAAGATAGGACTAAGACTTATTAGATATCTTAGAACTGAAATACTTAGCTACTGGGGAGTCTGTTCCACAAAAATTATGGAGTAAAATTCATAAAGAGAAAGACAGATGCAGGAAGTAAGACATCCAACAAGAGAAGCAGCAGTGGGAGTTCTCGGGGTGCATGGCCCGGGAGTCAGCCTCCCCAGATGGGAGGAGGGCAAGGGCTGTGGGAGAAACGGCTGGATGTGGCAGGTGGGAAGACACAGGGAACCTCTGGTGGACACCAGCTGGGAGAGAGGAGTTTTATAATTGCAGAGGTTTTGGTGATAAATTAGTAACACAAATAGGAAGCATAAGTGACTATACACAAATTTATAATTAATATCAGGAGAAAAAATTACCAAGAAAGAGAATTTACTGATAATGTACTGCAGACTCTGCTGCACGTGGTATGTTCATAGCCATAACCATGAAAACCGTGAATAGCAATTGAGTAAGAAGTTGCATATGAGCAAGAGAGGGGAGGGAAGTCTGTGTGTGAAAGCTGGTTTCACCTTGCAAAGTAGAAGTGAAAAGTAACACATAATTAAAAAATCAAAAAAGGGAGTAATTCATATGTTGCATGACACTGAACCAAACCAACAGAGAATCTGTGTAATTCCTACCCAAGTGTGACTCAAGGCAGAGGATGAAAGCCAGCACTCAGAAGTGTGGCTGTTAGAGCCCCTGGGCTCTGGACTTCCACAGAGACTCCTGCGGAAGCTACCCGAGACTTTTAGGGCATGCTTATTTCAGCAGGCAGCCAGCCTTCTTGTCACTGGGACAAAATATTTGACACAGTTTAAAGGAGGTGAGGTTTATTTTGTTTATATTCCAGAGGGTTCAGTTCAAGGTTGGCCGGCTTCAAGGCAGAAATAATATGCAGAAGGATATGTTGGAGGAAAGGTACTACACCCACGGCAGCCAATAATCAGAGAGCAAGAAGAACCAGACAGATGCTTCCCAGGAGCATGTCCCTGTGACCTCCTCCTGACAGCACGGTGGGCTGTGGGCTCCTTGATGGATCCTCCCGCTGATGGGCACAGTGCCTGGGTGATCCCATCGTGTTCCAGAAGCCCCACTTCTGAACCACATGGGACTTGGAGGAGGGGTGCACTCTAGATCTGAACCCTAACAGTCCTCTTTGAAGGACTCCCCTTGTGCTGTAAAGACAGAATCGTGCCATCTACTTTGCAGGCACTGAGCTCTGTGCTGTCTTCTTATTCGACAGGAATCTCATTGTGACAAGTGGCAAGTGTGACCTTAGGTAAGTAAGGTCACATGGGCTTCCCATCTCCCATAAGGGCCCAGTAACTTGGGGATAATAATGCTGCTCCTTCCTGAGGCAGTCAAAAGAAGTTAGTCAGTTAAGATGTATATAGCTATAGTGAGCCCTTTCTGGCCCTTGTGGAGTTCTGGGAGGGAGTTAATTCCAATCTACCACTTCTGGCGCAACCCAAGGTGAGAATAAAGGCACTAAAGGGATATATGTGGGGTGCCAAGGGGGTCCTAAGTCCAGCCAGGGTGATGGTTAACCGAAACAAAGACCTTGTAAACCCAGGGCCCAATCTGAGTTTTATTCATTCATAAAGAAGGGAGTAGCTCTGGGACAAGTGACCGAGAATGGCCGGAAATAGTGAGTACTGTAAGCTGGGCTAGGTAGGAGGCCTGAAATCACCTTTGTAATGTGTGGCGAGAAGGAGATGCAGGAAGAGTAACCTGTGTAACACATTGGAGGTAGTAGCTAATGGTTTGAGGTCATGCTTTAGCTCTGGGTGATCGCAGCTGACCGTCTGGAGCCTGACTCTCTTTCCCGCCCAGCTGCAGGGGCAGGGTGACACTGACTGTTGCTTTACTTCAAAGACTACAAGATTACCCATCAGCACCTTGGCCAAACCAATTTACATTGCTTACAGCCAGTTGAAGCAGTAAGAAAAACTGGCCAGCTCTGCACATACCAGTACATGGAAATAGCACCACATTTAGCCAAACTGGACATAATTGCTCTTTTTTCAAGAAGTCATCCAGTTGGTCCTCCACATAAAGTCTTCAGAGTGGTTCCTGGCACATAGGCATACTGCAGTGTGTTAGGTTTTACCTTTGTTAACTTGTTTTCTTTCCATTTCCTTCTTTGCTATTACTGTGGGGTTTTTCCCTCTTTATCCAGCTCACAAAAATGTACTAGTAATTTAGAAGTGACTCTTTGAAGTATAAAAGGAATTAGAAAAGTAAGAATAAAATACTGCACTCCAAAATCACATTATAAATATAAACAGTGAACAGAAACCCATTGTAATTATAGAATATAAATCTTAATGTTCAGAGGCCAGTGAACCTGCCAGACTGATAATTCACTCAAGTGACAGAAAAACTGTAAATAGGAAGCACCACGTCAACTCTCTGAAAGTTGAATTTCCCTTGGCAAGTCATTTATTTGGCCTTGATCTCCAGTGCTTTCTCTATTATGAAACTCTGTCAAATACTGGCCTGAAACGCTCAGTGCTTTTGAGTCATTTCCAGGTAACATACAGTGGCTTCTCTAGTAATCCAGTTGAGTTGTCCCAGATAAAATACAAAACAGTGTTTCTGGACTGAAACTGATTAATTCTGTCACTAAGGGCCCAGAGTAGAGCAGACCCGCAGAAGTATCCTTCAGAGTCACATTCCTCCAGCAGAGTCGGGTTTGCTCAGAAGTTTACAACATCAAGCCCAAAGTTGATGGCAAACACATGCAGAAGGGAGAGGAGCAGGCTTCGGGCAGAGTCCTTGTCAGGTGCGGCAGCTGCATGTCCCCTGACGTCAGTGGTACCTGGCAGGGAAGAGCCGTCAGGTGTGAGAATGACTATTCCATCAGTGATCTGGTGGTTCGCGTCACCATACAGCTGTTAGAAATTCTCAGTGTCTTCTGCAGATGTGGACCAGGAAGAGACAGATTCAGCTGAAGAAGACAGAAATACTCAGGCACTGTACCACCTGACGACAGGTATCACAGCAGTGGGCCTCACTGCACACATCGGGTCCGTGAAGAAGTCTTTGATTTCCTACATTGTTTGACAAAGATCTCATCAGCTAGCAAAACGCAGACTGGAAAAGCTGCAGTATTCACTACTGAGTGCTCTTCCTATAGCTCGATGGAAACACCCGTTCAGTGATGGAGCTGTCATCGCTTCTGGGGGGGCAGGTGAATTTTCACCAAGCATTCCCAGAGCGGCATCCTCCTGGGCACACTCAGCAGTGCCTAACGCTGGGCATGCCAGCTTTTCCCTCTGCACAAGAGCCCACAAAACCAACAATGTGAAAAAATCTCTCCTTTTGTAGCAAAGGTTTTTGGTGACAAACAGTATGAAAACTCACTGAACGCTCTGCCCTGTGATGTGTTACCAGACACATGCTGATGGCTTTTGCTCTACACATTGGTGACTCTTCACTAACATGTACTATGTTGGATGCATGCAAAAATCTGCGGCAAATAAATGACTAAAGAATCTGTTCTGCTTTTCTCAGGTTGAAACATTCCTGCTCTTAGCATTTAAGATAACTCAAGTTCTAATAGATGCCGAGGCAAGGTTTTACATTTTTCTGTAGTATCTGAATTCATCTTCAATGCAAATATCTGTATCACCTGCCAAGCAAAACACTGAAAACAATTCCCAGCCATGTCTGTGAAAATGAGAATAGCCAGACAACTTTACATATTAAAATACTGGTTCCTACAAACTCGAGAGACACTTTGAACTGAATTGCTCCTTGAGTGCGATAGGTCCTGTACGTCTCTGTCACAGGAGGTGGTGGTGGTGATGGTGATGTCGTCTGTCCTCCTGCAGGAGGCACAGGTGCATACCTGGCGCACCCTGCACATGTGGGGTGAGCAGAGCACCTGAGGCTGGCAAGGACCAGCAGTGCCAGGCTGCACACTGCTGTTCTCCGCAGCCGGAATTCTAGTAAGGGTTATATATTTGTACTCAATCCAAGTTTCCTTCCCTGTACCTTTTGTGTATTGGTTTTCATTCTGTGCATGACGCCCAGCAGAGAAAGTCCAGTCACTCGGGGGGGGGGGGAATCACTCCAGTTCTCCAGCCCTTCCCTCCGTGTCTCCCACCTCCTTTTCTGTTTCGGGACCCCACCCCACCCCCACTCTTGTGCACTCCTGTATTGTTCAGGGTGACTTTTTCATCTCCAGGAAGCATTGTTACAATGCTTGTGACAAGAAGTAGGGAGTGGCCTGGACCTGTGTTATTTTATGTAAACAGCAACTTTGCAGATAGAGTCCATTTTCTGCTGGAGGCTGATTTAAAAAGCCAGATTCAGGTATTAGGTACATTGTTCAAGGTTGCTTATCCAGGCAGCAGCGGAGCTGCAGATTCTGTTGTTAATTATTTCATCATACACACATCACATCGCACCGACTCCTGTGCGGTCTTTCTCATATGAATTGCCTGAGCACATTTTCTTTTTTAATTAAAAAAAAAAAACTTCCAGAAATACTTTAAACCATCCTAGTATATAACCATCACATATATATCCCCCATCCCTGTTCTGTGTGACAGGAAGTAGGGAAATCTATAAAGGAAGTGTGAAAGTCTATAAAGGTGTAAACTCTTGTAAACCTTGTTCCCCATCCTGAAATAGTATTTGAGCTACAACTCTTTATTGTGTGTATAGAGTTGCTGTGTTCTTTTCGACAGTTATATAGGATCCCAGGCAGATTTATAAAAAAACAGGAGTTACAAAACAGGCCACTTAATGTCTCTGTAAAAATAGTTCAGAAATCTGATAGGACAAAGAGTTTTTTCAGTTATAAGGCTTCTTAATTCAAATAACTCATCAAGCCATAATTAAAGTGTTGTTACATGCTTCTTCTGAGAACCCTTAGTCTATACAGAAGCGTGCAGGAAAGCCCTGCCTTGCCCCAGTCACCCTGCTCCAGTGTGAAGTGTGACTGCCTTTTTATGTACAGTTCTACCATGCACTTTTATACCTAGATACTCAGGTGGTATGAATATGTACCTGTTTGATTAAAAGCGTTGAATGAGTTAAATCAATACAGAATCAGGTTTGGTACATAGTAAAAGCTCAAGTATTACTGCATGCTGGTAGAAATAAACACACATAATTGACCTTCTTTCTAGACAAAAATGAGGATGGGAGCATTCTGTGTGTAATAGCCTCAGCCCGCTTTCATCACAAATTCATCATAGACCTTCTTCCATTTCAGTGCAGGTCATTCTGTGGTGAACTTTCTTCCTCTTCTTGCTGATGGATGTTCGGGTTGCCTGCATGTTATAACAGGTAATGGTGCAGAGCATCGTCTTGGACATGTCTTATTTATGAGAATCGGTCACCTGAACCTGTACATGGAGTTTACATTCACCCCTTATTGCGTTGCACTTGCTTTTGTAATGTATTTTGACCTGGCCATTCAGTGAGTTCACTATCCTTGATTTTTCTTCTGGGTTTTCTTTCAATATTGTGATCAACCTATTCTTCTTAAGATCTTAAAAAAAAAAAAATGGATCAAAGAAAGACCTAATGCAGCAATTTAGGACAGAGTTCTGTGGCTGCCACCAGAGGGCACCTGTCAAGTTGAAACCGCATAGGTGTGATCACTCCCCCAGGTACTGCCAGTACGGTCAGTTAAAATACAGCTTCAGAATACCGGGTTCATTTAACCATTACATGAAACAGACTAAAAAGTAATTTTTGGTGTTTATTTTGCTATTTTTACTGTGCAATGAATGTGTGAAAAAGCCAGCTAAATATATGGCTTCACTGAACAAAGTAAATAACAAAAACATTGTTTGGTGCATTTTCATTTATTCCTTAACCTTCTAAGATTTTAGAGATTAGAACAGCCACTTCATTGGAAGCTTTCAAAAACTCAGAGGTAATAGAATTCCAACGGTTATTTCCATTTTTTAGTTAAAAGAGACGAAGAGAAATGATAAACCTGCCCCTACGAGGAGATGTGCAGCCTTCTGGAGAGCTTGGGTGGCTCCACACAGCGATGGCCCGGAGCCAAGGCGCGGGAGGTGACAGGGAGCTGTGGTCAGAGGCACAGATAACCCAGGGGAACAGGAGGCAGAAGGAAGGTGGCTCCTTCAGCCCTGGGGTTGGGCGCGAGGGTGAGGGCAGAGGCCAAGGCCTGGAGAGCCCGGAGTGGCTCAGGACAGCAGCCGGCCTGGGTGTGGGAAGGAAGCTGGGAGATGGAGGGATGAGGACTGAGCCCGGCCTGGCTGGCAGAGGCCCAGAGGCAACTGCCACGCTGCTGCCACCTGTCCCTGGCCCAGCCGTGCTGTTCCTGAGTGGGCTCCTGAACTGACTTTCTGGCGTCTCAGCCCACTGTCTGCCTCTGTCCTGGTGTTTGCGTTGCTGCCTGCTCACTTAGTCCCCGGGCTGCAAAGATGGATTTCACAATGCTCATGGGTGTTTATGGCCTTGACCGTTGTGACACAGGGGCGACAGGAAGGTGGCACACCCGTGTCCTCGGAGGTAGCGTGCAGTGCAGCCACGATCATGACCACCTGCGTGACTCCTTGCTGTCTGTCTCAGTGTGCTCTCTGCCCTCTGCAGTCTGCAGGCAAACACAAGTGGCGAACCTGCGTTTGGCTCCTACAATGGTGGGAGAGACCTCTGAGCATAAAAAGCGGTCAGGTGGTACCGCGCTCATTACAGCAGCCGTGCAGGACACCGCATGAAGCTCCATGCACATCAAGCACTGTCCCTTGCAGGACACTATAGTAGTTTCATTTGTATTTGTCCCGTGTCCCAGCTAGAGTGACAGGACGTGGTGGGGTGTGTGCACCATGAGGTGTTTTTTCCTAGTGAGACATAAATGGATTATGAGGTAGTTGTTGAGAATAACTAATTAGCTTGGTTTGAGAATAGCGAAGGGTTTTAATATCTCAGACACCTACAGCGTGTGCAGGCATGGATCGTTCTGCTTCTGTAATTTATCATCAAGCAAACACATATGCATGGTATCTATTACCAGACTTCTTTCTGTGCAGTGAGACCATGAAGAGCTGGCAGTATACAGACAGGAAAATGGTCAGCACAACACAGTATCAGGGTTCCATAGCACCAGCCAGAACTGAAGAAAAGGGGTTAAGTCAGGCTGGGTGGTATGCACCTATAATCCCAATGCTCAGGAGGCTGAGGCAGGAGGATTGCCACAAGTTTGAGGCCAGCCTGAACTACATAGTGAGACTCTGTCTCAGAAAACCAAAACAAAACAAAACCAGTAAAATCAAACCAAGAAAGAAAAAAGAAAAGAAGCAAGGGCCTGTTCAGTTTTGTTTTATAGTTAATAGTATTCTGCCTCTGTTCTAGAGTAAGGTTTCCCCCAACCAAACTGTTCCCATTTGCTCAGTAATAGGACAGTGTTTTTATTTGGTTACCTAATAAGTGAACAGTATGGTTACCTGCTGTGGCGCTTACCCAGTCAAGAGGCTTTGGGAGAACTCTGATCAGTTAGGATCGTGGCCTCTGGGAGAAAGGAGGCACACAAGGTGACTCGTGCTGCGGCCTGGTCCCGGGAGCCCTCTTGAGTTAAGAGCAGAGGTTACAGTCTGAGAGTCCATAAGAGAGTTTGTGCAGGAGAGCCACAGGGACAGGGAGCTTCGTAGCGAGGAAGAACCCCAGTTTCTCCAGAGAACCCAGGTTCTTGGCTCTGTTCTGCCCTGCTCGTGTGTGGGTGAAACTCCACCACTGGAAAGCCTTAGGTGAGCAAGTCTGTACCTCACAAAGCACGGGGACTGGTTCATGTTGCCACCTGCGTGGCGGAAAGACCTCATGATACAAGGGGAAAGAGGAGGGAGTCTGCAGAATTATCCCTGAATCAAAGCCTGCCTGGACTTGCCCAAGCAGAAGTTAAAAAGCAAGCCTTGAGAGAGAAAATTATCTGAAGAAATTTGACTGCCACTCAGAACAACAGCCTTAAAAAACCCAGCACCCAAAAAACGTGATGTTGACAGAGCCCTACATCCAATCACAAATTATCAGAAATAATAAAAGCAATAAGATGTGACCTGTGATAAGATGGGTGGGGTTCAAAAATCAGTGGAAACAAACCTAGAAATCTACAGATGGAATTAAATATCCCCTGTGAGCCAGAGGGGGGGCGGAAAGCTTGTACATGTTGGTGAAAGAAATGTAAGACAGGAAAAAAGACCCAAATGAGACTTTGGGAAATGCCAAGTCTGAGAGGGGAAAAAATACACAGGGTTAATAATAGTACCCTAAAAACTAATAAGGAGATCAGCAAGCATGAAGATGAATTACCAGGAATAAGTAATTGAGAATGGAAAATTTTAAAACAAATCTCTGTAAAATCCTGCATGAAATATTTGAGGATAAATTTAACAAAATATGTACACCACTATGCCTTGAAAACTATAAAAATATTACTGAGGTAACTAAAGACCTAAATAAAATCTGTTCATTTTCAAATATGAACAGATACACTACAGTCATATTACTATTATTATTATTGTTTGTTATTATTGGTACCAGAGTTCGAACTTATGACCTCACATTTGCCAGGGAGGTGCTTGTGCCATTGAGCTATAACCCTGGCCCTAACGTTCATATTATTTAGGCATCGGTTTTCTAAAGATTTATCTCTAGACTCAATATGATTTCAGAGTCCCAGTTTGATTGCTCTGTGTCATAAAGGTGCAGAACGCAAATGTAGTAGACAGCAAAACAAAAGGTTGATAGAAAGAAACAGAGGGAGATGGATTTTTCCCAAATGGTAAGTGGACCAAGAGACTGAGGGAGGGGGAGGGGCAGGGCTGTAAAGAGCTAAGATGTGTCACCTACATGTGCCAACCAGCCACAGTGAATGCAGTCACTGTACATTGCAAACGTGAATTGAAACATAATGAAAATGAGGAAAGAGGATCTAGAGGTGGAGGGAGCAAGCGGGTGCAGAGGAAGGGGAATAAAAAGAAACAGGTTAATACAATACTTACTCCCTGAGGTGAATGTAAACACAATATACCAATAAAAAAGAAAAAGGAACAGGCTACACTGCCAAGGTATACAACATAGGTGAATTTCAAGTTTTTTTGAAAAGACTTGTTAGTTTTCGCTTAGATGGGATTCTAGAAACGACATCACACCTCTGTCAGCACCGTAAAGGCTGCTGGGCAGTGGGGAGGAGTGGCCACTGGCTGCAGAGTCCTGGTTGCAGGACTGTGTGGGGTGACAGAAATGTTCTGTCTCTTAATTGAGTAATGGGCATGTGACTGCTTCCGTTTGTCCAAACTCATCAGGTGGAGCACCTAAAATTAGAGAATTTTAGTGCATAAAAATCAGTATATTGGTGAAGCTGATTTTAAAAACATAGAAACAGAACTAAATTGTACAGTGCAAGCCTGTTCACTCATATCCTCACACCTCGCCAAGAGACCTGGACAACCAGTCCAGGCAGGAGTAGTGGAAGTGGAAGGTAGAGGTAAAAAAGCAGTCAGCAGTCAGCGGTGCGGAAACAGAAGTGTGTCAGGCAGCTGTAGAGAGAAAATGTACCATTGTTCTTGCTAAGAGTAAGAGACACAACTATATTTTTATAGTTATGTGCATAAATGTAACCACAAAAATAAAAATATACCCTTCTAAGTAATGATAGAAATGCAGCAGGCAAAGGAAGGCAGATCACAATGCTTTTAAGAGAGGCTTAGAAACAGCTTTTTAAAATATTATTGCAATAGCATAAAAAACATAAAATACAATTGATCCTCATGTACAGATTCTATATTTACAAATTAAACCTGCTCACAAAAATGTATTTTCAACCCAAAAGCAACACCCTTGGCCCATTTATGTTCGTTTATAGGTGTTCCAAGTGACAGAATTTTTGACTGATCTGACTTGAATATTCCCAGCTGAGGTCCAGCAAAGCAAGGCTTTGCCCTTGTGTCAGCTCCATGCTTGTCCTGTTTAAGGCAAGTTTTTCTGGTTTTTCTACTCTCTCTAGGTGATTGCCTGGGTGGAAATCATCCCCCACTGTTGAGGTACTACCCTGTGTTCCTGTGTGTAGGGAAACTAAGATGTGCCAGTCAGGGAAAACACTTTGTTCAGCTGAAGGGTTGTGGACAGCCATGAGTTCAGTGTTCATGAATGAACAGTGCAGTGCACCACCAGGAAAAGAAAGAAAGCATTTGCCAATCTGTACAGGAGGCTGCTCCAGAAATGCCGCAGTAACAGCTGTAGTGTGTGATTTAACTATGGAAATGTGGCTGAATTTATGGACTTATGAAATCATGGCCAATTTAAAAAGCATAATGGACAGCCTTGTTCTGAGGCTGAAACCCAAAGAAATTTGTGAACACCCTGTCCAGGATCAGGAAAATGTTAAGCCCTTCTTAGCTAGTGTTTTGTTATAAAAACTACTCTTTGTAATTGTTTATAAGAAATACATATTAGATGAGTGTCTTTAAACAAAAACACATATAAAACAAGGCTGTGTGTTGATCACTTGACAAAAATTTGTGACAAGATGCTTACAGGAACCTAATTCAAGTCCTAGAAAAAATTTCTGCAGGAGCAGTGATGTGTTGTTCACATCGAGAATGTCTCGTATGTAACTGCAGACCCCTTTAGGTAAAAATTTACAAGCTGATTCTAAAACTCACTTGAAAATGCTAAGCTAAACTAGCCAAAAATACTTTGATAAACTAGAACAAGGTTGTAGTATTCAGTTGACTTCAAGACTTACTTTAAAACTGCACAGTAAGAAAGACGGTGTGATATTGGTGTAAAGACAGATAAATAATCAGAATGGAGAGAGAAGGGGGAGAGGCGAGAGGTGGGAGATTGTTTTGTAAGGGTATGTGTGTGGTTTTGGACGGAAGTGCAGAGAGGATTCCTCGGAGAAGGACAGCCTTTCACACAGACGGTGCTGAGTCCATGGCATCCATGCGTGGAGATAACTCGGATTCATTCCTTTTACCATGTTGAAGAGTTAGCTCAAAATGAATTCCTATGTAAGATCTCCTGAAAGAAAACAGAAGAAAAATCTTTGCAACTAGACTTAAAACCAAAACTATTATTTATGAAAGAACAGATTGAGAAAATAGACATAAAAATTCAGAACTTCTTTCTGAATTCAGAAACCTTTAAGAGAATGAAAAGATAAAGAGAAATAAACAGACCATAGGGGAGAGTATTTGATAATCATTTGTCTGATAAAGGTTTTATGTTCAGGATATATCAACATTCAACAAGGTGAAAGTAAGTAAGCCAGCTTCTGAAAATCGACACAATAGTTGAACAAATCCTTCACCAAAAAAAGATATATGAATGGCATATTCACATATGAAAGGATTCTCAACTTTGTAATCATTAGGAAAATAAATATTAAAACCATGAAGAGATGTAGTAGTTTCTTTAAAAGTTCAGCCTCTAGCATTCTGAGAAGCCGAGGCAGGAGGATTCTGAGTTCAAGCCCATTAACTTACAGAACCCTGTCTCAAGATACAAAGTAAAGCCAAAAGGACTGGGAGGTAGGTCAGTATGCAGGCCCTGGGTTCGAGCCCCAGTACTAGCCCTGGGAAGAAAATTACACCTGCCATCTGTCTAGCTATTCTACTCCTAGGTTGTTACTGAAGAGAAATAGAAGCATATATCCATTTAAACACTTATACATCTGTGTTTATGGCTATTTTATTTGCAAGAGCCATGAAGTAGAACTTCCCTGTTGTTTACCAGCTGATGAATGGGTGAACAAATTGTGTCATGGCTTACTCAGCAATAAAGAGCAGTGAAGTGTTAGTACACACATATGCTGAAGATCAAAGCTGTACCTTTTCTATAAGCTTAATCTAAGCACAAAAAATAAAATCATAAACATACTAAAGTGGAAAAAATTTAAATGACAAAAAGAAAAGAAAAATAAATGCTTTGCTTAAGCTAGAAACAAGAAAACCCTTTATAGTTATAAAGTAAAACCCAGAAATCATAAAAGAAAACACTGATACGTTTGATTTTATATATATAAACTTCTAATAGACTGCATGGCATAAAATACAGTGAGTAGGAGAATTAGCAACTGATATCACAGACAATGGCAGTAATATAGACAGAACCTGTGTATCATTGCAGAAAAGGCCAACAGTGCAAAAAAAGAAAAAAGTAATGGCAAAAGGTATAAATAGTTGGTGTACAGAAAGAGGTAACTTATTAGGCATTCTTAAAAACATGTTCAGCCTTATTCATAGTGGTAGAAATTCTAGTCAAAAAGATAATGAGACCCTTTCTTGCTTACTGGAATATAAATACTGTAACACAACTCTTGGTGCTGTTACCTCGTATCACTGGAATGGGATGCCCAACACCCGCAGTGCGTTTGGCTCAGTTTCAGTGGGGTCAGTCGATGATCAGCTGACTGCAGCGCAGAAACAAGGACCTGGTGGAGAAAAGTTACTCACTCCATGGTGGCCAGGAAGCAGAAGGAGAAGGGAGGAGCAGGGAGTGTAATCTACCCTTTGGGTAAGCCACTGGTGACCGCTGCCAGCGGGGCCCCACCTCCGGATTGATGGATACAGATCTCAGTGGTCCAGCCCCGCTCCAGACGTATGAGACTTTGGGGGGCATTTTAGATGTAGATGATGATGATGAGAGTAGGGGAAACACTCAGTTATGCTTCTAGTGTAAAGTCTGTGAAAGAGTTTGGTAACTTGGTATAAAAGGTGCACATCACATGACACTCGGTAGCCATTTTATTTCCAACAACCTTTCTTACAGATGTGTTACCTTACATGCAAAAAGAATTCCTGGTGTCCTCATCACTTTCATCACCGAGACGTAGTACCCGGTACCCACAGCTTCACGGAGAAGTTTATCTGGGCTCTCAGATTGGGAGGTTTCCACCCAGGATCAGTTGCTCTGAGGGAGAAATGACCTGGTGGGAGGGCCTGGCAGTCAGGAGGCAGAGAGGAAGGGGGATATCTGGGACAGAACGGCCCTGCTGGGTACCACCCTGTGCCCCGCCTCTCAAACCAGGCCCCCCTCCTGACAGTGCCCTCAGCCAGGACCTGATCAATAATTAGCCCCCTGTGGAGCACAAGGTCCCCCCATCCGGTTCCCTTCCAAAGCTCCAGCAGGGGGCGGGGGGCACAGCACGGGCCTAAACCCTGACACCTGGGTGTCTGGCTGCATTACTTAGAAATCATCTTAAATAAATAGTGCCCATCAAAGAGATGGACCGAATAAATCAGACTACATCTGTGTATCAGAGGGAACGAGACAGCATACAGCTGCGTGCTGTAGGGTTCTACAAGTGACTGTGTCAAGTGAAAACAGGAACAGAGCACTGTACAGAACACTACCATTCTTCCATAAATGCCGTGCTAGTCCAGTCGTAGATCTGTCTCTAGAAGGATATGCCAGGAGCCGATTGGTGTGGCTCCCTGTAACAGACCAGAGCTGGGAGCATACTGGCCCCTGGCCATATTTCATGCTTTGTACATGTTTTACCTTAGTTTGCTTTATAATCAAGAAACCTGGAAGACTTCATGAAGTTAAACTTTTGTGTAGAGATTATGAATATTACACTAATCAAAATAGTTGACTATAATAGTAACTGTGTGTTGAATTCTGTAGTCTGAATACTTTACAAACTTCATCTGAGTTTTTCTGGAAACACTTTAACACGGTGGTAGGAGATAGAGTAAGTATATGGCCCAAGAATACCCAGCTAATATGAAACTTTTACGATGTTTTTCCCAAAAAAAGAAGTTTCATGAGGCTCAAGGAATAACATCCAACATAGCCAAACTACCAAAAACACTTAAAAATGGGTGGGGTGGTGTCAGGTACTTTATTCCAGCATACAAAGGCAGCCTTGCTCTACTCCAAATTTTGTGTTAGGAATATAATTTGCATGGGTCTGGCAGGCTCAGCATCTTGAAAATTCCAACTCCCAAGATGCATGTGTATGTGTGCGTGTATCTATGTGTATCTGTGTGTGTATCTGTGTGTGTATGTGTATCTGTGTGTCTGTGTATCTGTATGTGTATGTGTATCTGCATGTGTATCTGTGTGTATGTATGTGTATCTGTGTGTGTCTGTGTGTGTATATGTGTGTGTATCTGTGTGTATGTTTATCTGTATGTATCTGTATGTGTGTGTGTATCTGCATGTGTATCTGTGTGTATGTATGTATTGTGTGTGTGTGTATGTATTGTGTGTGTATCTATGTCTATGTGTGTGTATGTGTGTGTATGTATTGTGTGTATGTGTATATATGTGTGTGTATCTATGTGTATGTGTGTGTGTGTGTATGTATTGTGTGTATGTGTATATGTGTGTGTGTATCTGTGTCTATGTGTGTGTATGTGTGTGTATGTATTGTGTGTATGTGTATATGTGTGTGTGTATCTATGTGTATGTGTGTGTGTGTGTGTGTGCGCGCGCACACGCCTGTGCGTGTCCTAGAACTGGGGATCGAATTCATGACCTCGCACTTGACAGGCAGGTGCTGTGCTGCTGAGCTTTATGCCCAGCCCACATACTGTCTTTTGAGAATAGATATTTTCATGCTTCTCTCTAAGTAGTATTGTGGGGCCAGGGATTTAGCTCAGTGGCTCAAGTGCTTGCCTTGTAAGCCTAAGGCCATGAGTTCGATCCCTGGTACAAAAAGAAAAAAAAAAACTTGAAGTAATATTGTGGACTTAACTGATTACATAAATAAAATAAGATTTTTCAGCAAAAGGAAAAATTGTAACTGTAGGTCATCTTTAAAGAAAAAAATTCCAAGTTAAGTAAAGGGAATAATTGAACTCTCCCTGCCCCCTTCCTCTTTTTCCATCTTTCAGATATGGCCCATTGTTTTTATACTATAAATAATAAACTTTTTCATTTGGGTTTTTTGGAGCAAAAATAAATTTCAGGTTTTTTAAAAAATCTTTTTGAGATAGTCTCTCTATGCAGTTCAGATTGGCCTTGAACTCACTTTGTAGTCCAGGCTGTTCTTGAACATACAAGGATCATCCTGCCTCAGCCTCCAGAGTGCTGGAATTACCGGCATGCACCACTATATCTGGTTTATAACCTTTTCATCTCAGTATTTCAGGGATTGTTTTGACAGTTGATAAACTGGCTTACATATTAAAATAAGTAATTACATGGCAGGTCTTAGGATATCTTAATGTAAAATCAATTTATGTCAGATTCAATTTATAGCATCTGGAAATTTGCCTGTTTTGGCCAATAAATTAGGCCGGCGTTTACTGCTGACTTACTCTAGCACAGCATGTGTGTGGGTGCTGTGGATTCCAGTGCTCTCCGGAAACAAGGGAGACTTCGTTTCACCCAGGAAATGCATTATTAAAGAGCAGTATGAAAAAAAGCAGCGGCTAAATAGTTATTGAACAATGAATTTTACTTCCTCAGAGCACTTACTTGCACAAAGTTTTGTTTTTATTTATGATTCATATTTATTAGGCTCTCTTTCAGGGAGCTGTGCTTCCCATGGCAAGTAGCTTTTATTTTTGCCAACGTGTAAACATTTAGAGGAGTGAATGTGAGTGATCCTAACCTATTCACATCATTCTGTAAAGCCTTGTCTGTTGACATTAGCCACTCCTGTTCTTATTTCGGACTCCAGTTAGGTCAGTTGGTCAGTCTGTCTGTCTGTCTGTCTCTCAGTCTTAAAGCAAATGCACCAGTAAGTGCTCTTCGTTTCAGTATTTGTCGAGGCATTTGGCATTTTAAGGAATACTGCATCAGCTTTCTGTCTTACACTTCTTCTTGCTCTCATCCAGAACTACAAAATGTTCAAAGGCAAATGTGCTGCTCCTTTACAGAGTGTGTTCAGAGCCACTTTCCTCTGACCGGGTGGGAGCGCCCTGACGCTACTCTCCATGTGACCAGTCTGGTCCCCGGCCCCAAGTGTGGGGCTCCATGGATGTGGCATTCAGACCTCATCAGTCCTCGCCCTGTGCGCTTTCAGGAGCAGCTGCTCAGTCAGTGCAGGGCCAGGTCTCCCAAAGACAGCAGAGCTCAGGAGGCCCTGATTTACAGGACACTGGACCCTCACCGTGGCTCAGTGCACTTGGTGACATGAACACACTTGGTGTGTAGATATGCTTTCAAGTCACACCACTCTACGTGGGAAAGCCTAGCTTCACCCCAGTTGCCCAAAACAGGTGAGAGAGACGAGGAGCTGAGTGGTCAGCTTAATATGGTCTGAAACACGATGAAGTCATTCCTGCAGACTATAATATGAACCTTTCACTTGGTCAGCACAGAAGAAGCTAAAGCCTTTCTGCTCTTAAATACCTGTGACCTCCTGGGGGCACAGGACCAGCACTTGAACAGATGACAAATGTCAGGCTAAGACCCCATGAGTAATTGGCTCAGAGTCCCACAGTCAACCAGCAAGGCAGGAATTCGGCACCACCCAGTACACTTTGAGAACTGAAGGTTGATTTAGAGATAGGAGTTGTGCCTTCCAGGAGCTTTCCGTGTAACTGGAGATGGAATTCCAGGGGATGGGTGCGCACAAGCACAGAAACCTGCTCCTGCCCCCTGTCCTGCAGCAGCCTCTCAGGTTCTTCTCAGCTCTGTCCAAGTCAGGTCATCTCTCAGGACCAATACCCCCAACCAGTCCAGCTGCCTTGGGGTTAGGAAGCAGGCTGTCCACCAGCGTTCTTGCCCTCTGGTGTCTGTGCTTGGTGGTGAGTATGTGCCTAGTCCCTGTCCAACACAGTGTGTGCAGCAAATTCTCTCCAAAGTTTACCATGTAGCTCAGTGTGCCAATCAGAATGGGCACAGGAAAGACCCAGTGCCTTGTTCAAAGCTCTCACCTCTAACAGGAGGCTCATCGTTTTGATTTATGTGGGAATCCTGTTAATTTTGATGGACATAGATGGGCACTCTGTAGCTTCTTTATTATAACTATGGATCACTTGTTTGAAATCCAGCTCCTTAAAAAGGTAGACTGTTTTAAAGAGTGCATGCACACAACATAAATCGTGCATTCCTTAAGCCACCTTCTCTCTTTAGAAATAGCACTCATACATATTTTATACATAAATTGACAAGGGCGGTGGAGACCTCATCTTCCCTTGAACAAGATTGATTAAAGATTTATTGCTTAATTATACTTGTCATCCTGACATAAATGTCGTTAGTTCTGGAAAAGCATGTTTGTCATATCAGGATTACGTCTAATTAATACAGTCAATACCTAATATATATTTAAAGCCAAAGAGAATCATTAGCTCCAAAGTGTGCGTTATGGGCTCCACAGAACTGACAGCAAGCATCCGGGTCACAAGGCAGTGCTAGAAGCACAGGAGAGATAAATTTGAGGACCAGAGGTGCAAATCCTGCCTCACCCTTGGCTTTGGAGGCAGTGAAGTGGTGCTGGTGGCCTCAGCTCCCTCCGGTGAGGCGTAATGAAGGAAGTCCCTGAAGAAGCAGAGAGAGTTTGTAGTTCAGGTATAGTTGGTGAACTAGGATTCAGACCTAGCACTCTTGGTTTCCTCAGCTCAGAGTCCACTGGCCAGGCTGAGCTCCACAGGCGTCACACCCTTCCCCAAGTACATGTGAAGCTGGAATTCAGCACTGCACACAAATAGTCACACTGAAAGAGCCACTTCTTCATTCTGGCTCCCCAGACGCGTGCTGGCTTACCGAGGGGTTACTCCAGTGGGGGTGCAGCTTCCCATGGGATGCCATGGTCTGCAGGCAGCTGTCGTAGGTCTGCACCTGCTTGATGCCCTGAGACCCAGTTCGTCCTGCCCAGCACCACATTGCAGACTGTACTTGGAGTAGGAAAATCATTCTGCAATTATTTCTGGTCTGCCGCAGTCACAGCAAACTGACTCATCTGCTCACAAGTGACCATGCTTCTACCACAAAGGTATGCATCAGAAGTGGCCTTTGAACAGAAAAGGCACATTCAGACCCACCTCAGACAGTTCTCTGTGTTCCAAACAGCAATGAAAATGCTTCTGCAGACTTACATCCAGTAACAGAACACAGGCGTTTAATAATCAGAGCCTCTGTGAGAGATTGGTCTCCTTATGTTTCCAGTTCCATCGGATCTTTCTGCAGCAGTCATTTGGTGCAGATACTAAGTTTTATGATGAGCTGAAATGTTGAAGTAAAAATTAGAATCAACAGTTACAGCAGCTGAACATAAAGGGCTGTAGCACCTGTAGTCTGTTCGGCAGGATCTGCACATAGCCTCTCTGGCTGTGCTGCAGTGTGCCCAGCGGCTGAACAACTGCTGAGAATGCAGGCTCACGTTGGGCTTCTTGACAGAAGCCAAGGGCAGGCGGTGGCTTCTGAAGTCCAATGTGAGGACTGCTGCACATTGGGCAGCTGCAGGCGCCCCCAACCTCCCTGGAGAGATGTTGGGCCTTAGCAGAGGGAAGAGGGGCCTTGCCCTCTGAGTTCCCAGGTGGACCTGGTGATGGATAGTGGTGTGAGGGCCTCCACACTTGAGGTTGAGGTCAGGAACACTTGCAGTCTGGCCAGAAAGGGTCCTTTAGCACACAGCCACACCCTCCCCACTGACAGGCAGAAACAGTGTGGATCACATTTGTGAGAAGCACAGAAAAGGCTGCAGGAAGGCAGCTTCCAGAAATAGTCGGTGGGGCATTCACACTGCTATGGCCCTGCAGCTCTGTGATAGTATCCAGGATGTCTGGACAAAAGGCATTATTACACCCATGAGTCACTTGGTTCTAAGGAAGAGTAGTAATAGATGAGCTATAGTTTTGGAGGAAAAGAATGCATTTCCTTTCATTTGAAACTCAGACACATGCGTACACAGACACAAATATGTTCCATAACTGAGGGAGACTTCTGTGTAGAAGGGCGCACCTCTTTATTCTATAAGACTGGTGTGTCATGTGGAACCAAATTTGGTGGCATCGTTTCTATGCTGAGCAGCAGGTTTCTTCTCCTGTCTTCCCATTATCCACACTTTTCCTGCATCAGATGTGTGAGGACAAGAAGATGTCCCTGTGACAAGCTTGATAACTTTGTACAGTTTCAAATGAATGAATGCTTTAGAGATTCTCATTATATATACTAGTCTATGAGTATTAAGCTTAACTGTCAATCTGAAATTTTCTTCTTAGCCTTCTAACAACTAGAGATTGCCCCAGTAAAACAAATACTTGCCGTAACTCTAGAAAACCTTGTAAGGTTGCTCAAGCACACACAGCTGCCTTTAGGGACAGTGCCTTAGGGTGCTACTGCCCCAACCCACACCCTTGGGCACAGGCCAGGGATACACAGAAACAACCACCTCTGCTATGACAAATCACAGAAGATAAGAAAATCTGCTCTTCCCGTAACAGGCCTTGAAAACAGATTATTACAGTTGTCTCTTGTATCACAAACTACCCCAAAATTTAGACTTAACAGAAGCCCTCTAGCTGGTTCATTGTTCGCAGGCCCGGAATGCAGGCAGGGTGCCACGAGCGTAGCAGCTGGAGCAGGAGGTGCGCCCTGTGGCTCGTGGCCTCCTCCTCCCACCATGGCAGCTCATCTTCCAGGGACTGACTGGCATGTGGCCCGGGTTCTCTGCAGTGTGGTGGCTTCTGTGGAGTCAGGCTGCCTGTCTGAGGACTCCACAAGTGACAAGTAGAAGCTCTGCTGTGGAAGTTTGTGTGTCACTTCCACTGGGTGCCCCTGTGGCTGCCGTCCTGTGCAATAGGAAACTGCTTCAGATGGCAGATAGCAAAATACTCAGCCAGAAGCTTTTCACTCACCTAAAACACCCTTTCCTCCAAGAAGTCTGGGGATGGTAGTTCCACGACTGGCTCAACATCTCCAAGAGTGGAGCTGCCAGGCCTCGTGCTGAGAGTTTGTGGACCCTTCCTGCAGCACAGGACGGTACAGTGTCACTCAGTAACGACAGAAGGGAGGCGTCTCCACTGCTGTGTCATACCCTAAGGCCCACACCGGAGCTCTTGGAGTCCCGCTGGCCAAGATGCAGCCCTGGAGGAGGCCAGGAGAGTGAGCGTTGCTGCTGTGGGCTCTTTCAGGAAAGCTGGCATGGCTGGCAGAGAGAGCGGCCCCGGGGGCATCCCGTGACGGCCACATGGTGTGCTTTCCCTTCCCTCACAGTCATTGCAGTCTCACTTGGCAGCCGTACAGAGCTACCACTAAATGGGTGAAATGACAATTATAATAAATTAGTATTTTTTGAAACCAAATCGTTTCTCTGTAGGCTTTCTGCCCTTCACTTGTGGTTGAGCCACCCCTACTGCTTCTTAACAAATAAGAGATTTCTCTGTTTCCCTGATATTTCAAGATTTGCCTGAAAGCTCTCTGAAAGCTACCATGAAAACAGATACCCGTTACGCAGCAGCCCTCCTGGAGCCTTTGCATGTGCGCTGTAGGTTTCTAATGGGAGGACATTTTAAGGCAAGAGCCGTGTTTGTTTTACAGTGTGGAAATTTGGGCAGTTCTCTGATGCTTGTGTGAGGCGCTGCCTCGGCCTTTCCAGCCCACCCACAGGGCTTCTTTTCCCATTTGCCCAGCTTCCGCAAGTCCAGACACCTCCAGATCATGGCCCTCAACCCTGACTTCTCTAATCAAGAGGATGCAGAAAATGTGTTTTCCTAACACAAGGGCATTCACTGCTCCTAGCCTGGTCACTGACAACCTAAAAAGCTTGGAAAAGCTGGAAATCATAAATTGTTGTTAAATGGGCTCATCATTCAGGGTCTCCTGGATCAGACATTTGGGGCTTCACAGTCTCAGCATGGCCCTCCATGTGCTGCCACCAGGCAGGGTTCTCATCTGCCCTGGGCAGTTTCAAGGTGCAGCAGTGCTTTCTAGGTAAACGGCCTCTCTCGTGTGTCACGTAGGCTTATGTGGAATCATGAGAATACTAGAATAAACGTCTTAGAAGAATTGAGTCCTGTAACCACTTAGCACCTATTAAACAGCTGTTCCTGGCACTGCCGAGTGGTGTGAAGTGTCTGTCTCCAGGACACACCTGTCCGGGGCTGCATGAGACCATGAGCGCACAGCAAAGCCGCACCACACCAATTTGCTGCTGGCCCAGCGCAGGAGGTTTAGCTGTTCACATGGCAGGCGTGTCCTGGAGTGGGAAGCAGTGTTTGTGATCACTGTGAGATGCTCTAAGCATGCAGCCTTCGCTCCAGGCCTCTCCGATGGTGCCCAGCTCGGGTCACTGCCTTTCAGGTTAGGGCGCTGGGCTGGAGCTGGAACCACCACACTGAGGTTTTCTGCTGTAGAACTGCTGAAGGCTCGTGCATACAAACCTTATTTTACATAATGTGTATTTGCCAAGAAAGTTTTGTTTCTTGAAATGTTGGTAAGTTGAATCCATTTTAGATACTTTTTAAGGAACCCCCAAATAAGTTATTATATAATCACTCCTTGAATATTGGCTTTGTTAGTTTGAGTCTATTTTTCTAAATGTAGGTTTTTTTACTGGCTACAAACATCAACCTCTTGTTTTATAATTTAATTTTCCCCAACTTTATTGAGGTATAAGTGACTTACATGTTTTCAAAGTATACAACATGATGATTTGTATAACATTGTGCAGTGATTACCATAATCAGGTTAATTAACGTTCCATCCAATCACATGCCCAGTCTTAAATAAATAGTTCTTTGGTAAGTTTGGCTTTCAAACAGCGTTATACCAATTGCATTGAATTTATCTGACTCAAAACAGTGAAAATTTGTTAGTGTAACTGAGCAGTTTAAGAAGTATTTTTTAGATTCCCAACCATATTGAAGATCCATATTATCTTAAATACTTGCATTATTTTAATAAAGCACACAAAGTAAAACAACAATGTAATCATAAAGTTCCTAGGATAAATCATTAAATAACTGTGAGATTAGCCAGGCTAACTTCCAGAATGATTTGGAGTGTACTGTTTATTGCTCTAAGCAATTATAGTTGTCAAATACAAATGTTGGAGCACATTTACATTAGCATGCTATCTATGTCCAGCTGCTTCTAAATGCTTCTTGGTCTTCATACAGTGTCATCATCAATAAATGTTTACTAGAAAGGCTTATTAAAGTTTTATTTATTAGCCTTAATGTGCAATAGTGGAAATGAAGATAAGTTAAAGTAGTGGAGAAAATATAACTGAAATAATTTGGAGTAAAATTTAAATCAACTTCTTTGTTAATAATAAAATTATATGACCACAATTTAAAATATGTTCAATTACATCATTGTGGGTATAATCCAGGAGTATCTTATCATTCCTAGATTATTTAAAAAAGAATATTTGAGATTACAACAAAATACAGATATGGCTATCATTAGCTAAAAATATTTTATTGTAGAAATCCTTATAGAACATTGACCATTTTTGTCAGTGATTTTATATATGCTTATAATCTATAATCTGTGAAAAAGAATATAGCAAAATGTTAGTGATTTACCTACAATATGAAATAAATTTTAAATCACTATAATTAAACTTTCTATCATTGAATGTAGGTGATTTGGAGAATCACCTACATGTGTTTTACTGAGTGTGGTTAGAACAAGTCTTGCAAACTAATAAATAACTTTGAGTTAAGCAAAATACCATTTGCAATAAGATACTGGATGAGGCCAGATGGCGACTGTCAGGTCCTCTGACCGGGGAAAGAACATGGGCCAAGCTCTGCCTGATAAGAATATGCACTCTACACAGGTTCTCCGAGGTGGCTCTTCACTGCAAAATGGGTGTGTGACGCATTGCTGCAATGGAGTGTTAATATTTTTATGTTTTTTATTTCACAACTAGGCTATCAGCTGCAAAGGCCAGCACAGCATCTCCTACACTTTATCAAGAAACCAGACTGTGGTGGTGGAGTACTCACATGATAAAGACACGGATATGTTTCAGGTAACAGCTGGCTTTCTGAATGTAAAATCGTCCAGTTTTCCCTTTTCTTCTGTATTTCAGTATTGAGCCAAAACATCCAGCACAGTGGTATTTGGTGATGACCAAGGGAAAGAAATCAGGATGATAAGACATTTATTCCTACCATACTTAATTTTTGAAAGATTAAGAAAAAAAACTTAATTCTGAAAATATAAAAAATGATAAAGGCCACATTCTTACATAGTAGAATAAAAAGTAGATATTAATAGCATTAATAGAATGTTTTAAAAGCCGACCAGTTTTAAAAGCCAACCAGTTTTAAAAGCCAATATACTGAAAATACTTCCAAGTAACTCAAGTCAGTGGTTACCAGATAGCAAGACTACATGATATGCCAACCTCTTATTCTCCTGCACATACTGTGAAGTGCTTTTATTATAATTTAAAAAGATTTAAAAAATCAAAGCAATAAACTTTTATCTCAAAAAGTTCTTTAAAAAATGATAGTAATTAAAGAATAGGTTGAGTTAAGGAGTAATTTTAGTGATATATAACAGAAAACCCAGAAATACACCAAGGGGATGCCAAAGAGAGGAAGTAAAGCACCCCATCCTCAATTAATTAAAGGAGACTTCATACATGTGTACAAACATTTGCTACTCTAAAACAACAGAGGATTAAAATTTACGCTAATAAAGGAAAAAAGCAAAGATAATTTGGGAACAAAAAGACACTCTGCATTTCTGTACGGAGAATTAAATCATAAAATAAATATTATCAAAAGAAATGTCAAATAATTATGACAGATGGATACAGTATGATATGCTCTGCTGAGATAAGCTCTTGGAAGAGAGGAAGTATTGAAAGGTAAAAATAAAGGAACAAAAATCCTGGAACAAAATTTAAGTGACTTTATATTCTTAGAATAGGGAGTGATTAATAACATATAAAGAAGTAGATTTTACTTTATACTGCTTATTTTTCTTAATGTGAAAAAATGAAAGGCAAACTAACCACTGACAATTTAAGAAACAAATCAATTAGGTAGAAGAATAGTACCTGCAGTATATTAAGCACTTTCCCACACTTTAAGAGTAGTCAGAGGAAAAAATGCAGATTTCAAAAGAAGCAATGACTAGCCAATAAATATATAAAATAATTTAAAATATCAAATCAACAATAAATTCAGTATGTGTCACATATACTAACTAAAAAAACCCTACAAACAAAGCTATACTTCCAGCAGTAGGTGAGAATGGGTACCAGGGGGCACATTTAAACACCAAACACCATATGCCAATAGTGGATATTGAACAGAAATGACAATAAAATAAGACAAAAAAATGATATATGCCCAGTTTGGACTTCACTGTATGTGCACACATATAAACTAGAGAGATGGGACAGAAACGAGCATCCCAGTGCTCCTGGGCTGTCTTCCGTAACGTCTTGGCATGCGTTCTTAACCTGGACCACGAACACCAGTCACTTTGCTCATGATCAAAGAAGAAATAAAATTCTGTATCATTTTTAGAAGTAAACATAGTGATCATGAATTTCAGCATCTTAGCCAAGAAGAACTGCCCTAAAGCAAAGGTGTCTGTTTCCTCTCAACTTTCCTCTCAAAATTTGAGAGAAATATCTATTTTTCCATATGTTTAGTAATTAAAAATCAGTAGCAAAAACACTATAAATCAGCCATCTGATGGGGCATTAATATAGGGTCTCATAACATTTTCAGATTCAAAGATTTTTCTACAAATAGACTATTAGAAGAAAACATGGGAAAGTGTTGTATAACTTCAAGTAGAGGAACTTTCTGATTCTGAAGCAAGACCCACAAACTGTGAAAGAAATAATTGATAAATTAGCTTTAGAGCATTAAGTTTCTGTGCAGCCAGAGATAATAAAGTAAAAGCAAAAGTCAAATGTCAGCTGGAAGAAATATTTGCAGTTGGGATTGCCAAGGGTTAACATCTCAACTATGTGAGTACTCCTGAGATCAATAAGCAAAGACCTGCCTCTGAGCAGACAGGACAGCTAGGGATTGGATGGATCGATCATCCAAAAGAGAAAACAAATTGTTCTTACAAGTAAGAAAATGTGCTCAGTGTCATTTCTAAAAAAAAGAAATGTGTATTCAAATCAAAGTTACTATTTTTCACTTACTATGTTGGAAAAAAAGATCCAAAAGATTTTTTCAAAATGATAAGGGAAATAGACACTACCCTACATGCTGTAAATTGATTGAAACTCTGAGGGGTGGTGATTTGGAAACAAATATGAGAACTGTGAAATGCTAGCCTGCTGTGAGACACAGTCAGTTCTTGTCTTTATAAAACTCTTCTGTTTCTAGAGGTTTAACTAGAGATACCCTTCAAATCTGTATAAATAGGGGCCAGTTCAGTAAATTTAGGAACAGTACAAAAGAGACTTTTTAGGAAATAGGAGAAACTCAGAAAGAGCACCAAACAAAGTAACTGGATTGGATCTTAACATTGTTAAATATATTGAGTCTCATCAGTAGTGTTTGGTTCTGTTAATATTACTTAATGTTAAATGTTAACAAATTAAATAATGTATTATAGAAAATAATGTTAGCTATTACACTAAGTGTCAAATCAGTATAGTTAAATGGTTTTAAAATGCTTAATGCATTAAAAGTTTCTGGGACATACAAAGCCTTGCTTACATGGAACCTTGGAGAGGGGCCTGGGGTGGGTGGGATGTAGGGGTGGCTTACCCTGTTTTATTTCAGGATTGTGTGAGTGTGTTAGTTATCACAAGAGAAAAGCTAAACAATCCTAGACAGACACATGACAGACATAGTCACAAATATAGATACAATTATTTAATGCCAGTTTGGACTAAAGCAGAAGAATTATCTCACTTGGTCAAAACATTAAAGAGGTTTTACTCAGTGTCATTCTAATGTTTGTTCTTCCAAGGTCCTGTTCTCCCACCAGAGAAAATCTTGTGCTAACGCAGCACACACACGTGCACACATACACACACACACACACACACACACACATTTCTATTTACCTCTTCTCTTTGCAACTGAGAATCCTGGGCCTTTGGGAGGAACAGGGACTTAAGCTAAGCTTACAGAAGACTTTAGTGGCGGAAGTAAGCCTTAGGTTTCCAGAGTTCCTCCTCCTCTCCATGGGACCAGCCCAAGCTCTTCACATAAAGCGTGGTAAGCTCAACAAGAATGAATGCACTTCTTAAGAAAGCATAACATGTTTGTTGTTTTTCTGAAAGTAATTTGAGTCCATCCACAGACTAACTGGACATGTGGAGGATTACTGCCAGATTGTTTTAATGTAAATACAATTCTTAGAAGGCCTTGAAATGTTTTTTCCCTCTAAGAGGTTGGTATGTCTAGAGCCTGCCACTGAGGACGAACCACCGCAGTGCTCATGGTCCCCCAAGATTAGACTGGGGGTGCAGCCTGTTCAGTTTAGCTGAGTGTTTGGAAGCTGAATATGAGAAGCAGCCAGAAAAAGACCAGGGCAGAAGTGAAGACAGGACTCAAGTGCAAGAGAGTCTGGGTTAATGAATTTAAATAAGTGCTGGCTAATTGTGGGAGGGTAGGAGTAAATGGAGGAAACAGAGAAAGAGAGGCCCACTGTGAGGCAAAATGTGCAGCAGGAAGTGGCTGTGGGAGGAGTGAGAGGAGTGACAGATGTCCCCAGCACTCCCCAGGTAAAGCAGGAGACCTGTGCATTCAGACCCCAGGCTGGAGGCTGGCCAGGTCCCCTGGCCATTCCCTGGTGGCTTGGCCTCACATGGTTGAGCCTGGCTCTTGAAGTGCCTGGTATTTTGGGGGTGTGTTTGGTTGATTTTTTTATATATTTTACTGTAGATTAAGAGGGTGGCATTTCATTAGCACCCATTTAGTTCAAGAAAACCATTAAAGATACACTTTGTCAGTGGTTGTTTCTCAGAAGGTGTCTTGCAGGGCGTGTGTGTGTGTGTGTCTCATAGGGCCTAAGCTCTCCATGGTCATCCTCCACTCGTGGTTTTTATCTCTTGGGCATCTATCAGGTCAGGCTCTGCTCTGGTTTCTGGGGAAGCTGCAGCTCTGCCTCTCCGGAGCTGGACAGTGCTATTGCGGTCTAAGTACGAGGAGGGTGGTGGGCAGAGAGGAAACTGTAGTGGAGAAGCAAGGTGGTCGTGGGTCACGTAGGACCCCAGCTTCCCGGAGGCACTTTCAGAGCGATTGGAGAGTGTGGCGTGGGACTGGTGTAGTCTCCTCCTCATCCAGGGACACCACTGTATGGAGAAGCTGTCCCAGGTGAGTGTGAATGCAGGGGATTTGGAGGCAGAACTGATGGTGACCCTAGAGGCTGTGACCTGAGGGATAGCTGAAAGGGATCAGAGAGATGGGGGTGGGGGGTTGTGTCAAGAATGAGTCTTAAGTTTGGCTTGTAGCTGGAGCCAGCCGGCCACCAGTCAGTCACTGTCACAGGGAAACCGAGGAGTGAGAAGGAGCAGGAGTCCTTTTACTCAGTGACACTCTTCGTGTCTGTGGTGATGAGTCTGTTACCTGGGCCTGGGAGAGACGGGCTTTGGCTTGTAAATGGGACTTGATGTGATTATCTTGGGAGAGGTCAGAAGGGGAGGGAATGGGGCTGCACACGCTTACTGCTCCAATAGCAGGTGCAGGGGTGCTGGCTGACAGATGCGCCAGGTCTCGGGGCCCTTTGCACAGGGTTCTGAAGGCAGGCAGGTGAGAGACCCAGCAGGAGGAGTTGAGGGAGAGATGGGCAGGGAGACGGAGGTGGTGGTGGTGACAGGTTTGCCAAGAAGCCTTGCTACTGAGGGAATCAGCCTTGGGCCAGAGCAGGAGAGCTAAACAGCTCCAGGTGGTCAAAGAAAAGTATTTCTAAAGAAGGGAAACTACCCAGGGTGCAGTGGTGCGCGCCTCTAATCCCGGCACTCTGCGAGGCCGAGGCGAGATTGGAAGTTCAAACCAGCACAGTGCGTGCAGTGATCCGGGACTTAACGAGCACAGAAGTGGAAACCTCTGTACCAGTCCAGCATTGGACCTCTCTAATGCTTGCTTCTATTATATTTTTCAAAAGCATCAGTGATAGGTTGGAATTTGTATCAGAAAAACAAAACTACTCCTTACCTGTGGTTTGAGAAGCTTCAGGATGTATTTGAGAGCCAGTGGCAGGCTGCAGTAGGAGGGGACAGTGACAGCTCAGGAAAGGGGACAGTCAGGAACAGGGGAAGTCAGGAAGCAGAGACTGTTAGGATGTCAGGCTTCCTGGAGAGGTGGTCTCGGATGGGAGGAGTCTGAGACTGAAGCTGCAGAAGAGAAGGCGCTGTGGGCGCTCTGCAGTGTGCTCACCTGGCTCCAGACGCACCCACACTCCTCCCCCTCCCCCTCCCCCTCCCCCTCCCCCTCCTCCTCCTCCGTGCAGAACTCAGCGCTCGAGGGCTGATGAACTCTCACTGTGGCCACTGCATGTGAACCCTATCCAG